>JARVLU010000002.1:19310056-19324084 GCA_031762415.1 Simpsonichthys santanae | reverse complement strand
ATAATAAGATTTCTTCTTCTTTCTGCTCCTTTCATTTTATCTTATTTTTGTATTCTTGTATCTGATGAAACTGCTTTGTATCGTTTTTTTTTTTAAATGAATAAATAAACATCAAATCCTGTCAATAATCTCACGTTGGATGGTTGTTTCAGCAGGCGTCTGCTGTGACATCAGACCACCAAGTGTAAAACAATGACTTGGACAAGCAAAGGCCTTGTATAACATTCAAACTTGATTTGTGACCTTGAACTTGAGGCTGTGGTGATGAAAAGTGTGTGTGACACTTTGTCTAGTGATGATACATAAGTGTATGAAGCTTCATTAAATTATCTTGAGCAGATCAGATGTTATAGGCGGGACAAGAGAAAGTTAAGCACAGACGAATACAGACGGATTGATTTATGGAGACTATACCATAATACGTCTGGCCTTTGACTGACATATAAAAGCATGAAAGTCTTCCTCCAGGCTCGGCTGATGGCTAGCCGAATAAGTGTCCTTTTGTCGTTTCAGGTTTATAAATGCACTGATGCATTTGTATTGTTGGTTTTCTCAGAGTTATCACGATCGTAGCGAGACCCAGACGCTGGCAGACATAAGGAGCTCAAAAGAAAAGGAAACTTATTTAACAGATGAAAATTAAAAGTTGACGTGGCAGCAACAACTTACTTTGTACAAAAATACTGGGGAGCATGAAGGGGAGGACTGTGACATCGGGCAGGAAACCCAACAATGATGTGCTGATGAGGTGGAGACGAGAGACCGTTTAAATAGTACAGAGGGTGAGTGAAAAGTGGCAACACCCGAGTGATTATAGACTAGGAACAGGTGTGAGTGAGGCTGACTGAACACAGAGCTGACTGGAGGGCGGAATGGACATGACACCGGGAAGATTGAAACATGGACTGATTTTAATATAACATATAGAAACACTAATGGATAAGAATGTAAACTAACGGAACAGAAAAATAACAGAAACTCAAATGAAAGATCTCAAAGAATCGAACAAACTCAAAGAATCACTAAATAATCAAAACAATAAAAAAAAAAAAAAAACAGAGATATGACAATAGTGTGAGTAACTGAAACCCAGGAAGACTCAAGAAACCCAAGGTAAGGAATAACAATGCATTTATTTACAATATTTACGTTATTTACAGGGGCTGGACTTGGGAGGAACCAGGGTTAGCATACAACAGTCCCTTGATACTTCGCCGGTCAACTTTTGTGGACTCACTCTTTCGTGGGTTTCCAACGTAAGATTGTACATGACACACGATTGGCTGATTGATGGAAGCCAAGCCTGGTTGGAAGGCAACCAACCAGAGCATTGTGCTGAGGGGTAGACTGACCATCGGCCCGCTCCCTGAGCAGTGGCAATGAGGAAAGACAGACCCCACACCGCCCCCTCCTTTCTCTTTCTGAGGCTGTTTGTCACAGAAGAGCAGAGACACACAACAGGCGGGCACGTAACCTGTTGTGTCTCTACTCTGCTATGACAGACAGCCTCAGAAAGAGAAAGGAGGGAGTAAGGGGTAGGGGGGTCTGTCTTTCACCATCGTTGCTGTGGGAGCTTCAGTGAGGCAGATATCTGAGTGAACGGCATGGATTGTTTATTTAAAAAAAAATCAACCATGACCCAAACCGAGCCTTTAGTCAGCCTTGGTGGTCACTGAGCTACTGGGAAATGTACCAGTGCTCCCAAAGGCCAGTCCACCCCCAGGCGATGATTGGCTCAGTGGATTTTCACCTATGGCAGGGGTGTCTGGAACGTTGCCCCCACAAAAAGTGAGAGACTACTGCAGATGGAAGCAGAATGAAGATGTTTTAAGAAGATCTTCTGGACAGTTTGTATATAAACAGAGGAGGCTTACTCTGGTTATAGGTTGTCAGGCTTGGAGCAGAAGGTAAGAGCTGAAGTTACAGGAAGGTGAGTATGTTAGGTGAGACTCACAGGTTGGTGTAAGAGGGTGGCGAGTCAGGCCAGGATAAAGAGGTAAGTGACAGATCTTTCCAGTTCTATGTCCGTATGCATAGGATTGGTTTTAAGGTGATGGCTCAAAGCAAACTCAGGCTGGGGGATGAAGGTAAGCCTCAAACTTGAAGAACAAAGGGAAGAGAGATCTCATCTGCATGGAGCACAAAGAAAACTGGATTACTTCACAATATCTTAAACTGAACATGGAACTCTGGCCACTCACTGATGACCATAGAGTAGATGTTGTCTCAGTATTGTCCTCTGGCAGCCTTAGTCCTTAAATGTCCTTGGACCTTGATTAAATAATTTTGTTCCACCTCATTTTAGGTACTTTTGTGTGAATCGTTTTATCGGTTGCTGCTGTTACACTTGAATTTCCGATCAATGGAACAATAAAAGGCTGCTTCTACTCTATTCTATTCTATTCTATGTACCACATGTGATGCAAATAACAATAAAGAACCTTAAATACAGAAGGTGGCTCTTTAGAGGAATGAGCCACAGCTAAGCAGAAGAAAACTTCTCCCTGTCACTCAGGAGCCGACATAATAAAAAGGTGATTTGACAAACAATACTGGAATCTCTAGTCTTTGTCAGAAAGTACAGGCAGGTGTGAGAGAACGCTGCATTAGCTGAAATTAAACCTCTGTTTTTGTATCACACGATTTAGTTCATCGAGGCCGTCTCAACTTGAAAATCTTGTCACTATGAGAATAAATGACTGTGTTATCAGTCAACCACAAATCGGGAACAAACTTCCAGAAAACTACAAAACAGCTGGATCACGGAGTTCCCTTACATCAAGGTTAAAAACCCAGAGTTGCTTTTGAACGACAATAAATGGAACATTGACCAACATGTTTGATGGCACTCGACAAAATGTAACGTTTCTTACTGGTTTCTCAATTGGTTACTGTATGTTGTTTTTATGACTTTTAGTTTTGTGTTTTTATGATGTGAAGCACTTAGAACTGCCTTGTTGCTGAAATGTGCTACACAAATAAACTTGATTAACTGTTATGCCGATTGTGCCGAGGCTTTTAAATATATATCCGTTGGAAATTTGATTCAACATTTGGACTCACTAGATTCCGTCTTGGATCCTCTGATTAGATGTGGATCATTTGCTTCGTTTTTCGTTGCTTTGCTGGTAAACATGAACATGCTGCTACTCTTGACAAGTGATGCACTGACCTCCTCTGCGTGCAGCACCTCCAGTTTTCTCTCTCTGCTGTTTTCTCCCTCTGTCTTGGCGTCTTTTGCCAGCACCCTCCCCGCTCCTCTATCTTTCTGCCCACTACCCCATTTCATTTCTCTCTCTCTCTCATCCTAAGTCCGCCTATGTCTCTCGCCCTCCTTGCAGATTGTGGTAGACTACAGCAGGGCCCTGGTGAGAGGTCACAAGCAGCCTTCTTGTAACATATGGGCATGCTTCCTTCCAAGAAAACTCCAGCCAGATGAGACCACACACAAGTGCAAACACACACACACACACACACCGAAAAATAAAAAAAATTTAATTCCAGCAAAGGAAAATTACATTTTCTGCAAAAATCAAACGTAGACACCGAGTGCAGAATGACTTTACTGAAATTTGCTGAAGCTTAAACTGAGTGGTTATAACTAAAAGAGCAGAACAGGAGCTAAAAGCTAAATGTACCAAAACATCAGATAACAGCTGGCAAAAGCAAAACACTAGCTAAAGCCAAAAGTAGGAAAAGGCTTGCTGGAGGCCAAAAAATTAAAATAAATAAATAAATAAAATGCTGCTAAAAGCAGCATTATTCTATTTAATAATAGCAAAAATGCTGTCAAATAATTAGCTTTTTCCTAGCTAAAAGCTTATAAATTGAAGTGCTAAGTATACTGCATGCAAAAATAGAAAAATGCTAGCCAAGATAAATGCAGTAAAATTCTAGATACCACTGAAAATAACCAAATGTTTGTTTAAATATTAATAGCAGAAATCTAGCTAAATGCAGAAAAAGTTAAGCTAAAAGCTAGAGATCTAAAAGTAACAAAATTAACTAAAAGACAAAAGTAGAAAACGCTAGCTAAAAGTGGCAAAAGCCTAGCTAGAAGATAAAAGTAGCCAAAGTCTAGTTAAAGGAAGAAGAACAGTAGATCAAATGTAGAAGTTGTAAAACGCTAGTTTAACAACGACGACTGTATGACCATAATCTCACTGTATTTCGATACAATGATAAAGCTTATTCTTATTCTAACGTCAAAAGGAGCAGAATGTTGATTTTGACATACAAATGTCTAAAATAGCACAATGTATGCAGAATTAGTTAGACTGTAAGAAAAACAAAAATTGTTAATGCTGACAGACACCGTCACAGACATTTACACCTCTAGATGAAGAAAGAGGGCCACTTGCATCATGAAGGACCCCACTCACCCAGCACACACACTTTTTGCCCCGCTCCCCTCAGGGAGAAGGTTGAGGAGCATTAAGTGTAGAACCACTAGACTGAGGAACAGCTTCTACCTTGAGGCTGTTAGAATATAATGTCATGAATCTCTAATCAGGATAATCACTGTGAAAAAAATCACATCATGTTGCTGTGTTCATTCGTGTTCATCTGCTCACACAGACTCATGTTCGTGCTGCTGTTCGGCGCATTGTTTTTATGCAACTAGTGCTTAGTGTATTTCTAGTTAATGTTTTTCTTAGTTCATATCTTAGATCTTATCACTGTTTTTCTTTTACATTTTATACTTTTGTTGGATGTAACTGGGACCCTGTGTACACAGTTTCGTTCCACCACATGTGGTGCTTATGACAAATAAAGAACCTTGAATCTTTGGAGTTGATCCAGTTCAAAATGGCCACCACAGCTAACTGACCTTAGCAAACACACAAAAAAAAGCAGTTACTCAGACAGTCTTCAGATATTGATCCTAAATTTAGTGTGATATTATCTGAGTCATTACCAATTCACACTCGGAGTGTAACAGACAACACAAGATCTTTGTTTAAAATTTAAGTGGTCAACTATCTGTAAGCATTTCATGAACCTCTCCACACATTTTACTGGAATTCTCACAATATGATCATCAAATATACTTAACATTCATTATTTTTGGAGTCAACTCAATTTTAAGATGGCAGCCACGACTCATGGATCTTTAAAACACAAAAATGGCTACAGCACAATCAGTCTAACTTATCTTCAGGTAAAATTAGGTGTGGTAGTAACGGAGAGTAATTCACAACACTACGGTAACTTGTAATGATAATAATGAGGTCTTTAAAGGAATGTCATTTTTTATTCGTCTGTGAAAGACTGACGTATTATGGTATAGTCTCTATCCATTTGTCTATATGTCCATAAACTTTCTCTTGTCCCGTCCGTAACTTCTGATCCGCTCAAGAACCTTTAATGAAACCTCATACAGATATGCATCATCTCCAAACAGAGTGTCACAGTGACATTCCACCACCCCTGCTTCAAGGTCATGGTCACAAATCAAGGTCAAATGTTATACAAGGTCTTTACATTTCTGGGCCATTGGTATAGATTGCTGTATAGTAGTTTGTCAAAGGATGTATGCCATTTGTGGTACTCTTGTAAATGTAAGGAATTTATTTATTTGAACATCTGAATACCCTCACCTCACTTAGTGTGGTAGATGGTTGGTGGCACCTCCCTGGGATTATCATGAGCTTTAAATGCATACGAGTGTAAAACACACCTTGTGTTTGTACCATGTGAGCATGCAGTTTGGATAAAGGAAGTCTGAAGGCATGAATTCCTGAAGTGTCACTGCGATGTTGTTTGAATTCCACAATTTAGTGTTTAAATTTTGTCAGGAGACAAAACGCAGTGAATCAGTGTGCTCAAGAGCCCTCCCCCTCCTGCCTCAGCTTCCTGGTAGAGTGGATATGTCAGACCTAATTATGGCTTCCTAAATCAAAGAAAATGGCTCCTGTTGGCGTCTGCATCTGTATTCTCCCCCTTCGAACCTCAGTTTGGTATTCATACACATCTGCCCGGTGAAAGAGCCAAGAGCTCAGAAATGTGTGCTGCACAGAAGAAACACTGACATCACTGAAGATCGGAGCCTTTTAGAAACACTTCCTGTCATCAGCAGAAAACAGTTTAATTTGGAAACCATGCAGGTAATCAGCTTAGCGACTACTATTACTACTGTTGAGGTCATTTCTGTGTAGTCATTTTCATGGTAAAATTAAAGGCTTAGCATTTTATTTAAGAAATGCATATCACCTGCCTCTATCACTCCAGAGTTTTAGACTAAAATTATCTTACGTGGAGAATGATGGATGTAACCGTTCTTATCAAACCCTGTAAATAACAGGGAAGACAGCGTGAAGTTAGATTTGTATCATTTACTAACCTAGTCAAAACCAGATCATTTTAAATGTGTCTTAACATGTAAAGCCCCAGGACTGAAAGAGAGTGGACTTTCTTTCTGTTTTCCCCACAACTGTATAATGCAATATACTCACGAGACACATACATGTGAATAAATCTTCTTGCTATACAGTTAAACATGAAATCTGTTCACCTGTAATGACGCAACAGCAGCAGACACAAAGAACGACATGAAAAGAAATGCTAGCATGGTAAAGATGGGTCTATTAAGGTCAAGCTAGTGCACACACACATGTGAATTGTGTGATGGTAGGGTGGAGCGGGAAATGGATCATGAATTAGG
The DNA here is from genome assembly GCA_031762415.1 of Simpsonichthys santanae. NCBI lineage: Eukaryota > Metazoa > Chordata > Actinopteri > Cyprinodontiformes > Rivulidae > Simpsonichthys > Simpsonichthys santanae. The sequence goes on along the minus strand of JARVLU010000002.1, from coordinate 19,317,420 downwards.
GTGTCATCCTCAGTAATGAGGGCGTTGCTTCGGTTAGTTGTGGTGAATAGAGTTGATTTGAAAATCAAAGCTCTTGATTTACTGGTCTGTCTACATTCCAGTCTTCGCCTATGGTCATGAGATTTGGATCATGATCAAATAACTAGATCCCAGATAAAAGTGGCCAAAATGGGGGGTGGGGGGGGGGTTGGTTAAGATGCCTCTTGGACGTCTCACTTTGGAGGTTTAACGGACATCTCCCACTGGAAAATACCTTTGGGCATTCCCACAATTTGTTTGAAGGATTATATATCCTCTCTGGCCTTGGAACGCCTCAGGTCCCCCCAGGAAGAGCTGGAAACTGTTGCTGGGGAGACAGATGTCTGGGTTTCTCTCCTGAACCTGTTGCTTCTGCAGCCGGACTACAGATAAGGGTTAGAAGATGGAGATGAAGATGGAGTTTTCGTGCTGCTTGATGAAGATCAGGCTGGACGCTGTTTGTCAGGACGACAGCTTGTCAAAATAAATGATGGGCGTTGAACTTTCCCGCTGAAAGCCCAGAGGTCGGGGTTTATAATTCAGTTCGCCGCTCCCTGAAGGGCAAATGCCACAGTTATTGGACAGAATTAATAATGAGCTTGTTTTGTAGTTTGCACTTCTGTCGTTTAATTTGTGTAAATGTCATAACACATTAGCCACACACAGCTTGGTTATAGATTGCTTGTGATGATAAGTTACAGAATCATTTAGCCTAATATTTGTGATCTTGAAACTATTTCTAAGAAAGATTTCTCAGTAGTTCCACGTAACCAAAAACAGGTTACTGATATACAGTACCTGCACATAGAGGTGGGTACAGTTACGCCAATCTGCTAATAGCTAATATAAGAACAATTTTTTAGTTTAGTGGCATTAGATTCTGCTTAATTAGGTTTAGCCAACTTTAAGTCCACTAACAAAATTCACAAGCTTGTTCCTGTCTGTTGTGGGTGTGTTTCAAAGAGTCTGTTAGGCATGCTATAGACTTACAACGTGTACATGTGACAAGATGTGATTGGTCGAAGCAGCAGCAGCTAGCTGATGGCACGCCATTGGCTTACTGTGTGTACATGTAACAAGATGTGATTGGTCGATACAGCTTAAGCTGGAAGGAGATGAAGACGGATGCAGACTAAGTAATAGTCGTCTTAGTGGTTTAGCGTTAGCTTCTGCTAATTTTATTCTCGTTTACTTTTTAGCAGTTTAGCGTTAGCAAAGCTATTTTTGTAGTTTGCAGAATATGGGTTTGCGATGCTAACTTTTTGGTTAACTCTGCCCATCACTGGCCGCACAAATGTGAATCCCAGCCCTGTACAACCAACATCCTCTGCCTGCGTTCATATGGACTTTGCTGCAGTAATTCACCTCCTGCTAAGTTTCAGAACTAGATCTCCCCCTCAGCGGGGGTTCTGATACATCTGAAGAATGTCTGTCTCTGTTGAACGTCTTTCATTATGTTGTCAGTCACTTCTGGGCTCTTAATTTCAACACAGACTATTCCCTCCTAGGTTAAGTAGTTGTAGTTTACCAGCTGCAGCAAATTCACTCAGCACTGAACAAGTTCCAACTAGGTTTGTCACCATTAATAATTTAAAGCATCAACGTTTGGAAAACAGGCTCTTAAAGTGCTGTTGTGTTCATTTTTTGGTTCAGGCTTTTAATTAGCCAATATTGAGCTACAACATCTGAAATGCTACAGTGTTCAGTAGGAGTGCACCGAAAAATCGGCCCCGATTTCCTTAATTTTGGGAAATCGGAAATCAGCCAATGCTTGCATGAGAAACCGATTTTACAGATTGTTTTTTAGTTTTAACAACAATTGTCTAAACTTCATTTATATTTCAGAGCACTACCTTGTGACCAGTTAAAACATGTTTGTATTGTTTCTAGAATATTGTTCAAGGGTCTGTTTTTCAACAAAATAACATTGAAATTTGAAGGCGCATTGTGACCTAACAACATCAAACAGTGTTGCTTATAAAACAAAATCGGTATCGGCCAAAATTGGAATCGGCAGATCAGACTTTGTAGAAATCGGTGATCGGCGATCGGCCAAAAAACTGCAATCGGTGCACCCCTACATCACAGCCCTCTGAGTTGTGGCCGAATGAGGTGCCTAAAGATTCCCATCTGTGATGTAAATCAGGCTGGTGGCCAAATATATTGTTAGCAAACACAGCAAGCACTTCAAATGGCTCATTGAAATACAATTAGAGATGCACCAATAAATCTCCTGCCAATTAAATTTTTTAGTGATTGCGACATAGCTAACCAAGTGTTAACATTTACTGTGAATCTGAAATGTCTACATGCTAATTTGCACGCGCATCAGTGCGTCTTTGGTGTGGAAGTTTTAACTGAGGGAATACCCAGAGTTAGCCATTTGTGATGGCCATAAGATGAGTAGTAAAATTAAAACCAGAAGGCACACAAGAAGTGTAAAGTTGCCTAAAGGAAACAGTTTTTTTAAGGGTCATTTTACGAGTCACCAGTAGATGAGCGGAGGTTTTTCCGAGTACCACATGACCTTCACAACACGTGTCATTTCAAGGCCAACCTTATTGTGTGAACTCTAATTGGCAAGCAGGTTGTAAATGTAAATAATAAAAATAATTGTTTGCGTGCTTTGGTTGTTAAATTGTAATTCAAAATGTGTATGATTACAATAAAAACACATTAACAGTTAACCAAGTATTTCAGCTGCAACTAAAATGTTAGTATTGATGGTATTTTTTGCTTTCAGGTGTGAAATATGTTACTGCAAACATTTTATGAACACATATATTAAATTATACAGAAAATAATGATGGCAAACAAACCATATTGCACGTAACTGTTAATTATAATTATTCTTGATAAATCAGCCCCAAATGGAATCAACAGGTCAGAGCTCGACAAAAATCATACAGTTGATCACTGCACCTCTGCATGTCCTAGTCCATCGTTTATTGCTGTCTGTTCAGTTCTGTGGGGCATAGTAGATGTTGTGCTTCTGAGTGGTTAGAGTATTCGTCTTCCAATGCAAGAGTTGCGGGTTCGAATCCACCAGCAGTCGCATGCCAAGATGGGCAAGACACTGAACCTTACATTGCCTCTGATGTGTGTCCCATCAGTTTATGAATGTGATAAAGCACTGATTACCGTTTTTTTCCACCATACACGCCACACCGCCCTTTAAATCACATCAGTCCAAATATGTCTAATAAAGTGGAAAAATACATAAATTATGTCGCTTTGTCGTATAAGTCGCATCTATTATGCGTCAATGCTGATGCGTCAAGTTTGTTACGTGTCACCGCTGACAACTTGGAAATGTGTGCCGGTGTTGTGCCAAAAATCGATTGGCTGCCAAATGGTAGCCGTGGGAGCATGCACGGGAGGACTTTACCAAGAATTTAACAAGATTTACACGTAAAAACAATTATTTGTTTGCTCGACATTATAGCAACAGTGTGTCTCAGTTGAAGTTTTACTTAATGCATGCACTTCAATGGTCAAATTAGCTGCATTTCGCTGGAGCGGCACCACGAAATGAAACTGACAGTTGCTTCAAGCGTGCTGGATAAAAGTGGGAGTCTATGGCAAGCCGATTGTCATTAATAGCCACTTTTACCTATTATATGACACAACGGCATGCCATACTACTCGAGTGCCATCTAGTGGTTGAATATGGTAGTGTTCAATGTTTTCAGACTGAATAAAAATGGTCATATCTCAGCCAACATTTTTTTATAAATATAGGGAAAAAACATAAGTTGATTTGGCGTACAAGTCGCAGGGCATGCAAATTATGCAAAATAAATAAATAAATAAATGCAATTTATAGGCCAAAAAATATGGTAGTCTTTTTAGAATGATTTGTTCAATTAGCTTCGTAGAGATCTAGTAGAGTGCTGTAAGATTGGGTAAATGAGGCACAGATTTCAAAGCACTTGGAGTGTCTTGATAACTGTATGAGTACAGTTCATTTACCATTAATGTTTTTTAGTCATGCAGCCTCACATGTATTAGAAAATATTTGTTGCTCGCTCATAATTTTGCCACGCGTGGATAAAAACCCACAATCCAACGCGTCTAATAACGCGTCAACGAAAGCGTGACTTCTGAATGACAACGCAACTTAAACTGGAGCAAAACAAAATCCATACATTTCAAAGAGCAGCTCCCCAAGCGTCCGTGAGCACCGGGATCGTGGGCCCAACACCACGACTTGGTTCATCGCTGTGGAGCTGACGTGGCGGAGCGTTTATTTTTAGGTCTCAGCGGCCATACCCTGTGGGATTTGGAGCAGGTTTTGTCGCCTGTGTGCACTGAAAGACTCACGGGAATTTATGTGGTTCTTACATGAAGTGTGTGTGTGTGTGCGCGCATGCACGTGTGTGTTCTGTTTTCTGAGAAAACTGATTGCTGTTAGCACTGAGTGGAATAAATGGAAGATAACAGCTAGTGGAAATAAAAACAATACCAGTTAAAGTGATTACTGAAAACTCTGCTTTGTTAATTAGCAAAAGCGTTTGAAACGAAGGTGATGACTTTTGGAGATTATGAAGATGAACGAATCGAAGTAACGGCGCTGGAGAGTCTGCGTTAACGTGACCAGTGTCGACGTCTGCCTCTGGGAGTCCGGAGTGTTCTGAAGCTGGGCGTGGGGAACAAAGTGAGGATAAGTGAAAGAAGCTGATGAAAGGAGAGCGAGCTGAAAGAAGAGAAACTGAAGAGAACGATGAAGCTCTCGAGGAAGAGTTTCTGCACTAATGCCTGTTGAGTACCGGTAACCTGATTAGGTGAAAGCAGTTAAGCAATGACTGCGCTGCAGCTCCCTGCAGACACACATGAATATGTTAATGAGGTTTTTACAGTTTAGAGTAATACGTCTGTGTGGACTTTATTCAGGAGTAATAACTGTGATGTGCAGAATCAGGCTCTTTGTGTTTTATGTGGCGACTGAAGCTCTTGTTCTGCAGGTGAGTTTCAGAGTAGACGCTTCGACTCCAAGTATGTTGTGCTGTTGATGAATCACGGGACTCCTTGTTGAGAGAGGATCTGAAATTCAATTTGGATCTTCAGTTTCCTCTTAGCATTATTTTTCACTTTTTTTTATTTTTTATTATTGCAGTTTGAAATAATTTTGAATGTGTAACATACCATTAAATAACCCCTGGCAGTGTCCACTATTATATTTTTTAATCCCTTTTTAAACAATTTTTAGATTCTATAAAATATTCTGGCTAAACTTTCTCAACATGTTTTTATTTGGCTATTTTAAAGGAACATGCATAAAAAAAATCAAAAATACTTAATTTTTAAGATCAAATATGCAACAAAGCTGTGCTACTAGGGGTGTGTAAATCGGTACGCTAAAATCACATTTTGGTTCGGTTCAGTTTCAGGGCTCGATTAATTTTCAGTACAAAATATGCCAAAAATAAAGACTTGCAAAATGTTTTATTTTGAAAATATGCCAAGTAAACAAGTTGTCTTTACAGACTTGTAGCTGGAGGTGATCTGGTGGATGAAGAAGACTCAGCTGTCATCCTCAGATTGCAAACAACACACAGATAAAAAAGTTAATAAGATTATGATTTTTAATAAATAATAATTTTAAATAGGCAAAAGGGCCTACTCTGCTCCTGCTTCCTGGAATATCTTACAAAAAGGTCTGAAGCTCTCGACCTTGACTTCTCTAAATGGCTTTAAGAATCAGTTGGACTCCTGGCAAGAACCAATGCAAACATATTCCTGCTTTTAGTTTTCTAGATTTGCCTGTTCACTACATTTTTGCCATCTTATTTTTATATTGTTAAAAAAAGATCTGTATGCCACTTTATGATTGTCTATTGTTGTCGCTGTTGTTGTCATTCTTTAAGAAACCAGGTCTCTCTTGTAAATGAGTCCTCGAGGCTCAATGGGATTAACCTGCCTAAATAAAGGTTGAATGAAAGAAAACTGCTTGGATAGTTAGAAGACTCAAAGATGGTTCAGCAGTGACCTGGCTGCTTTTCCTTCATGACTTGGAGACATCTGACCTCAAAGCTCTTCATAAATGAAAGACGTATGTGTTGGATGACAGCTCAGGACTGTGAGGTTGCTGCTTCAGAGAAAGTTGATCATGAAGAAATCAACAAAACAGCAAAGAACTTTACCAACAAAAGCTCTAATTGGGAAAACCAGCAGTATTGATGATCAAATGTTTGTCATTTTCTTGGATTTATTCTACAAACTGAACAAAACTAGGGAAAAAAGTAATTGTATGGTTTGTCTTGTGTATTAATTGTGCAGTAATTTATTCTACTGAGACAAAATGTATGACTTCCTAATAGATATTTCATAACATAATGGAACAGTCTCTATTTGTCAGTAACGTCTCAAAACAAAAGAAAGGATTTAAATAAATCACAGTGAATGCAGATCTGAACAACTGATCCACAATTGAATCAATCCATTTCAAGACGGGCTTTAAATCCAATCAACTTTAGAAAATATGAAAATGGCAATAAGCAATGGATTTCTTTAGTTTACAGATTTTGAGCTCCAATAACTTCAGTAGTAGCTTAGAGTCATCCGAACACAAACACTGCTAACTAACTGAGTGAAAGATTCAGATCTCAAATGCAATAAAAACATAATTTTGAAGATTTTCTCTAAAAAGCAAAGTGTAATTTTTCCAGGTAAAATCAAAGCCTCTGTTCTTTAAATAAAATCTTCACTTGAACTGTAGTCGTGTTATCTTAACAGTCGACACAAGCATGATTTTAACAGCGATATCAGACATGCATGGCGTCTTTATCTGCATCTTTTTGGGGCCTCGGGTAAATGAGGGTTCAACCAAACCCAGCAGTCAGACCCAGTTAGCTTCTGCAAGAGAAATGGGGATGACATCATTACCAAGCAGAGGAGGCGCTGCTGAAAGCTGCAGAGAGAAGCAACTGTTCTGTATAATTGGAAGGTGGCAGGTGAAGTGTTCAGACATATTCATGCAGACCAAATAAAAAAAATGAATGCTTGATGAGCAGCTGGGGTCAAACAGACTCAGAGTGATGCGAGCGGCAGGGATGATTGACACAGCAGGTCAGACACCATCACAAAGAGGTGTCTCATGAAAGACGACGACTTCTGAAACATTCATTTGACATTCTACTAGAGAGAGAATTAAAAATAAATAAATTAAACAACTCCTCCCAGCTCGCCTCCCCGCTGTGAGATAAGGCTTTAATTCGGCGAGCGTCTTTGTAGAGGAGAAATTTGTGGCACTCTTCTCTTAAAAGCCGCAGTGTGCGTAATTAGCTGCATGTTTGCTCACCTCACAGAGATAAGTGAGCTCGGGGTGGGGGGGGGGGGGGGGGGGG
>JARVLU010000002.1:19284042-19297140 GCA_031762415.1 Simpsonichthys santanae | reverse complement strand
ACAGCTGAAACAAAGTGCTGAACATTACATACAGGATAAAAGAAAGCATAAAAACAGAGCTACAAAACTAACCACACGGTGAACTAAAAACTCAATTTAAAATACTGTACAATAAAACGACATGTTAGTTTAGTGTCTATCATAGTTTATATCTTAGATCCTTATATACTGCTTCTTTTTACATTTTTATATTTTTGCTATTGTTGGGTGTAACTGGGACTCTGTGTACATAATTTCGTTCCACCTCATGTACCACATGTGATGAGAATGACAATAAACCTACTTGAACTTGAACTTCATACATGTAGCTTTTTTTGCTAATCTTTGCTACTTCAGCATTTATCATGCCTGTTGCTACTTTTGGCATTTAGCTAACCTTTAGATGCTTTTAGCTTCTAGCTAGCATTTAATACTTTTATCTAGCCTTTTGATATATTTGGCATGTGGCTTTTTTACTCTTTGTCTATTAGCTAGTGCAAAGTATGACACTTCTGGCTGTTAACTGGCTTTAGCAGGCGTTTTGCCCAACCGTCAGGGTGACACAGCGTCCTTCAGCTGGTTAATGAACATCCAGGCCCATGATCCTGAATGCTGCTCTGCTCACGCCCGGTGGGACTGTTTGTTGTTGTGGTTTGAAGCGTTAGAGAATCCATGTTTTGTTTTTTTCTTCCTCCCTCGTCTGCGGCGCTCTGACCATGCTGTCAGTGCGGGTCTGTCAGCTTGACGAGCAGACGCCACTCTGCATCCCAACATGCTGTCAAGGACGTGGGAGGAGGTGTGTCTGGCTGTCAGTGTGTGCGTTTGTGTGAGTTCGTTCAGCTACAATGCGCTGACATCAACCACTGCATCCTGTTACATCATTTTGCTCAAGGATTGCCCCGCTCTCACCCTAAAAAATAGTAATACCAATGTAAGAATTTGCTTTCTGATATGAATAACTTTGTTTTGCCCCTAAGATGCCGTCTGCTGTGTCTTTGTGCTCTTGGTTTATATGTTTGGAAGTTTATTATTCACATGCACTCACCTCTCAGCAAGCACAAATGCCAAATGGAAGCAGGATCATCACTGCAAAGACATACATGCTCATATTTTTGCGATCATTGAAGATTGATGTGTGAAAGGACAGATAATTAGGATTTATTTTTTTGGGGGGGGGGGGAAAGGTCCAAAAAGATTGTGACAGTCTGTGTTTGTGACACATTTGCAGCCTGTTTTCTTTAATCAGCACAAAGTATTCAACATTTTCAGTTTTTCTGTTGTAGCAGTGGTCAGAGAGCATCTTCTGCTCATTTAAGAAAATGAGAATAAAGTGTCAAAATAAGAATAAGATCTAAATTAAAGGTTTAGCGTTCCACCTTTCTTGCCAGTAGTTTAAAGATCATCTTATCCTGAGAACGCGTGGAGTTGGAGTCGTTTTGGTTGAACTTTATAAATTGTGTTTTGTGTGCTCTCGTACTCTGAGGCAAACCTCATCCTCAGCCCAAACGATCGTGAATTCATCTGGTTGGATGTAACTGTAGTCCGGGTCGAGACTGACGTGTCTGCACGTGTTGAAGTACAAAAATCACAGCGCTAGCTAGTAATAAACTGCATCAGATTCATTGAGGATAGCGTTCCAATGTAAACATGTAACTTTTTCACAGTCAACATCAGAAAAACACACACTTGTTTTTAGTAATCATCCTTGTGCAGCTCAAAATCTGTGAAGCTGACAGAAATCCACCGGCTATGAATGTTGATTAGCTGTGGCAACTATTTCGAGAGGGGTTAATCCCAAAAGCTAATCAGTTGTAGATGTGCATCCAGTGGTTATTAAAATCTGTCCACTGGTTCATGAGATGTTTTGCTAACAGACAGACACAAAAAGTAAACACAGGCATTGGCAAAAATATGATTGCCCTTTTTGTCTTCTACAGCGGGCGATAAAAGACATGACGCATCGGGCAAAGTAAATAGACTGGGGGGAAGGAAAGAGGATAAAATTGGACATGAATAAAATGGCTCTGCAAGTAGATGGAAAAAGGGAGGATGAGGGGAGGAGAGGAGGTAAAACGAGGAGTAGGAAGGTCGGGAAAGAATAGGGTAGATGGTGTAAAACGAGGCAACGTGAGAAGATGGGGAGGTGTGGGGAGTAGGAGGGCGGCCGTGCACTGAATGGGGGTAGAAAGAGATATGAGGGAGTCTCGTAAGTAATTCCCAAGTGAACCATCTCCTCTCCTCCACTATGCTCCGAGCCATCAGTAAAAAGGCTCTAAAAATAGCTTCAACAGTGAGCAGTACATTTCTCTACTCAGATAGCCTATAAATACATGCAGCTTCTGTCACTTCACATCCACCGTTCTGGACGCAAGCCGCCCTGCAGCTCCGCAGCCTCTGACAGGGAATCCTCCGGTGAAGACTATGGAGGAGGAGCCCATAAAGATGGTAATGAGGAACATGGCCAGGAAGCTTCGTATGGGGATGACGCACGTAGCGGATAATGATTGCAGTAATGAAGATGGCTCTCGTTACGATGTGAGGAAATGATGTGGGGAAGGCGACGGACCCCCAGTCTGTGCATGAGAGATTTTAATGCACAGTCCTGCTCATGCTGAGTAAACCTGTAGTGCAATGTGTGTAAGAAAGAGTCCTTCAGATTTAGAAAAAAAAAAGGATGAATAAACTGTTGCAAAGCTAAAAATATTAAACAGTACTGATATTTTGTGTATTTTTGGCAAAAGGTATAAAATATACCTGGCTTGTTGATAGTCGTAGTCATGAGCAGAGTGCATTCAGGTGCTTGAAATCCTTGAAAATGCTAGATTTTTATTACAGTTGTTCTCAAGTTCTTCAGTTGTGGATGAAGCGTTTAAAAGTTCTAGAAACTGTAGCTGAATTTAAGTCAAATATTTGTCTCCAAATCTGCCAACCTGAATGTGTTTGAGTAGTTGGCTGTCACTTGTTTTGACCTTAAAATACACCAAAGGCATTTATTGAGACATTTGCTGTTTATAAAAGACATTTCAGTGGACATCAGAGTATTTGCAGCATAAATTCGTGAAGTCACACCCACCAAATGTACATATTCCTATCACTCTTGTCTAACCTGTGGCACAGTGTGCAGTGATGTTTGTAAAAGTGTATTGTAAGAAGCACTTTGAGTGTTTGTGGGAATGACACAGATGATGTGACAGAGGCCATGTTTATCAACTGGAAAAGGTGGATTGTTATCCCCAAGTTTGATTTGTCTTTGCTTAAACAGAAATATTTAAGGTATTGATGCATCAGGGCTTCATCTGCAGTCATGAGGACTTTGCTCCGGTCTGTCATCGTGAAATGGGGGCTGGACTAAATGGCAAAGCTCTCAATGTGTCCATCTTAGCTCCAACCTTCACCTCAAAGAACGAGCTCCTGTCTACAAGTGGTTGAAATCAGCTTCCTTTAGAGCTTTTGCTCCTTCAAACCAAAAAGAGTCAGCTGAGGACTGGGCATCTGATCACAATGCTTCCTGGGTGCCTCCCTCTGGAGGTTTTCCAGGCATGTCCAGCTGGAAGGAGACTCAGGTGCAGATCAGAACTTGTGTGGATAATGTATTCTCTTTGGGCTGGGATCCTGCAAGAGGGTCTTGGTGTGTCACTGGGGCAGAGGGATGTCTGGGTGTCCCTCCTGGACCTATTCCATGGATAAGTGGAAGAAAATAGATGGACCTTTTTATAGAGCCTAAATAAAGTTAAAAGGTGCTGTACTGTAAGTGCATTCTTTAATTATTTAGCTTCTGTCTTCTAAAAGGACAGAGACTTTGGGCACTCTGTGTTCTTTTAGGGTTCAAATGGACCAATTATTAAATGAAAGAGAAACTTGATTCATTTGTGTGAACATAACAACTTACAGCATTTATTATGTATAAAGCATGTAATACAACTAATAAACATAATTACTATCCCAGAGCATTATTTTGTTGTTTTAATAACATAACACATATTTTAGGGCTTAAGGAAGTGAAAGAATCACCTTGAGTTTACACGTTCTGTGAAAGGTTTGAAAAAACTCCTTGCAAAAGAACTTTAATATATCTCTACATTTAAAACACCTCAGTTTTACAAACAACGCTTTGGAAAATAATTTTTTCTTAATATTTGGATCTCTTTGACAAAAGCTGTGCACAGTAAATGGTTTGCCCCGGTGACAACATTAGTGTCTCCAGTTAACGCTTTACTCTGTGAAAATGTGATACTCGTGAATTACCACGCAGTTTTTCCACTAAAATAAAGGTTTTCTTTCTTTTATTAGGTAAAGATTTGGGATTAGTGTGGTAAACATGCACAGATGGTTTATTCAAGTTCAAGAAGCTAGTCTCTGAAATAGCCACAATGGAGCACATTAACTTTAAAAGAAATTTCAACCAACACAAGAAGTAAAGTATCATGAATGAGTCATTTGTTTATCTATATTTTTTCAACGTATGTCAATCTGACAAAATGAAAACCATTATCATCTAATTTAGAGATAAAGAGCAGAAAGATGAGTTTTTTCCTGAGTGTCCCCCACCCCCACCCCCACTGAGCTCCGTGCAGTGATTTGGTCCAAGTCCCCCTCAGTCAGTAAAAATCACTCACACTTCTAAGACCTTTGGGCTAATTGACCTTTTCTGATAAAACTGACTTCGACTTGGATTAAATTTGCGACTGAAGTAAAATCAGACGGACACTTGCTATAAATACACCCTGGGACAAAATATGCTCCTTCAAGCAAACATTCAGTCATTTCATCTGTAATTATCTCCTCAGAGACGGAAGCTGCCGCTGAGATGCACCAGATTCTGGAGTCTGTTGGATTTTTTTTTTTTTTTTTATTTTAACTTTGACTGAAGAACAACTTGTAATCTTGAGCCCAAATATTTGTTAGAGAACTTCTGTTGTTGGATAAATTGACTTGTAAATACTTATCGCCATAAAAGAGGGCAAAAATGTAATTTTCTGCGTTATGTGTATGTGCAATTTAAATGAATTGTGAAGAAAGTTGTCTCTGGATGTGCATACTGCATGTACTGCTGATTATCTCATGCTGCTGATCTCATTCATACCCATCTGCTCACCACTCAGGTTCCGGCTGCTGTTGTTATCCCACATTGTTTTACATTATTAGTGTTTAGCATATATCTTAGTTCTTTTAGCGTACCGTTTGGCTTTCGTTTTAGAGTTTATCTTAGTGTATATCTTAAATCCTATTTACTGTTTCCTTTTATACTTTATATTTTGCTATTTTTGGGCGTAACTGGGACCCTGCATGCATAATTTTGTTCTATCTCATGTACCACATGAGATGTTAATGACAATAAAGTTTACTTGAACTTGAACATCTACAATTGATTAACTTTTGGAGTCATTTTGATTCAAGATGGCCACCTCGGCTAATTGGCCTTTGCAAACACAAAAATGGCTATAACTCAGTCAGCTTAGTAAATATTGAGCTATCATGTGGTATGGTGGTAGCTGAGAGTCATCTTCAACCATATATTACAAACCCTACACATTGGACGAGGACTTTTCCTAAACTTTGGCATTAACTGTTGAAGTAAGCCCTGTTTGTTAGCAAAATATCTCCTGAATCAGTGGACAAGTTTCAATGAAACTTTCATAACATGGCTTTCGTTGTACATCAATGACTACTTAACATTTTGCGTCATGCCAACAAAAAATAGCCGCTACAGCTAACTGACATTTGAAAACACAAAAATGGCTTTAACTCAGACAGTTTTATGTAAATGGAGCTAAGATCAGGTGTGGTAGTGGCTGAGAGTCATTCACGACTCCTACTCTGAGAGTTAACAGGTTGTAAATTTGCTTGAGGTTGTGCATGACGTTATTTGGGAGATGTGACCTTCAGATCTTGAAATTTTTTTTTCCTGTAATTTCTCAACCCAAATTGGTTTTAGCCTAAAACTTTGACATGCGAGGCAGCGGGTGATTCCTTTAAGGAATGCTTCTTTTTATTTTAACTTCCTAAACAGCCATTAAAAGATGGTGACAACAGTGAAATTCTCTTTTTGTCTGCATAAAACACAACATTTCAATTATATTTATCCAGTTAATCAAATAGGAATGAATGCATTTTCGTCATTTAGTTTCTGAACAAACAGCAAAAGTGCCCAAAACAACCAAACTGGGATTAGACCGAGGTATTTAATGAAAAACAAATCCTGATTTCACCTTGTTGTGAACTCTTGACCTTCAGACACATGTATCTTGTAGGAATCGTGGCTTCGTGGATTGTTCAGTGTAAAGTTTCGTGCTTGTTGAGGGGCCCTCGGCTGTAAAATAGGACTGGATGATGACGGCGTGGAGCGCTGACGGTTGTCTGAGGATGTTTTGTTACGGTGATAATAGCTCCAATCAGTGAGTTGATAAAGATAAGAGTGATTTCTTGCTGTGGGACAAAAACACTCTTTACTTATGAGTGTCTTTTCCCCATTCTGTTGAATTGATTATTCTGTTTGTGTGATGCAATTTAATAAACCGAGCTGATAAATGAATCATATGAGTGTTGCATGTCATCCAATGTGTGTGGACGGGAGAAATGCATCATCCCACAGGGACTGTTCTTAAAGGGGTGGTTTGCCTGCTGGCTTGCTCTTGTTAAAGGGCTGCCTGACATGCTTTGATGTGGTTCTGTGCTCCCTGCCGTTTGATTGGCACCACAGATTAATGTTGTTCCACAGATGAAAGAAAACAGCCAGGGAACCATGTGAATTTTATAAAACCGCAGCAGCAAAATATCGAACTTGCGTAATGAATCGGCGGCGTCTGATCTCTTGTGTTGAAGCTCCGTGCAGGTGTGGCCATAGTTCTTATTCCTGAGCTTCTCGCTCAGGTGCTAATCCCAATCTGAGGTTTCTGCGAGGTGTTTGTTTGTCCTCGGTTCGTGGGGCCTCTGTGATCAGATCTTCAATCTGTGAGCTGCACCTTCCTCTGACGGTCGGTAGCAACCCTTCTGAAAGCTCGATTGTTTGCTCTCGTTGTTCTTTTCTCCTCACAGAAGACCAAATCACACACCAGCTCTCTCACTTTATGTGTGTGTGTGTTGGTGTGTGTACATGCACCATCCTGCCGCCCTCTGTTGTCCCCGTGTCTGTCAGCTCTGCAGACTAATAAAGCTGCTTTTCAGCCTATTGCTGCTGATTCCCGTCACCACAGGAGACACCTCAGTGCTGAAGTAATTCCTCAGTGTCGCACTGATTCCAGCTCTGCCAGATACAGATGTATCGAGCTGTACCGTTATTTTTTTTTTTGTTAAAACCTTCGTGGAGGGGACGCCACGCCCGGCGTAGGACGTTTCTTCTGGAGGACTGGAGTTTTAGATGGCCATTTGAATTTGTTAATTCTCTAAAACCAATAAAACCAGTCTGTTTGTTTACAGCTGATGACTTCAACTCTGAACTGCCGGGGAAAAAAAAGCATCCGCGCATCCGACAGCAAGTACTCGTTTCCGAGCTAACGCGGTTGTTTACAGGTCTTTTAACAAAGCTTTTCGAAAAGTTGAACCATTTTAAATTAACTTGACTTTAAAGAGAGTGAATCAAAGATAATTACGGGGTTCAGCATTCTTTTTGAAGGAATGCACGTTTCAGATTAAGCTCGTCGTCGTCGTATGTTGAGAAATTACACAGTCGTAGACAGTTTGGTCAACTTTTGTGATCTTGCGCGATTTGTTAGCACTTGAAGCAATTGTTGTAAACGACTCTCAGCTACTACCACACCAAATTATACCTTAACATCTGTAAAATTCACTGAGTTGTAGCCAATGATGTTTAGGCTAAGGTCGATAAGCTGTGGCAGCCGTCATGCACTGGGTTGACTCCAAAGTTTAATGAGTTGTAAAAGTACAACAAATAATCACTGTCTGTGAGTTTCATTAATATCCATCCAGGGGGTTATGAGATATTTTACTAAGAGACAATTGTTAAAGCTGTGCAATGTGCTGCTCTCAAAGTATGTGTTGGAGAAGGCCCTCAGCTACTACCACACCAGACTTTATCCCAGTATATTTAAATGTATTTATAAGTACAGTACACTTTATATGTTTCCTAAGGACAGTTGGCTGTGGTGGCCATCTTGAATTTGTTTGAGTCTAAACAATATTTATTTATGGATGCACACCTAATTATAACTTTCTGAAAGTTAAAAAATATATGTTTAGTGGTTCATGAAATATTTTGCCAACAGTACAGACAAATGAACAGAAATGTCTAATATTGTCTTGTTTTAGCTTTTTGGGTAAAGCTAAAAGGTGTTAATCTTATTTATGTAAACGTTCAGATTATGTAATGTCTATTAATGTTCTCATTTAAAAGGTTAGGTTCAAATCATGTTTTGAAACTTAATTTTTATGTTTTCATTATTAAAAACGTCTTAACAACTGGTAAATTGCTTATCCTGATGCATGCTCAATAATCCAGGTAGAACAATCTAAAAAAAGTTAAGTCTGGGCATCTGGATGCAGTTGGTAAGTTGCTTATACAAATACAGTATTGAGCTAAAATTTGTGTCATAGTAGCTAAAAGTCATCATCCATGCATGAGATACCCCTCCTTCATTTTAGATATAATTTAGCACAGTTCAAAAATTTAGCACAGTTCATCTATTAATGCCTCCAAACCCCAGAGATGTCAGTTTTTCTGTGTTTCACCCGTCGAGTTGATCAGACGAATTGACAATTACATTAAGCACAATATACAAACTGACTGTGGTGAAGTTAGTTTTACGTTGGACGTTGGACATTCGTGCTCCGTGGCTTCAGCGGTGTCCAACGTAAAACTAAATTTACCACAGTCAGAAATGTAGACTACACCTCTGCTGATGTCATACTAGTGACGATTACCTCCCCCAACGCCTAAATGCTTTGCTTTTAAAAGCGCAATCAGCCAACTCTTACAATCACTCAACATGGCTGACAGTCCTCATGATGTTTTCAACTTGAGATGTGACGTTCAAGTTCCAGAGTAGCTCCCATCAGAGTCAGACCTGCCCGCCCAGACCCAAACCACTACGCCGTAACCAGGTGTGAGTGGTCTGCGGCCAACTGTGGCTGTAATTTATTGTTGTGCGAGGCGGCGACTGGAGCGATGCTGCGTCAACAACCGTGCGCGCAAAACTGCGTGTCGTGTTTGACATGAGCGCTACTTTCATGCAGCAAATGTAGATACTGTATAGCTGCTCGTTACCATGGCGAGTCTGTGTTGCCAGGCGCTGACACATCATAGAAGTAGACGCTTCCGTCAGCGCGTGGCAGCGCCGCCTCTGCCGACCGGACTTTGTAGTGTAAATAAGGACGCTCGCTCGTACCTCGCCTGTAGACCTGCTGTCACACTTCACATCTTCCAGCCGGGATGGAGAAGAGACGAACGCTGAGAGTGACTGAGATGCAACACCAGAGTGCAAGCCAGAGCTTGAAGGAGGATGGGAGGATAATGAGAGGAAGGGAGCGTGGATTAAAAAGGACAAAGAGAGATAGAGGAGGGGTGTAATGGGGACAGAACATGGGAACAAATGGATGCAAGAGAGATGAGGTAAATTGGAAACAAGAGGAGGTCAATTTAAAACAGCAAGACGATCAGACAGACGGTCGTCACGTTCCTTTCTGCTGCTGTGCTCGCTCAGTGCTGGAAAAGATTACTGGTAAACAAGAAGAAGGTTTTAAGAACAGTGTACTTTTATTGTTTGCTTTTACTGTGCCCGTAAAACCAACTCTCCCTTTAAATTTAAATGCCCCTTTTACTCACTTCAGAACTAGACTGTTTTTAGGAGCTGCACAAATCACTTGGGAGAATCGTACAGTTTTGGAAAAGTTGATACGTGTAAAGTTTAAACAAATACAGATTTGCTAATACTGTATACGTTTTATTCAGAATAAAACATAGTAACATTAAAATTTTTAAATTAAGAAATGGTAACTTTTTTGTGGAAACGTTACGAGTTTAGAATTTAGTGGTAGCAATGCATCTTAAGTATACAGGGGCAACAAAATGCTGTAAAAGTAAGTGGTATGAACAAGAAACAGCTGGAGGAGCATTTTGCAATCAATTAGGTTAATTGGCAAGAGGTCAGCTAAAGCACTGGGTATGAAAGGAGCATTTTAAAGTGGCAGAATCTAAGTAAAGATGGGCAGGAAAGTCTGGAAAAATCTGCATCTGGAGCAGTTTTTAAATAATGTTCCTCAACTAAGCTTTGGAAAACCTCTGAACAACCTGTCATCTACAGTTCATAAACTCAAGAAGAAATCCGTTGAAAGGACAACACTGAAAGTCATTGTTAAGTCTTTGGGCCCTCTGGTGGTCCTGCTGTAAAACCAGGTCTCATTCTGATTCCGCTCAGGAACACCTCCACAAATCACTGCCTGTAAAAGCAGTTCACAGTGCAATCCACACATGCTGCTCAAAGAAGGGCTATATGTGACCAGCATTCAGAAAAGCTGCCGTCTTCTCTGAGCTAAAGCTAACACTAAGGCAGAGTGGAAAACAGTTCTGTGGTCAGACAAATGGAAATATGAAATTGTTTTTTTTACACCATGGAGCCATTGTCCTTCATACTAAAGAGGAGAGCGACCATCCTGTCTGTTATCAGTGCCCAGCCTCTCTGGTAGTATGGGGGTGCATTAGTGCTTATTGCACAGGCAGCTAGCTTACACATTTGGAAAGGCACTATTAAAAGTGTATACGTGCTTTAGAGAAATATATGCTCCCATCTAGATGACATCTGTTCAGGGAAGGTCTTTCATGTTTCAGCAAAGCAACGCTGTGCAGTATCCTGCTTCCATTACAGCAGCGTGGCTTTATGGTAGAAGCCCAGGTGCTGAACTGACCTGTCTGTGGTCCAGAACTCTCACCAACCTCAAACATTTGATGCATTATGAAACAAAAAATTCAGCCAAGACTGTTGGAACAGCTAGAATCCTACATGGACAACATTTCCTCCAAAGCCTCCAGCAGTTGCTCTCCTCAGTTCCTAGATGTTTACAAGCTGTTGTTAAAAGAAGTAAACATGATGCTGTCCCAACTCTTTGGAAATGTGTTGTCAAAAGTCAAATTTATCTTAATTTTCCCTCTGAAGATAGTGATTTCTTAGTTTAAAAGTTTGCTATATTTACTATGATGTATTGTCAATAAAGTCTGGGTTTATGAGCTTTGCAAATCGCTGCAATCGTTTTTTATTTACTTTTTATACAAAGTCCCAACTTCTGTGAAATTAGTTTTGTGATCTCTGCATGAATCAGAGAACTTTCTCCACAGATGCCAAAAAAAAAAAAAAGTTTGAACCCTTGAGGTCCAAACTGGAAAGTAGGAACGGTTTTGGCTCGTTGGTTTGACAGACGTCGCATCCAGCAAGGTTAAAGAGGTGAAACCAGCACAGACAGTTGCTGTGTCTTTCCTTTTGTGCAACGTGGGATGTTTGATTTGACGCTCATTACGCTGAGGAGACAGGTGTGCCATTTCATCTGTATTTTCATGGATAAATTCCTGCTCTGAGCTCACCTGGGGATTACGGTGTCACACCTGTTCCGCTCCCGGATAGTATTTTTAGTTCCTGTTGGATTTTGGGTGCAACAACAGGCTTTGTAATAAATTCATGGGCTCCCAGGACATCATGATGCAAGTGATGGATGAGATGCAGTGAGACACTGAGCTGAGCCGTTCACTTTTATTCATCTGGGTTTATTACAGGGTCCAATTAGCGCCCAATTGTCCCACGTACTCCTGCAAATTTATCACAAAAGCTCTGACTCTCAAAACTTTTAGAGGACATAATTATGTCTGTGCTCTGCTCGTATAGATTAAAGTAATAAGTAATAAAATCAAGGAACCTCCCACCCTGCCACCTCTTTGTTCCCACACATGCTCACGCTGAGACTTTATTGGATCGCCTCTCTTTATTATGATAATCAGTCCATCGATAGTCTATTTTTAGCTGCGGATCTCCACCGCTCTGCTTTCCATCTCAGTGACTTCCTGTGTAATCATACAAAAATGTGCACGAGTTGGTGTGCGTTCATATTCAGGTTGCCCAATCACATTTCTCTCCCCATCATTTACTGCCCCACCCCTCCCCTGCTGCCTCTTTTGTTTTTCTCTGGTTGCTCTCTTCTGTCGGTTCATAATTCAGCAAAGCTCTTTGTCCTCGCATCGTCCGACACCCAGCTGAGTTATTTCAGCACATCAGCTATTTCAGCTTTAAATCCAAATGGACTTTACTTGTTGTGTGTTTCTGTAATCTCTCCCCCCCCCCCCCCACCTCTCTTGCACACATCCACCCTCCCCATGTAAAATATTTTATATTAGCTGGCTGTCATGATTTGAGGCAGAGAAAGTCTTCATCCTCTAAAGTGGCAGCTCCGAGGCTTTTCATTGCTATTATATATTTAAGGCATTTAAGCCATAAATCTCTGCGGTGCTTAGTCTCCTACTTGCAGTGTCACCTCTGAGAGGTTTGGCTGCTCGGGCTGATTGCAACGTGAAAACCATTTTTGGCTCGCAGCCGGCTTCATTCTTTATTAGCCAGAGCACGACATCCAGGCAGTAGTTAACAGCTTTTACCTCCAGAAGGCCATTGCCATCTCTTGTCTGTACAGTCTGCTGCCCTTTTTTTTTAAATTATTTTGGAGCACCTTCGTGCAACAGATTAAAGCTAGAGTTTAGATGTTTTGAAGTGATGTCCCTGTGAAATTCCCAGAAATAATTAAAGGACTAGATTCCCTAAAAGGCATTCATGACCGCGTTTTAGACTATGTTGAAAAATGATGCAGTTGTAGTCGTGGTCCTGAAATTAAAGTGATTTCACTTGAGTCCATGCTCAAAGTGCATGTATGTGTTATGAATGATTCTCAGCTACTGTACTTTGTACTACCACACCAGACTTAATGTCTGTAAAATGGACTGAATGTGTTTTCTAATACCAGCTGGCTGTGGTGCCATCTTGAGTTGGGTTGACTCCAAAAGTTAATAGTTGTTCATGAGATAATCTGTTCATTTTGACACCAACAGTTAACACGAGGAGTGGTGGCGCAAGTGGTTAGACGGTGGGCTTGTGATCGGAAGATAGCCGGTTCAAACCCCGGTACCGACAACAC
>JARVLU010000002.1:19260555-19272463 GCA_031762415.1 Simpsonichthys santanae | reverse complement strand
AAAAACAACTAAAAAAACAATATTTTTTACAAATGTCTCTTGATTATGTTTACTTGGTCTATTTTATGTAAAAAAAACATCCCAAATATTTTTTTTCCAACTGGCATCATTATGCGTACCGTAGAGGGTTAATAGACATTTAGAAAAAAAATCTCTGAAAGAGTGATGAGACAATAAGAGACCGAATCAAAGTCTTAAAATTTGTTATTTGTTAAGTTAACAGTATTGATTGTGTTCAGAACAGCTTGTGTTTGTAACTGAGTCACAGCTGAAGGTGGATGTAACCGTACAGAAGCTGAGAACCTCTGGACACGGCAGACAGTCAAGTGCTGTGATGCACAAAGGACCCAAACATGGCTCCATGTGCTTTATGTTCCCTGAAGCATCTCATGCAGTTAGCTCTAAGTTCTCAGACGTAGGGGGCTTTCTGCTCATACTTGAGTCTTTGTTTACTTGTACGAACATCTGCATTTTTGACAGGATGTTCGTTTTGTTTTAAGAGCAGCAGGAAACAAAAGCTTCAATAGAGCTCCCAATATCTTCCCACAGTCTTCAGGTTCATGAAGTGTTTTTAACACTGAAGGCAATAATGTTTAAACCCGTGGGTATGTGTTAATTTGGCTGCAGTGTTAGCAAAATATCTGCTGAATCACTGGACAGATTTTAAGGAAAGGCTTGACAGTAATAAATGGATGTACTTCTACAAATATCAAAGTTTTGTAGTCAACCTAGTGCTGGACGGTTGACTAAAAATTTGTATTACGTTTTTTTTATTAAAGTTTCTAGCGGTTTCACTGTATTTATTATTATTTTTTTTAACTTAGCTTTTTATTTTTTCCCCATGATGGTTTTTATATATGTTTGTGGTTTATTTTACTGTCTGAAGTCCAGGAGTACACGGCTTTAAATCAAGACTGTAATCAAAGTATCAACTACTTTGTCCCAAAAAAATGTACACAATATATGGATGAGTCAGTATGAAATAGAAGAGATGCAGTATGAAAACTGTTTTTATTGTGCAAAATACAACATAAAATAAAAGATAAGCCAATTTTAACACTGCTTTCTTTTCAAAACAAAACTGTAAGATAGTTTTATAAACACTATAGATTTGATCTAAAATACTCCATGTTGTAGCATTCAGGTGTTGCAAGTATTGCAAAAGTAAGACAAGCTTAATACGTCATACTTGAAGCCGATATATTAAAGTATTAAAACGTCGCTCCTTACCATTGACATTAATTAAAATGTCGCTCCACCGCTTGCTTTTCCGGTCATATGCCGTCCCTTGAGAAAATACCTGTTCAAGCGATGTCTGACCCTGTGGCTTGACCGTTTCACTGGTGCTACTGGTTGACGGTGTCGAACCCGAAGACCGTAATGGCATACATTCTTGGTATTCCAATACGTTTTCTGCTGAGGTGATGGAATAAGTGCTAGTGTTACCACCACAGGCAGCAACAGCAGCATAAGTTCTTCTTTTATATGTCCAGTCTCACTTTCTTTATCCGCCATCTATTTTCTGCTCTTTATTCCAACTTACGACCACCTGTTAGCTAACAGATTGGTACCGGTATGCTACTTGGATGAGCTTTACCTTGTATGTCAATTGGCGGTGCAGTTCCACGCAGTGCTCTCCAGCGCTTCTAGCGGCAAACTTTATATAAATTGCTGCATGTTGTAGCGTTAAAGCCATTTTCTCAGCTATGCCACAGTGTAGCGGTGTATAAAAAATTCATACCGGAGGGAAAATTACAACTGGTATACCGGATGAACCAGTATACCGCCCAGCACTAAGTCAGCCCGATTTAAAACGGCTATCATAGCTAAGCAACTTTAGCAAATACAAATTTGGCTCTAAATTATCACATTTCAAAGACAATGAGTTAAAATTCAGTGTGACGATCACCCCCATCACATAATCTGAGCACTAACTGATTGTGCAAGGTTATATAACTTTGTCTTTAACCTATTTATTAACTCTTCTGGTCTGTAAGCAACTCTTAACTTTTAAAGGCAGCCCAATCCAAGATGACCACCACAGTTGATCAAACTTAGTCAAACAAAAATGTCTAAATTTAAATTTTAACGATATTGAGCTAAATTTGTTGTGTTTGTTGTCAAGAGTCATCCTTAACACAGATTTCAAATGCTAGCAGATCACGCGAAATCTCAAAATATGACATTAGATTGGGTGTATTGTCAAATACTGTACAAGGTTTGACCAAAACTGCTTTAACTCACTATCGGAAGAATTTAAAACTCTGTCATGAAAAGAATGGTAGGTCTTTAATTGCATTGTGTTTTACCCAACAGATGTTGGGTCATATAAAATGTTCAGAAAACAATTCAAGGGGTTAGTGCATCATACAACTGAGCCTATACTAGAAATAAATAAATAAATAAATAAATAAATAAAACTAGGTAACTCCTTGGACAATTACTTGCTGAGCTGACATCCTGCCCTGCCTCTTGTCCCCTCCATCCAGGTCCAATCCCCGTGTGAACCACAATGTCCCGACCGGATTCTCTTGCCTCTCAACTTCTAAAGTGAAACTTTTTACCTCCTTAAGACCCTAAATCCTTTTTAAAGGATTACAAATAGGGGATTATGGAGCAAAACATTTTGTCGCACAACTTTAGTGTCGTCAAAGCAAAGTTTTTGCTAACTCAAAGATAAAAGCTATGAATGGGACATGGAAAAAGACAACAATGAATACAGGAACAGTTAGAGGTGAATAAAACGGATTAACTTCATGACCATTATTGTTACTGGGGGGAAAACTGACCACCATAACTGTTTAAAACACCATTTATAAATATTCTGTACACAATAAACTAGACAGTATTTTGGAGATATTTCAGCCTGAAATAAAAATACACAATTTAATACTTTTTTTAATTTTCATTTTTATTTCATTTTATTATTTATTTTATTTTTTACATTTTACCTCCTTAAGAGCCTTTATTTAGGGGAAAAAAATAACTCCACATTTCAGTTATTTTATTTTATTTTTAATGTCTTAAGAGTGCATTAGTGGCACCGTTGGTAGAGCTACTGTTTCTCAGCGAGAAGGTCGCTGGATCAAATCCTGGCTGGGGGTTCTAGGTGGAGTTTGCATGTTCTCTCCATACATGCGTGGGTTTTTTCCAGGTACTCCGGTTTCCTCCCACAGAACAAAAACATGCATGTTAGTCTGACTGGTAATTATAAATTGTCTCTAGGTGTGCGAGTGGGAATGGTTGTCTCGTTTGTTTCTCTGTGTCCTTATGAGGGACTGGAGACTTGTCCAGGGTGTCCCCTGCCTCTCGCAATGTGACTGATGGACATGGGCACCAGAGAAAAGGAAGAAGCGGGCAAAAATAATGGATGGATTTTTGATATTAAAAACTAAATTTTAAAATCCTTCTGGCGCATAACACAAGTGTTGTTTTATTATTATTATTATTATTATTATTATCATTGCCAGACAAGTCCCTTCGAGATCACAGATCTCTTTTGCAAGGCAGGCCTGGGCTTGAAGGCAGCCTAACATGCATGCATTTTATTTATTTTTACTTTTACTTTTACTGAACCGTACAGACTACCTGGACTTCTGTTGCATCTGCTATTGACGTCTTGTTTTTGCTCAAGCCAGCGGGACTCAGCTGTAATGAGCCGTGGAACAGGTTCTTCAACCTGGCTGCTTGCAGAACTACTTTTTGTAGCGTGTACTCTTAATTGTGCACAATGCAAGTACCGGTATGTTTTTGCTCTCTACATCCAATTTAAAACAGCTTTGTCGGATGAGCTGAGATAAGAGACAGAACTTGACACCAGCGTTCAGCTCTGAAAGATGCTTCTCTTCTGGGGGAAGTTGCTGCTCTCTGTGTGTCACTCAAATGTAAATGCAGTGCGTCACCTAGTGAACTACGGTAATATAAAAACACAACATATATTTATATATATATAGAGAGAGAGAGCGAAACAGAGGTAAAATAAAAATAGATTACTGAAAGATATATGAAGAATGTGGGTTTAAAAAATAAATTATAATGGGATTACCCAACGGATGATTTTTCCTCCAAGGGACACCAGAGGGCAGTAACATCCATTCATTCATTCATTCATTCATTCATTCATTCATTCATTCATTCATTCAACCTTTATTTATACAGGCTAGTCTCATCAAGCCACGAGGACTCATTTACAAGAGAGACCTCTTCCAGACCAAACATAACATTACTGTGAGGTTACAGGAGCATTTAAATCAATTCTAACAAAGTCAAAAATGCATTTTAAAGGTTTTTCAGGCGTTGCCAGATACAACTGTATTCATTGACGGGATTAACAAATAATAAATAAAAACAAGAACAAATATAATAGGGTTTAAACCAAAGAATTAAACATGCATTTATGACTGGTTAAAGTCAAATAGTAGTTTCTTCCACAGAGAATAAATATTGCATTTTTATGTTTAATTTGTGTTTTATGAACAGTAAGTCTTTTTCCTGATAACCCAAAGGAGCAAAGAGACTTCTGAATCTACATGTAATGATAAGAGTCACATTTATTTTGTTCCCTGAGGTACTAAGAGATTTAGAGCTATTCAAATGAAATATAAACTTTTTTTTTCTTGCAAAGACCTGAAAGCTGCAACACTTTTATTGAACTTTTAAAGACTTCATCAGAATGAATTAAATTAGTTTGAAAAGTAAAAGGGTTTTACAGAAATCTAGCATCAGAACCAAAATACGTATTAAAATCTTTATGCTCGTTTGTTAAAACTTGTACCTTGGTGTTTGATGAAACACTAACACACAGAGAAATCACCTTTCTCACAGTTGGTGGGCATTTTTATTGTCCACTTTTCAATTTGCATAAATAAAATTAACCTTTGTTTGAGTCGTTATGAAAAAAGGTCAACAAGCCCTTATCGAAAGTCATTACCGTACATAAACCCCAACATGGACAGAATGCAGCTGTTTAACCTTTTGATGCAACATCAGATTTCTGCAACTTTAAACAGGAACATTGAGAAAGTAGCTGAAGGTTTTCCATAAGAACAAATCTGTTTAGATTTTTTTTTACAGTTTTTCATAATGTGAAATCTCCCTCAGCACATTAAATAAAGGTGCTCTCTGCAGTTTAGGATCTTAATCACTTCTGGATGCCCTCACTCCACCTTCAGTGTATTGTGGTCCTTCCTAACAGTGTAATAATCACTCTCTGAGCGTGCTGTGCCATATCAGTCCAAAGCAACGGATTTGGAAAAGTGAGTATAATTAAGAGAAGCCGACAGCTGGTCAGGGTTTTGAGAGTCAGCGATCCTAGTGAGTCAGAAAATTTAGCTCTGCAGCAAAAGTTTTGCTTAACCCAGAGGAGGTGCTTTGGAAAACAGGACTCATATGACCCAAGTTTCTATGTATTCAATAAATTAAAACATGCATGGGGTTGTGTGTCTGGTACCAAAATATCTTGTGAACCAAATGAACTAATTTTAAACTTGCAAAACATATTCATTAGATGCTCTTCTACATCTGATTATGTTTTGTAGTCAACCTAATTTAAGACAGCCAAGCCAGTCGATCTTACGAAACACAGAAATTGCTCAAGTCGGTTTTACAATTGAGATAACATTTGATGTGGTAACTGTAGAGTCTTTTACAAAACATCCTCTGACTGAGCAGAAGGCTAATACTGTAATATTTTTAGAGTTTGAGCAAAACGCTACAACTCTGTTCTTTCTCATCACAAGACGATCTTTGTCTAAAACTCTGGCATGAAAGGCATTGGGTGATGTGCATGTCCTCGAGGAATCCTGTGACTTTAATTTAAAGAGTTATTCCAGTCTTCACCAGAACAACACAAAACAAGAGTATTGGTGATGGTATATAATACTCCCGTTAGTTAATCGTCAGAGTAATCAAAGTCCAAGGCATTTCCTCACTCAACAATCCTAAATGTATCAAATAAATATGTGATTGTGGTGGGGTGAAAGGTCAGTTTCACTGATGATGATGTCCGTGGTGTAAACTGAGAATCAAATCAGTTAAGGAACCTGAAACTGCTGCTATCAGCTGCAGTGTAAAGAACTCACCTGTTAATGACTACCAGCCAATCCAAACCTTTTTATGATCAGAGTAGTGGATTCATCAGGACCACTCCAGAGTTCTTTGGTAGAATGTGTTCAATGTTCAACGTGTAGATTACAATGGTGCTTCTTCCAGCTATCTTTCTGTTAACAATGGTGTACCACAAGGTTCATTCTTAGGACCCATCCTCTTCACAATCTACATAAGTAATGTAGATCAAACCATTCCTTATGCATCCTTACATTTCTGTGCCGACGGCACAGTAGTTTATTGTTGAGCTTGAACAGTTGCTAAGGTTTTCCAGCTTTTACAATCTGCATTTGACATCATCCATTCCGATTTGTTCCATCTCAAACTGGTGCTAAATGCTGATAAAGTCAAAGGGATGTTTTCAAACAGGATGTTGGTACCAGCAGTTCTTCCTTCTATTTTATCGTAGAATGGTGTCCCTATTGAGTTTGTCGATACTTATAAATACTTGGGTATTTTGGTCGATGCACATCTCTCTTTTAAGCCTCTTGTTGAAAACTTGGTAAAGAAACTGAAAGTTAAACTGGGTTTCATTTTCAGAAATAGATCATGTTTAACTCTGAATAGGAAACACTTTGTAACTGCTTCGTAACTGCTACATTCCTTCTCTCCATTGATCAGGGTGACATTTACATGTATTCACTGGGTAACTAACTGGTCATCGTTAACTTCACGCAGACACTTACACTGGTACATTTTCATCTTTAAATCAATTCTTGGTCTGTTGCCTTCATACATCTTCTCCTACACGTGAGTGCAGCTACAGCGTGCACTCTCAGGACATTATTACATGCAGTGTTCCCTCAGTGCAGACCGAATTAGGCAAAACGGCCTTCTCTTACTCTGCCCTTGTAACCTGGAACACCTTATAAAAAGATCTGAAGTTGTCAACTTCAACCACTGTAAAGGGTTTTAAACAACTTCTAAGTTCATGGCAAAAACAAACGCATACATGTTTAGTTTTTACATACTTTCTTCTATTTGCTTTTTCATTTAATATGCTTTTTGTATGATTGTCTATTGTTGTCTGTACCTTATCATCTGTGTTCTTTGTTTAAAACAGGTCTCTCTTGTAAATGAGTCCTTGTGGTTCAATGAGACTAACCTGTATAAATAAAGGTTGGGGGGAAAAAAGTCTTAATAAAAACAAGATCCAAAGTGAAGCTGTGGTCTGAGGACCTTTTCCATCCTAAATATTTGTGGACAGCTTACTAACCCTCTTAAGGATAGACAGATGTTTGGATGTCAAACTGGAGCATAGAAAAGGTCACATGTGACCTTGACCCTTGACCTTAAAATCAGTAGGGATCATACCATGAGATGTCCAGCTGTGCACTTTGACATTTTTCAGTTTAGAGCTCTGACTAGAAATCGTCCACCGATGGGCGGTGCCATATCATAATTTGTCCCCTCTTAGGAGGGGTGTGTAAAAAAGCAGTGGTTGAACAACATCTCAGCATTATGTAATGCTTGTCTTTTTTATTTTCTGTACAAAACAGTCAGTTGGAGTTGTAGCTGATGGTTCAGTGAATCAGACTGTGTTGCTTCTGATAAACTGTCTTGTGTTCAGGGGTTAAATACGCCTGGATTCAGTTTTGATGTTTTCTACCTGTGACCACCAATTCTAGTTTCTTCCTGAAGCATAAGCCAACAGGTTTGGCGGTGTTGACTGGACTTACTGTATTTAAAATAAATTAGGTACCAGACAGTAATTCAGCCTTGGTATCTGTGCTCCCTCTGTCTAGACAGCCCATTCTTCACAAATTGAAAGGAAATAATCTCGTCAAAGCCACGAGCCATTCAGGCCTGCGGTTACATCACCTCTGTGCATATGGTGGTCCTCTAACGCCGAGGTCACCACGCCTCTCTGTCCTCTCTCTGCCCTCAGATAACTTCTACGGCACGCCAAAACCTCCAGCGGAGCCGTCCCCGGCAGCCCCTCCTCTGAATGTGAGTGAGGCCCTGCTTCCCGGAGCCCGGCCCAGCGCCCAGGGCAAGAGAAAGAGGAACCAGTCGGTCAGCAACATGGAGCAGCGCGCCAGCATGGAGCCACCAGAGGAGGAGGAGGAGGAGAGCCCAGTCGTCAACGGCAACGGGGTGGCTATCACGCCAGGTACTGTCAAGCTAAAGAGGGCAGAGTAAATTTACGGCTTTCGATGTCTCGTTTTTCATCATCTCGCTGCTTAGAGCGGGCTCTGTTCGACAAGAGAGACTTTATATCATCATCTTGTGTAGGTGAGAAAAAAAAAACTGGACGTTCTGCACTGGATCTGTTGCTGGTATGATTCAATCAAACCAATGGAAACAAGCTTTTCTTTTCCTTTCACTGCCCACTAAAGTGAAAGAAATAAGTTTCTTCTTTTCTAAAGTCCAGGTTTCTGTGTGCAGACAAACTGTACCCTAAGCAGTCTTTACAAATGCTAACAGAGCCTGCTTACATGGTGTGAACTCCAAAGGTTAGCCTTATGTAACGGATAAACAAGGGCACCTTAATGTGTCCATTTTTAGTCCCTGGCTGGAGTCTCATAAAGACTTTTGCTCTCATCTTTCTGCTCTCTCATATCTCCATTTCTCTTGATGTCTTTCTGCCACTGGCTTTTGTCCTTGTTACTAATAATACCCTGCCACTCCTCTCCCTCGTCATCCTCACCCTCCTGACCTCCTGGTTGTTGTTTTTTTTTTTGTCATTATTTCTTTGTGTCTTTGCCGCCTTCTCGTCTTTCTCCTCCATTTCCGTTTGTTTTTGTAGAGTTTTTGTTGAAGCGCAGCGTATTTTTATTCATTTTCTGTCAAAAGTTTCCAACTTTTACCAACAATTCCAGCAAGTACGTAAAATTTTTAATGAAATGTTCTCATGATTGCAGTATTGCTTCCCTGTTTTATCAGACGAGTAATACATGTTTTTTCTTGTCTGTATTGCTTGTGTTAGCTAAATATTTCATGAACCACTGGATGGATTTTATTGAAACTAACTGTTTACCTTTTAGAGTCAGCTCAGTTCAATATGGCTGCCACAGCTAGTTGACCTTTGCCAACAAAAATGGCAGTAATTCAGTCAGTCTTACAGATATTCACCTGAGATTTGATGCGGCTGTAGCTCAGTCATTCACAACAGACATTTTGAGTACGTTTCTACGTTACACATTTATAAAATGTAACCCAAACAACTTTAACACTGTTTTCTCCAACGTAACATCATCTCTGTCATTGAAGGTGGCACTTGATATACATCCCATTAAATAATATAAAAGAAAATAAACATTCAGCCTAAATTACTCATCCTCTGCCACAGACGCCACCAGTGTTTCCTCCTTCATCTTCCTGACTCAATCTCTGAACCCTGTAGTTTCTGTCTCTCCTTGCTTCTCAGTTTCTGACATCTCCATGTTGTTTCCTGCTCATGCTGATTGTTCTTAGACTCCTTCCCCCCCGTTTCCCTCCCTCCCTCCATCTCCCGGGGGTTTGTAGCTCTGCAGTGGCTCAACTGTGAATCATCATGCATGCCATGTGTGATGTGCATTCAGGTCTGCATGTGAGAATAACTCTGCCTTTGTGTGCTTTTTTTGTGGTCCACAGAGTCGAGTGAACACGAGGACAAGAGCACAGACGCCTCTGGGGAGGTTGCGGTCGAAGGGTCCATCCAGGCCCTGGCATCATCTGAACCTGCGACGGAAGGGGAGGAGGCCCCCAAATCTCCCTCCAAGTCCCCCTCCAAAGCCCCAGACGTAGACGAGGAGGAGCTGGGTCCTCTGCCGGACAACTGGGAGATGGCCTACACAGAGAAGGGAGAAGTTTATTTTATAGAGTATGCAATAAATCTACTTTGTCTTTATCTATAAATAAATCAGGTTGTGTTACGTAAGTTTAAGATGGAGCCCGATACCGTCTGAAAATGTGTAAGAGGTGTGCTGTTCACTCCTCCAGCATGCAGTTTGATCACAGTGCCATCCATGTATTTAGTATTTCTGAGATATTAAATGTTGTTTTGTAACTTTATGGACAGACAGAAAGTTTAAAACCCCTGAACACTTTAAATTGTTTAAATATCATCTAACAAGCATTAACAAGTGGAATAAATATTACACTAGATGAAAGAACTGTTGAGAACAATCCAGGTTCAATGCAGTACTTCTGAGTAAAGTACCGGTAGGTGTTTTACTGCAGTCACATGATCTCAGTCTGGAGAATCATGGAGAAGTTAGAGCTTCTCAGACTGACGACTTTTAAAGACAGAATTTAGCCAAAAAACAAAAGCAATACAAAACCCAAAAAATCCACAGCATCAGCTGAACGTTTATTATAAACCTTCACTCCTTATCACTTTTCCATCGTCGATAAAAAAAAAAAAATCTAAAATGCTACATACAATTTGAAAACTAGCTAAAAACTAAAAGGAGCAAAATGCTAGCTTGAAGCCAAAAGTAATAAAAGATGAGTTAAAAGTAAAAAAAAAAATAGCTTTAGACTTAATAAAGCAAAATGTTAGTTGAAAGCTAAAATTAGCTAAACATTTTTAATACAGCTCCCATTAAGGCCCAGTTTACACGAGAACCACGTCTGGAAACTTTTTCAGCGTTAATCGGTGGCGCAGTTAGTAGCTGCTGTCTCTCAGTGAGCAGGTCGCCCTGGCTCAAACCCCGGTCCGGGGACCTTTCGGGGTGGAGTTTGCATGTTCTCTCTGTGCATGTGTGGGTATACTCCGATTTCCTTCCACAGACCAAAAACATGCATGTTAGGCTGATAACTAAATTGTCCTTAGGTGTGAGTGAGGGAGTGAATGGTTGTTTGTCTCATTTGTCTCGTTTGTGTTCCTGTGATGTACTGGAGACCTGTCCAGGGTGTCACCACCTCTCCAATGATAGCTCGACTTGGGCACCAGTGACCCCCCATGACTCAAAAAGAAAGAAGCGGGTAAAGATAATGGATGGAAATGGGAGAAATAAACGAAAGAATGGATTTACATGAAAAGGTTGTAGTTTCCATGCCAGTGGGGTTGCCAAATAAGAAATTATGAACTATTTTATTATAGTATTCTGACCCAAACTGTTATATGTGCTGAGTGAGGATGTTGTAAGATGACATGTGTGTTGTGTTTGGTGTACATGTGCACAGAAAAGGACTGGGCAAAAAATACGTTTTTGATTTATCTGGCAACCCTGAAGTCTGGCTCTCCTACACGCATGTTGCATGTGTGTCTGCATGAGCACAGTCATGCCCAAACTGGTGAATACACTGTGTTTTTGGACATAGGATTTTATTGGTTTTGTTCCTACGTGCTGAAAACAAATGAGTAGCACAAAAAACACTGTTCTCTGTGTTAACAGGGCCTAAAAGGGAAACATGCATGTTACAAAAAAACACTAGCTAAAGGTTAGCAAAAGATTAGCTTAAAGCTAGAGGTAGCAAAAGGCTAGCTATATGTTTCATAAAGCTTGTAAAAAAGCTAAATGAACTAAAGGGGTACATAAGTCTCAAAAGGCAAGCTAGAGGCTAAAAATGGAAAAATACATGTACTTGATAACAACTTAAAAAGAGAAAAAGCTAGTTAAAAGCTCAAATCAGCAAACGCTTAGCTAAAGGCTAAAAGTAATAAAAGTATAGTAATAGTAGTGTAGTGTAAGCAAAATTCTTTAATACTGAAGACAGATTTAGAATGGACTGTGTTAGATCCAGAAACTATATACTGGTGTTTGTTCATACATATATATATACAGGTAGTCCCCGAGTTACGGCGCCATCAACTTACGGCGCTCCGTACTTACGGCGCCGCCCCCAGTGACGTCATCGCGCCGTTCGTTGCCTT
>JARVLU010000002.1:19243646-19258510 GCA_031762415.1 Simpsonichthys santanae | reverse complement strand
GGAGGACTCTTCTGATGGCAGTGCATCGAGGAAAAGGAAGGCCATCACCATGGACTTGCGTCGAAAATCGGTTTACGCGCTTGGTAAAACAGGTACGTCACATGTATTTTTTGTACGTTCCGACTTACATCAAATTCGGTTTACGACGCCGTCGTAAGTCGAGGACTACCTGTATTTTGAATTGTATAAACGTTACAGAAACCATAGTATCCATCTCCTTAAGGGGCCGAGCGCGCTAATTTAGCAGAACAACAATATGCAGAAGTAAGTTAGAGTGCAAAAAAAAAAAACATACGGATAAACTAAACTGTGAAGGCTGAATCAAAGACCACACCATAGAAACACTGACAACAGAGGAACAAGGAAGATGGTTTGAGTGAAGGGATGAAATCTGCCCCTCGCCCTGTTGAGGCCGAGCTGTGGACGCTGGAGTCGACCTCCCCGTGTGAAGCTTCTCGTTTCCTCTGCACCTTTTTACGGCAGAGAGGATCCACCACAACACTGTCGGAGCGCATCAGCCACGGGAGCGCTGATGGCTTCAGCGCTGGGCTTTTCCCAGCGCAGCCCTGAAGAAACAGACAGGCCTGTTGCTTTAGCTCAGCCTGCACCGGTCTCCACGCTGTGGACACGGCTCCCCAACACAATAACCTAACGCAATACCAATGGACAGGAATAACAGCGAGAGGTCACGTGGGACAGCGCAGAAAGGCCTGACCTGCTGCAGCTGGAGCATAAATGCCCCGAAGCTACAGCTCTGAGAAGAATAATGTCCTCAGAGCGTGACCTCGTGGATGGATGGTAACCTGCAACACCCTCCTCCCTCTTGGTGGCCTAAAAACGCGCCCAGTCGGCACCGCGGTCTCCTCTCACGGTGGCATGCAGCCTGTCAACAGAGCGAAAGTATTCCTGGTTGTCACCTGCTCTTTAGGAGCGAAAGTGCACGGTGGTGCAGCGAGAAGCTGTCGGGGTCAGCGCAGGAATGCAACAGAGAGACAGCAAGATAAAGACATGTGCCTCCAACCCAGACGCCACGAGTCCGGGGTCACGACCTGTTCGCTTCGCCACTTTCTCTCACGCAGCAGAACATCGCTATAGCCTCGGTCTGGGTGGGACGCCGGCGCTGGGGGAGATTACATCCAGCTGTTAGGTGTGGGGGGGTGGGGGGCTT
Organism: Simpsonichthys santanae; assembly: GCA_031762415.1. Lineage (NCBI taxonomy): Eukaryota > Metazoa > Chordata > Actinopteri > Cyprinodontiformes > Rivulidae > Simpsonichthys > Simpsonichthys santanae. Next base: position 19,257,342 of record JARVLU010000002.1, on the reverse strand, counting down.
GTTTCTGTCGTGGAGTAGTGAGAACACAAAGTGTGCTATTATCAGCTGGCTGCTGACACAGAACAGACGAGTGACACGGATGACACATACGTGGTGACTCGCGGACGTCGCAGGCCGGCCGGGGGCAAAAAGAGTAAATTTACACGTGCAAGCCGGTGTCAGTGGGAAGGTGTGCAGGCGACACCAGCGACTGAAAGCAGCAGGAAGCTTCGAGAGGAAAAAACTTTCAGTGAAAAAGAATCAACAAACGTGCAAAAGGAAAAGTATTCACTGCTGAACGGAGCGTTTTAAAGACCTGCGAGTCACTTTGAACACTTTAACAGCAACTTTCCGCTAAAAGATGGAAAAACCTGCAGCTTCAGACTGTAAATCTGTAACAGTCAAATCAAAAGACACGTTTTTTTTCTTGTTACTGAACCATTCTGTTAAAACGTTTTTTTTAATTTTTTATTATTATTATTACTACCACAGCAGCATTCAACCGAGTTTTACAAATATCTGTAAAGTGACCACAAACCTATTTAACACAGCATCATGTGGCGACGCAAACTGCGTTGAAATTGCACGCTCGCTCCAGGAACTGGTCGCCAGCGCTCGTGCTGCTGCTCGTGAGTTTCCTATCGGAGCTTGGCAAACAAACGATGGATGGGATTTTAAAAAATGAGCGTTCCTGCCGGGCAGTGGAAATGTCTCGGTTTTGACGTGAAGACCTGTAAAGCTGTAAAACAGTTCGTGTCGTGTTATCTTCTGTATATTTTCCGTCTCGTGACTCGTTCTGCAAATTTTGTGCCACTTCCACAATTCATGTTCAGCTCGTTCAGGACATTTCTGCTATGGGCTCTGTGCAGTTTTTACTTTTTGAAATATCTGCTGGATAAAAATATCCTCGGCAGCACGGTGGCACAGCTGGTAGCGCTGCCGCCTCTCAGCGAGCAGGTTACCCCAGTTCAAATCCTGGTCTGGGAGGCCTTTCTGGGTGGAGTTTGCATGTTCTCTCTCTGCACCAGTCAAATACACTGTCTGGCCACAAAAAAAAGGTCACACACTAATGTTTTGTTGGACCGCCTTTAGCTTTACCGCATGCATTCACTGTGGCATTGTTTCAATGTCACAAGAGCTATTTCATCCAGTGGTGCATTAATCTTTCACCACTGATGACTAGGCGCTAGGCATGATGGGTGCATCACTTCACCTGCCTCTCTTCTTACCCTGATGCACCCATCACTCTGGAACAGGGTCAGTCTGGACTCATCAGACCACATGACCTTCTTCCATTACTCCAGAGTCCAATCTTTATGCCCCCCAACAAATTGAAGCCTTTTTTTTCCAGTTAGCCTCACTGGTTAGTGGTTTTCTTAAGGCTGCACAGCTGTTCAGTCCCAATTCCTTGAGTTCCCGTCACATCGTGCGCGTGGAAATGCTCTTACTGTCACTATTAAACACAGCCCTGAGTGCTTCTGTTGTTTGTCCTCAATTTGATTTCACCAGTTTCACTGATCGTCGATCACTATCATTCAGGATTTTTTTTCTGGCCACATTTCTTCCTCGAAGACTATGGGTCCCCACTGTCCTTCCAGTTTTTAATAATGCGTTGAACAGCTTTTAATTTTAGTAGTTCCTGCAATCTCCTTAGATGCTTTCTCTACTTGATGCCAATGAGTTGACCCTTTTCAAACAGTCTGACATCTTTTCCATGACAACACAATGTGTCTTTCAACATGGCTGTTTAAGAAATGAGAAGCAACTCGTTGCACCATTTGGGGTTAAATCACTTGTTGCCAGCTGAAACATAATCATGCAGTAATTATCTAATAGGAGGCTCGTACCCATTTTCTTAGTTAAATCCAGGTGGCGACTCTTTGTTTTGTCCAGGCTGTGCATTTAAATGTATCACCACTTCTTCAAATTATTACAGAAAACTCTTTACATGAAACTGAACAGAATCATAACAGCAGTCGTCATACCATGTAACAGGGCTTCATTTGTAAACTGATTGATGCTGGGCCACAATTAGTTGGTGGCTGGGGGGGGCGGGGCTGGAGGCTCTGGGGGTCCTCCCGAAGAAAATTTTGATTAAAGTACCCCGTAGATGTGATTTCCTGCATTTTAAACCCCCAAACACTGGCTCGTGCACCCCTGGGGGTCCTGGATCCCAGTTTGAGAACCACTGCTGTAAATGGTCAGTAAAGGTCCGTCTGCACCTTTTGTGATCTTCATTTAGTTTGAAACTGGTTTTAGTGCTACATCAAAGTTTCTGCAGATTTTCTGACCGTTCAAAACTTTTCTTACATTAATGAACTTAATGTTCCCTCTGCTTCATACACATGCAACAAAATTGAATATAAAAACTGAAAAATCATGTGTTTCCAGACAATTTATGGTTGTTTTGTTTGCTCTAATGGCCTTGTGCACTACTAACTAACATTTTTGAATAAATATTAGCTTTTTAAAAAATCTTTCTAACAATGTGGATCTCTTAAAATGAAAAAAATAGATAAAACAAAGCAAAGTATTGACAGAGAGAATCAAATTTTTGAAGATGATGTTGCCAGGATTCTTTCCGAAGCGGCGCCTCAGCTGATGGATTTAAAACTTTCAGACAAATGATTATAAGTGTTTGTTTTGTTTTGTTTTGTTTTCTTTTAAAGCTGTTTCTTCTGTTCCGGTGTCCTCGTGTCTGTGTTTGGGGCTGCTGTCGTTAAACTCCTCTAATCTGTGAGCAGGTGCTGCAGGCAGAAGATTTTCAATCATCTGTTAGGATTTTTGTGAAAGTCCTGGAGGACACGTCACATCCTCCCATCGAACCTTTAAATTCACATCTTCCAGAAAAGAGTTCGACGTGCCAGGAACTAGTCGCCACACGATGCCTGTGTGTGCTTCTGTTAGCAAAATATTTCATGAACCGCTGGATTTCAATACAATCCTCAGGAAAACCTCTAAAAGCTTCGATTTTATTACTCGTGTCTTAAATGTTCTAGTTCCGTGCCGTTCTGTCGTTTTTCACACGTTTCCGTTTGCGTGTTGGTTGGGTGACAGTTTAAAGGCATTTTTGCCCACATTAATGGGCCTGTAGCTTTTCTAACTGATGAAATATAGATGGAAGGCAGGATGTCAGATTATGCAAGAGGCCCAGATGAAATAATAAAGTGCACGGGGAGCATCAGGAAGCGGTGGCTGATGTTTAAATGCCCCTCTGCCTGGAGGGTTTCTCAGCCCTACAGCCTCTGGCAGGCAGCAAACATCCAGACGGCTTTCATCAGCTGCTGGTTCCTCCTCCTTACTCCCTTTTTGTTGCCTCCATCTCATGCGCGTCGGCTCCTTTTGCTTCACTTTTCTTCAGCGTTTCATCTCCTCGTTCTCTATTCCCTTTGCCCCGGTTCAGCCTCTCAGGCTCCTTTTGCTCCCGTGCTGCATTTTGAGTGAATCTGAGACGATGTTTGTTTATGCTCGAGCATTATTACCAAAGTGCTCTTGGTGAAAACCTTAAAAAAAATAACACGGTGATGTGTGAGCCGAGGCTGACTCAGAGTTTAAACGCTTGTCACCACAGATCTGGTGTGTTTGCAGCTTTTGTGTGGAAATATGTTGTTGCTTTACATAATCGTGTGTCTCCTTTCTCACTCAGGAGGAGGGGAAGATGAACAGGTGTATCTGAATGATTCTTAATTCAGGATTTCTAGTTTGTACCTTTAATTTGAAAACACGTTTGTGCAGCACATCTTGTCACCTTGGGAAAGTTTTAGCCACCTTTCTGTAAAACCCTCGTCCTAAAAGTTTATTTTGTTCTTATTGGTCACCAGCCATCACATAATGTGTTTTTAATCAGTTTAAATTACCTTCTGTGCACAGTTGCTCACTATGTTAAATTTTTTTTATTAATATTTTGTTGTCTTAATGTCACTTTTTACATTTGGCTAAATGTGTGATGTTCATGTCCACGTTTTAAAGATTATATGACTAAGAGTGTGCTAAGTGAAACTAGCATTCCTTTTAAGAATGCATACTGCAAGTCTTGCATGTCAGTCTTTCTTAACAGTTGCACAGTTTGTTAGAGTTTAAAGCGTGCGTTGGTCTCAGCTGCTGTTCAGCCAAATATTTGTTCAGTGTCTGTAAAATGGAATGTACACGGACCCCTTTTTGTATCATTGATGGAGTTGCAGCTGTTTTGTGTGTCTCTGTCTTTTTAGGTGTCTATTTGTCTGTCTATCTAGGTGTCTGTCTGTCTGTCTGTCTGTCTGTCTGTCTGTCTGTCTGTCTGTCTGTCTGTCTCTCTAGGTGTCTGTCTAGGTGTTTATCTGTTTTGTCTTGTCTGTTTGTCTGTCTAGGTGTCTGTCTGTCTATCTGTCTGTTTGTCTATCTGTCTGTTTGTCTGTCTGTCTATCTGTCTGTTTGTCTGTCTTTCTGTTTGTCTGTGTAGGTGCCTGTCTGTCTATCTGTCTGTTTGTCTGTCTGTCTATCTGTCTGTTTGTCTGTCTTTCTGTTTGTCTGTCTGTCTATCTAGGTGTCTGTCTGTCTGTCTGTCTGTCTGTCTGTCTGTCTGTGTAGGTGCCTGTCTGTCTGTCTGTTTGTCTATCTAAGTGTCTGTCTAGGTGTCTGTTTGTCTATCTGTCTGTCTGTCTGTCTGTCTGTGTAGGTGCCTGTCTGTCTGTCTGTTTGTCTGTCTAGGTGTCTGTTTGTCTATCTGTCTGTCTGTTTGTCTGTCTAGGTGTCTGTCTGTCTATCCAGCTATCTAGCTGTCTGTCTGTCTAGGTTTCTGTCCATTTGTTTATCTAGCTGTCTGTCTAGTTTTTTGTCTATTTGTTTGTTCTTCTGTCTGTCTATTTAGGTGCCTGTCTGTCTATCTGTCTGTCTGTCTGTCTTTTATCTAGGACTGTCTGTCTATCTGTCTGACTATCTAGGTGTCTGTCTAGGTTTCTGTCTGTCTGTTTGTCTAGGTGTCTGTCTGTCTATCCAGCTATCTAGCTGTCTGTCTGTCTAGTTTTTTGTCCATTTGTTTGTCTATCTGTCTGTCTATTTAGGTGCCTGCCTGTCTGTCTGTCTGTCTGTCTGTCTGTCTGTCTGGTTGTTTATCTAGGTCTGTCTGTCTAAAAGAATCACATGTACACTCAAATGAACACAAACAGCCTCTTTAGTTATTTATATTTCTACACATTGATGATAAAACCGTTCAGTCTTCAATACACACTCTATATGTTGACGTTGTGTGTGTATGTGTGTATGTGTGTATGTGTGTGTGTGCGTGCGTGCGTGCGTGCGTGCGTGTGTGTCAGTGGCAGGAAACAGAGACAAGACACAGTCCTCAGCTCAGGCAAAAAAACAAAAAAGAGACTTTCACTGGTGGTTTCCATGGAAACTGTCTCCCTTTCACATTAAGAGGGAGGGCAAAGCGACTGGCAGAGTTAGGCCAACATTTAAAGTGGCTCGCTGACTGGGCGGGGGAAACTTACGGTGGTTTGAGGAAGTGAGAATCTGTCCGTCTTCTCCGCAGCAGGGATAAGAAGGGTCATAGGAGGTAATCACGGCGCTGAGCCGACGATAATGCTGCCCGGAGATAATTGAGGTGTGCACGCCTTTCACCCTGGGCTGCACAGTCAGCGCGCTCAGCTGCCAAGATACACACATGGATTATTGATATCAAGATTACAGATCTGTCCATAATTACATTAAAGCATGAGGGGTATTACTGTAATATCACTGTCAGGCAGAGCAAATGACTGTAAGAATAATGGGGCGGAGGATTTGTGTGTCGGCGTTTTGGATTATCACACGCTGCGTTTAATCCCACTTTGAAGAAATGTTTTCTTTTAGATTGCTTTGAAATGAAGTCAGGTTTTTAATAATTTCCTAAAACATTTCTAAGAAGCATCCAGGGATTAACAACTAATTGTCCTAAATATGAGAAATAATAGTAAGGAAGTTAAGAATAACCTTTAGATCTGCTGATCAAGCATATGCATTAAATGCAACCAAACAAATAAAAATGTACAAATAAACACAAGCTTTTCTGTCTTTGCTTTTTATTTTTACTAATGTTTGACCTTTTTTAAGGATTTTAGCTTCACGTTTATAGTTGCCTCAGTTTTTAGACACTTTTATTAAATACAAAGTTTATTTAATGAAATGGGTCTGAGTGAGACTGACCATTTCTATCTGCATTAAAATAAACAAAATGTTCATTGTTAATTTTCCAGTGCGAGGTTTGAAATATGGACTTGTAGTCAGTGCAGTCAGGAGGGAGGTTGTTCTGTGGGGGGGGGGGGGGGGGGGGGGGGGGGCGAGGGTTGTTGTTCGGTGTCCCCCCCCCCCCCCCCCCACACACACACACACACACACACACTCACTTCAAGGCTGTCAGCTCCTGCCTTTGTGTGCAACTGTGTGTGCTTTTGTGTAATTGTGTTTCCTTAATAAGCTGAGGGTCTAACTGAGTCCTTGATGACTCACTGTTGGTCTTTTTCAGGCTGTATGACACTTCAGATTTGTCCACCCACAATTATATTTATTTTTTAATAAACTTTTAGAGACAGATTCAGATAGCTGTATGAGGAAAGTAACATGAAGGAATGATGATTATAAACAATACATGTTTTTTTTTAAGTGGGCAGGCAGACTAGGTGCTAAAACAAACATCTAACCATAACAAAATTACATTTCCTGTGAAAATGTAGCGTGAATGCTTATTGTAGAAGAACCTGATGAAAAACTGCTGAAATTAGCTTTAAAAAAACATGCTGAAATGTAGCTGAAATGGAAGAGCAAGCCTAAATTAGCAGAAGAAAACAGAAAAAATAATCAATATTTAGCTGTATTAGGTTTAAATAAGTAGAAATGAGCACAAAATTATTAAATTGGCTTAAAAAAGCTAAAATTAGCAACAACCCCCCACCCCCTGAACAGTAGCTGAAAAGACAGAAGAACAAAGCTTAACCTATCAGAAGGAAGTAGAAATCTCTGAAAAGAACTCAAACAATGTGAAATGTGCTGAAAAAGCTAAAATTAGCATATAACAGCTAAATAGTAGCTGAAATAGCAGAAAACGCTGAATTTAGCAGAAAAAAATCTGAAAGGAGCATAACAAGCTGAAGTTAGCAGAAATTGATTAATTAGTCTGAAATAGCAGAAATTACCGAGAAAAACTTAAATTTATCTGAAAACAGCTGAATTTAGCTAAATAAATGTAAAAAAAGAAGCTCAAAAAGTAGAACAAGTTTAAATTAGCAGAAGAAAGAACACGTTTGCCCAATCAGGCTGAAAGAAGCAGAAAACTTTTCTTGGGAAAAAAGCTGAAATTAGCAACAACAACAACAACAAACAGTTGAAAAGTAGCTAACAAGCTTAAAGAAGCTTAAATTACCAGAAGGAAATGGAGAGAGCACATTTTGCTGAATTATGCTAAAAAAAAGTTGAAATGAGTGCAAAAAAAATGTGGAATTAGCTGAAAAACCTAAAATTAGCATTAAAACAGAAGCTGAAATAGCAGAAAAAGGTGAAACTTGCAGAAAAACACTGTTAGGAGCACAACAAGTTAACAGAAGAAGCACAAAAATCGTGTAGTTAGCAGAACGATCTTAAAGGATCACAAAACAGCTGAAAAATTGCTGCAAGTAGCTGATTTTTTTTTCCCCAAGAAAGCCGAAAGAAGCTGAATCAGAACAAAATGTGAAAGGAGCAGTAAAAGGTTGTAAACAAATCTAAAGATTTGAAGGCGGTAAAATGAGCTCAATTCCTTTTTATGGGGAAAAAAATGGCAGAAAAGGCAAAATATTTCAAAAAGCTAAAGTTGAATCAATAACAAAAGTCACAGCACCCTTCTGAAGAGCTGAACATTTTGATACATGATTTGTTAAAATGGCACAAAAATTGTGGAATGAGAAAGATGCCAAAAAACATACGGAAGAGAAATGGATGACAATAGTGTGAGTGCTTCATGAGCGTTCGTTCACCCATTAAGCTCTAAACATGGAGCTCATTTGTGCACTTTATGTTTTAAAATGTGAATTAAATGTGCGTGGCTGAGTTCGGGAACTTGACCCACATCCTTTACAGTTAGAGCTTTACAGTTAGAGGAGGAATTTGTTTTTATTTTTCAAAGCATGGATGATGTAAAGAGATGTAGGCGAGGAGGAGATGATTATCATGAAAGCCATTCAAGGTGAAAATAAGTGCGTGTGTAGAAGAAGAAAACAGGAAGTTGTAAGATGGAGGTGTTTGGCCTTGAAGGATTTGTGTGAACAGTGAAAAGAGGACAAAAGAAGAAAGGAAAGGCAGGATGTTCTTTTCCTCCTCTTTTCTTTGAATTGACTCTTTGTTGTGATTTGTGTCTCAGTGAAGACTGTCCATTAAGTGTCTCTTGGGGACGGTCCACTGCGGCTGTGATCCCTGGGATTCATGTCGTCTATTTTCTTCTTCTGCTCCCAGCTGACTCCATTTCTTTCTGCCTGTGCACTTTCTCTCCCTCAGAGCTGCCGTATGGCTGGGAGAAGATAGACGACCCCATCTACGGCAGCTACTACGTAGAGTAAGTTTCCTCGTTCACATCTGAAGCCGAGCAGTCGACTCGCAGCCACGTGGTTGCGAGACGTTCTTTTGGCCACACACTGTTCATAGTCCACGAGACACATGGTGTGGAGCTCCTGGGAAACCCCTCCTGCTCCAGTGCACGTCATATCCGAAGTGAAAACTCTTCTCCCGGTGCTCCACACGATCATCCAGCCACTGCAGAGCGCCTCCGCTCCGTCCCTGTATTCACTGCTCAGCTTTTACAATTCTGTCCTGAAGAGGGCGCTGTGTGCATGCACAACAGTGGAGCAGTTGAAGCAAAATTACAACGCTAAAGTTCCTCGTTTATCATGGGGGTTACGTTCCAGATCAAGATCTACGTTCCGCAAGAAGTGAAAAACTGCAAAGTAGGAATGATATATTTATTTTAGTATTTATGTATATGTTAAGGCTTAATTATCCCTTCCCACACTCTTGCAGTGTTCTGAACTCTTAAACTACATCATATTAACAACATACGTACAGTACTGCAAACAGAATCACACAGTGGTCCCGATAGAGTCCAAATCTGGATGAAAAAAGTCCCGGTGAGCACCAGATTAGAGCTGTCATTTTTTAACCCGAAACCCGACCCGGATTAGGGCCGGGCCGTTATAATGTGATTAACGGGCGGGCCGGGCCGGGCCGGTCTCGGGCTTTTAATTAGGTCAGGATTAGCCGTGATCCAGTTATACGATAACATGGCCTGCCATACATACACCTGCCGCACGCGGCCATTTCACCGCGAGCTGATCGGCCTTGAAAGAGGTAAAAGGTTCAATTACGCTTCAGATTGGACTGTACTGCCAGGCAGCGATCCATCAGCACAAATGACGTTCATTCAGCCGCTGCACTCAGTGGACGCGCGGCCGATGACCCAAACAGAAGAGATCCCAAAGCAGACGTGTGTCAGAGCTGTTTGCGTGTCTCAGTAATTCAGATGCAGGCAGAAATGCAGTTCAAATGCTACAGCCATGAAAGTACAAACACCCTCAGCTCCGAATCTTCTGCCTCTTTCATTCAGCTGCATGTTCCCGACTGTTAATAACTAATTTAAAATGTTGGGGGTTTGGGTTCAAACCTGTAATTACTGTTAATTTGTCGGGTCAGGTGGAGTTCGGAAATTATGACTGCGGGGTGTGGCCAGGTCAGATCATAATTTTTGGGGCCCGAATGCAACTCTAACTCAGATTGACCGATGAAGCTCAAAGTCCTGTTCTGGTCCAATTCCCAATCTGTTCTGTACGGCTCTCTGTGTCCACTGAACACCTAAGTCACTTTGAATAATGACCTAACTTTTAAAATCAGATCAACACTTTCACTCCATTTCGTCAGAAAGCAACGGCTGGAGAGGCACTATTGGGGCTTCTGGGAAATGTAGTCATTTTGAGTGGCGATACAGTATAGGCTTATTGAGTGAAAACTACACAATGGTGGCACCTGTCCAAATTTTTTTTTTCCGTTAACTTTTTACTGTACAGTATTCCGTACTGTCAGAATCACATGAGTAATATTAAAGTTGACCATCGTGTTGTGTACAAATTTTTTCTCGTTTACAATTGTATTTTGAAAAACTGCGAAAGAGCAAGTCCGCAAAAGTCGAACCGCGAAGTAGCGAGGGACTACTGCATTGCTGTCCGAGCGCTTTCCCACATAAACAAACAGACCCACAAACTTCTTAACAAACGCAAAATACTTTGCTCGAACCCCGTGAGAAAAAGTTAGTCCCGCGTTGAGAACAAAATGATGCGATTTTCTCATCGAGAGCTGAATTATCTGCTCTGGATGCAGAATAAAAAACGTTCACATGTTACTGTAAGGTGTTTAATAATTCAGTAAGAATGAGGAATAAATCTAATAATTGTAGACATAACAGGCATTTTGTATTTAACTAAAACAGAATAAAACATATTTGTAAGTTTTATTACAATCGTTGAAAAGAGTAATTACTCCTTTCAGCTGACTATAATGTTAAAAGAGTGATTATTGTATCAAAATGCTTTCTTTTTCATGCAGTTTTAAAACTAATGAGCTTTTTTTTGTTGTTGTTGTACCAATAAATATTTTAAAATGAAAATCCTGTTTAGTTAAGTTGAGATTTATTTGGTTGAATTGAACGTAATTCGTTCCTTTAGTTTGCTGCTGACTACATGTTTAACTCAGCGTTGTGCTGCACTGCATCGTCTTTTTCTTTGTTTTGTTTCGGTTTGTGTCATAATCATTTGCAACGACGCGCTGTTTTCTCAGTCACATTAATCGAAGGACTCAGTTTGAGAATCCAGTTCTGGAAGCCAAGAGGCGCCTGGAGCAGCAGAGACAGATGCAGAGCCAGGGACTGTCTGCTCTACCTTTACCCACAATCTACAGAGGTACGCTCTTTACACACTGATGCAGTTAGAAGAAATATGAAAAATGACACGACGCAGGAAAACATAGCCCGCTGTTTGGAGCCATTATTTTCCTGTGTGCTAAAAAAAAAAAAACTGTTCATTTTGGATTTTCTGTTGGGGGTTTTGTTTTGTTTTGTTTTCCTGGTTGATCTCATGTGGTGGGCAGTTTTATGAGCATCAGATGGGGCAGATGTCACATTTTACTTTATAGGGTTGGATGGAAATCACTGGGAGTGCAGACTATAAAGAACAAGCTCAGCCCAAGGCCTCCAGTGTGATAATCCAGGCATGATGAGAAAATGAACCGGGCACATTATGCTCTGCTTTGTCTGAGTGACACATCCCACCAGTCACTTTATCAAGAGAATGTGAAACCCATCATTTCCAGCTTCCGTTTCCAGCAGGAATTGTGTGACAAAGCAAACGTTCAAGGTTTTCTGCCCAAGTAGATGTGAAATATAACGACAACTTGCTCAAATTGCAGAAAAGCCGTTGTTTACGAGGGACCCGACCCAGCTGAAGGGCACCTTCCTGTCAACGGCCCTGCAGAAGAGCAACATGGGATTTGGCTTCACCATTATTGGAGGCGATGAGCCCGACGAGTTCCTGCAAGTGAAGAGTGTTATCCCAGATGGGCCGGCTGCTCAGGACGGGAAAATGGACACAGGTAATTATCTGTACCAGTCTTACATTGACAACCAGTTTAGAAATAAACTGCAGCTCCAACAAGTGGCAGCTTCCTGCTTGGACTGCTTTAACCCTTAGAAGACCTTATGGGAGTGGGGGGTGGAATATGTCACTCATTTATTTTTGTCTGTTTTTATTTATTTATTTTGGTGCAGTCAATAAACATTAGTTTTTCTGACAAAACCTAAATATCTCTTAATTTTTTTAAATTTTTTTTTTATCATGTCAGAATTTTTTTAAATGCTTGTGGAACGTCACAGGAAGTTTAATTCTCTTGTGTTCCAGGGAACATCCATTAAATTTTAATTTTTCTATCCCATATTTGTTCATAAAATAATGCATTCCTCAGTAATTTTTTATTTTATTTTTTTTAACATCCATTTCTATATTCTTAATTTTTATATTAGCTCTCTGGTGGTCTGCTTTTACATTTGAGAGTCTCTGTAAAAACATTCTTCTGTCAGCCAGATGTTGCTGCAGAGTCCCACCCCTCGTCTCGTCCAACAAAACTGTTTTAGTTTGGCTGTAAAGAGCAAAAACAAACGCACACACTTGCAAGTTACACATGTAATGATTAGTATTAAAAAATATGTTTGCAGGCTGCAGAATTTGTTCTACGGTTCAGAACGGCTGACAGTGGTTGACTCCTGCTGGTTTCACCCAAATCAGGAAGCTCCCAGTGGATGCACATGGCTGCAGCCACTGGGAGCATATCTTAATGTACTGGTCAGGAAAAGCAAAACATGAAGCAGAAACTGGCATCATGCACAACAAGGGTTTTATAAAACATAAAACAATCAAACTGCTGATCGAATCGAAAAGGTCTGATGGGCTGGAGGGTATTCACAAAACTCCAGACTGGATTTAATTATTTTTTATTACAAAAATTATTTTGGCATTCTAATCTAAGAAATGCTTAATTAATTTATTTGTTTATTTTTTTTTTAACTTACTTATTTTATTTTTTATTTAAATTGTTTGCTTATTTACTTACTTATTTAATTAATTAATTTATTTATTAAATAATGTACTGTATTTATGTATTTGTTTGTTTACTTATTTGTTTGTTTGATTACTTATTTATGTATTTAAATTGTTTATTTAGTTATTTATTTATTTGATTTGTTTACTTACTTAAATTTTTGATTGTTTGTTCACTTATTTAATTAATTTATGTATTTATTTGGTTGTTTGTTTACCTACTTATTAGTTTGTTTGATTAATTATTTAATTTATTTATTTTAATAGTTTACTTATTTATTTAATTTGTTTGTATACTTACTGTTTAGTTTATTTTTTGTTTGTTTACTTACTTATTATTTATTTGTTTATTTGTTTACTTACTTGTTTGTTTGTTTGATTACCGGTACTTACTTATTTTATGTATTTATTTAAATGTTTGGTTTGTCTATTGACTTATTTTATTTATTAATTAATTTGTTTGTTTACTTACTTATTAATTTCTTTATTTTTTGTTTGTTTACTTATTTGTTTATTTAATTTGTTTGTTTACTTACTTAATTATTAATTTCTTTATTTCTTTGTTTACTTACTTACTTTTTACTTACTTATTTAATTGATTGATTCATTTAATTTCTTGAAAATTGCCATAAAATAAATATTTATTAGATTTTTTATTTTTTTACGTGTTTTTTTGTTTGTTTGTTTTGTTTGTTTGTTTTCTTTTACAGAAGACCTACTTAAATAGTTGAAATTTTAATAAAAGTCATTTCAGTTTGCTTTTTTCATTTCAAACTTACGATAGTTTTTTACTTTATTTTATTTATTTATTTTTTTTTGTATCCAAACCTGGAAGTTTGGCTGTCGCTGCTTCTCGTTAGAACCAGTACCCTTCTCCCTCCAGTCTCTTAGCTTTTTATTCACTAGGATTTTCTTAAATATTTCACAAACGTCTTAAGTGCAGTTGATAAAAATTTTACCTCTTATGTTAAATTGCATCTCTGCTGTCAACAAAATTACGCTGATAACTTAAAAATAGTCTAAAAAGTCAAATTTAGAAGTGGAGGTTTCTGTATTCCCAGAATTATTCATGCGCTCCATATTTGTGGGGGGGGCGGGGG
>JARVLU010000002.1:19213599-19224391 GCA_031762415.1 Simpsonichthys santanae | reverse complement strand
CGACCTACGGCAGAATCGAGCTACGAACGGTCCTTAGGTCCGGAACCCGTTCGTAGGTCGAGGACTACCTGTATACATATACATATACAGTATATACATATATACTGTATATAAACAATGCCTTTTATATCGGTGAGTTATTTTGATGTAATGGTCGATGTCCGATATTTATCTTTATCGCTAATATCGTCCAATGCCAATACCATGCCGATAATATTGTGCATCCCTGATAGAGATGTTTGAAAAACAGACAGAAAGATGTGATAACCTTTGTTTCTTGAATACAAATTTGGCTTCACAGAATTTGCCTAAACTAAACATAGATCCCTGTACATTTAACATCTAAAACATAAATTATTTACTATTTACTTCGGTAAACAAATATGTTTCTTAAAAGTACTCATTGCAAACTATCAAGTAAAACTTAAAGAGTTTATCTTGAACTTTACTGTATGCTGCAGTTTAAAATAATTAACTCCAGTAGTTTTCCAGATAAGCTCGTGCACGTTTCTGAAATGTGGGTATGCACTCGATGTAAACAAAGCACTTTAATCTGCATCTTTTACTCAACAAATCTAAGCATAAATATGCACCAGTAAAGCAGTTGTTCCTGTGTGTTGAAAAAGCTAGTTGACCTTCCCCGGACAAACAGGCTGACAGAAGTCCACTTTGTCCCCATGTGTCCTCCAGGTGGGCGATCAGATCATAGAAATTAATGGCGACAGCACTCGGGACATGACTCACGCTCGCGCCATCGAACTCATAAAGGCAGGAGGCAGGCGGGTCAGGCTGCTGCTGAAGAGAGGCACAGGCCAGGTGCCAGAATATGGTGGGTTTTTATCTCCGGCACAGACAGAACTCTCACACTGTCACCCTCCTCTTATTCAATAAATGGTCAGCTTTACTGATTTTTAACCAGGCTTACTTTCCCTTGATATTTTACTCTGAAACATATTAACATCCATAAATATCTTTCCACATTTCTTCTTCTTCTTCTTCTTGTTTTTTTTTTTTTGTTGCCTGAAATCAATCTCGTCTGTTTTTAATCCAACACGTAACATCCTGCTCTGAGGTCTTCATGTTTTGTAGCCGCTCTGCTTTAAGTCTAATGATCGCTATAGGCTTTTACTTGCCTTCCTTTAGGAATGGTACCTTCCAACCTCTCCATGTGCATGAAAGGTGACACACTAAGCTCCCCCTATTTCTTCTTAATGGGCCACTCTAAAGACACGGTTTGTGGAAAACTGCATGCCTTTCTCTCCATACTGATTAATCTGTGTGTTTTCTGCATGCTGTTTACAGTGTGTGGTCATTTCTGCATGGGTGACATAACCCAGTTTGAATCTTCTGTGTGTATGCTGTGGTAAGAGAGCGATATGGTTTGAAGAGAAGCTGCAGATGAAGCTGATTCATGGAGGAAGATTGTGTGGAAGCCATGTTCTCTAAGCTGCTTAGGATCAGTCAAGTAGAGGAAATTTGTGCTTATTTGCATGCGAGTTTGCCTGGTTTGATCCTAGACTTTGATGTTTCTGATTTAATTTTTTATTTATTTTTGCTTGTGCATGTTTGTGCTCTTCTTTTTTACCTCAGATTTCTTAAGGTTTTCTTTTTGTCCTCTGACAGACTGTGCCGGCCCCTGGGATTCCCTTTCTTCAGCCCACTCTGCCCTGCAGGAAGTGACGGTGGAACCTCGTCTGAGTCCTCTGCTCTCATCTCATCCAGCTTCAGCCCCTGAATCCCCTCATCGACTCCACCAAGAGGCCAAAGTGTGCACGGCAGACACCGCTCCACCGCTGACAGACCACAGCTCCGTCAGAAGGGCTGCAGGTGGCAGGTCCACCGAGCAAACATGCATCATAAGGGGGCAGGGGCCCCCGCCGTGGTCTGGAGAGACGACTCGTGGTGAAAATCAGCTCCGGGCTTTGCCTCCTAAAGCTGTTGTGGGGCGGTGTAATGAGAGGAGGGAGATTTGCTCCCCCTGCTGTGAGAGAAAGGGCCGACAAACGCAGGCGGCGAGCTCCGTTACGCCCTGGGACCCCTACGTGACCGTGAACCTGAACGGAGCGACTCCTGGAGGGGGGGACGGACACGTGAGCCTCCAGGAGAGGCTGAAGAACAGCGGGCTTCGCTGCCCCTTGAAAACAATTGAAGACCCTCCAGCAAGGAGCGCAGCGGTCTCCCCAGGATCCTGGAACGTCCCCGGCTCTGACAAACTGCCTGGCACCTTACGGTCCTGGACCTCCACGGTAAGCAGGTAGAACGGCTCGGCCTGGTTCGGACCGGATCGTTGTTCTAGACCAGAAAAGCATCTCTTTTGGCCTCTCGGTCCCGTTTCTCTCTTCCATCTGTCGTCTCATTCATAAAGGATTATTACACCTGCCACCTTAACGAACAGGGCAACGTGCAGAATATTAACCTGACGACGGCCCTCACATGTTCTGACCGGAGCCAAAATGTCTCGTTGCACCTTTAACACTCCACTGCATCTGGACTGGTTCAACGGCTGAAGAAAGGAAACATGCCAGAGCGCAAGTTTCTCTGTGAAGATGAGAGATTTCTCATTGTGTCGGATGGAGGCTGAAGCTGCAGTTACAGCTCTACATACGCTACATGCCTACTGATAGATTACATCCTGTAATTACAAAGATGTGAAAATTATGTACATTTGGTAAACTTTAAAAAAAAAAGTCACCTGTTGGGTGCTTTTCATTTTTTGTTTGTTTGTTTGGGGGCAGTGTAGTTAGATACATTGTACAAATTTTAAAAAGTAAAAAAACAAAACAAAGAGAAACTGCTCCAAGACAGGATTTTATTTTTTCTGTTTTGTCCCCCTCCCATCACCTTTACATGACTGACCAGTCGGCTTAGTAAGAACTCGTACTTGCACCTCCATCACTACAACCAGTTACAAGCTGCGTGTATTCATTCCACTCCCAACAGGAAAACTTTGTCCAGTCTATTTCTATGCCTTTTTACTGTGCTGTGTACCACATCACTGTGGGAGCGGGAAGAGGAGCTCACTGGTTCTGAGGCGAGGCCGAGTGCCTTACTCAAACTGATGCAGAGCTGTTGACACTTGCTTTTAAGGGAAATCGGTGACGACGCACACGTCAGCCAAACCGCCGAGCTGTGGAGTTTGTAGACGTTCAGCAGTTTGTACATCTCGATGCGCTCTTCAGCGACGGTCGTTATTTCGGAGGGGAGGGACAAACGTAGCCTGTAGCATCACATCCTCTTCTCCAACTAACGTCGAGGTTTGTCAGGACCACGAGTGGACCACGGTTCATGTATTTTACTTTTAGCTGTTCTGTAAGAACACGTCTGCCAGCGTCCATAACATCTGAGCCCGAGGTTTCAAACCACCGACGACACTGGGAGACGTTAAAATCTTTTTGTTTGATCAGATCGTGGGTCATATTGAACTGAGACGCTCCAGGTGGAGCCACTCCAGGATTTCTCCATCCGGATGCAGCGAGACCACCAGAGCCTTTTCGAGGACCCCATCTTGACTTGTCTGCATCACCAGGACTGATTTGTATTTGCAGTAAAATGACAATTTCAAGAAGAACAAACTGGTCTGCCGTGAAAACTTGTTGACCGGTTAGCAAAGGACGTGTCTGTAGGAGGTAGAAATGTGTTTACTGTAGGTACAAATATCAGCATTTAGAGAAGTCGTCCATCAAGGCCGCCCCCATCCCCCTTACCCCTGCTGGGACTGGTTTTATACACAAAAACAACAAAAGAATCTGCTTTGAGCCTGTGAAGGACGGTCCGTTACCCCCCCCCCCCCCCCCCCCCCCCATTGAGATCCAGTATAATTGTGTAGTGTTGATTGTGTAATATTCACCTTGTACAGCTGTATTCCTACAAATATGGTTTACTGTATCATTGATACTGTAGTTTCAAAGACGTGAACAACTATTTTTATGAAATGCGACAGTACTGATATATTACATTTTGCTAAAAAAAATAAAAAAAACTTGTTTACTGAAAGATATTCTGAAATACTGTCAAATAAACTCTTGACATGGTGTAAAAATGTTCTAGAGTCTTTTACTTGGACAGTTCTGATGACTAAACCTCAGATGTTCATTTCAGAATATTTTGGTTTAGAAATGTGCATTTTTTTAAATTAGGACCAAAACAATGTGTACAATGTGTAATGCCTTGTGCATCTTCCACAGGCTTGTTCAGAGCTCTGTAACTGGAATGAGTTGATGCAACCAAAATTAAGAGGAAGGATGGATCATTAGGCTGAAACTGAATCACTGAACACAGCAGCATCTTTAAACGACACCCCGCACTGTTTATTTCTTTTTCTCAGTTCAGACATTTATTTCAGTGTAAAGTTTCAGGTCGTCAGACGACGAACAGCCACCAATGGTTTTAGAGGATTCCAAAGCAGGTCACGCACAGTAAACATTCTGCCATCGTCTCGTCATCGTTTGTGGGTCAGAACGAGAGCGGTGGTCTCATTAGTGAGAGTAATCTGGAGGAAGCACAGTTTGACCACCTCCCTGTGCAGTCAGAGAATCCTTCAGAAAGAGGAGGGGGGGGGGGGCTGTTATTAAAATCAAAAGGACAATAAAAAAAAGTTAATTTTTATTACAGATCCCAACGAGGCTCGATCTTACATTCAGACGGCCGTAGGCTCCCAGTTGAAACTTGCAGCAAATGACATCAACCAAGAATCCCACCATGCTGTGGATCATTCCTGTGAAGAGACACGGGTGTTGTATCGAAATCACACTCTTCACCTCAAAGCAGATGAATAATGCATAAAGCTTTGTTATTGTTATTATTATTAGGTTTTTCTGTTTTTCCTGCTGTTTAAAGAATTTCATACAAAGTCACACGAACAATTAGTTTCTAAAACGTAAACCTCACATTTGTCAGTAACTGATGTTTGAAAACACTTCGCCTTACTAATTAAAAATAACTAATTCTGGTGAATTTTTGCTGTTTTAAAAAAAATATCTGTCTTGCAGCTTGTTTCAGGTTCAGGTTTCAATTTGTTTTCCATCATTACATCCGTTAAATTTTAGATCAATATTATTTTACTGAAAAGATCAAATACTCTGTTCATAACAGCATTATTATATGTATTATACCAAACAAAATAAATAAACAACTTGTTTTTGCTCCCGTTTTTCATGAGCTGAACTCACAGGACCTTTTTCTCTCAAATATTGTTCTCTGGTGTGAATCTGTGTTGGTGAGCACGTCTCTCTTGCAGAGATGATCCATCCACCTCACAGCTGTGACATATCAAGATGCTGATTAGACAACATGATTGATGAAAAGGACACTGAAATGTACTTGTCCTGTATTGGGGAGGTCAGAAAACCAGTCAGTATCTGGTATGACCACCATTTGCCTGGGGGCTGTGGTAGCTCAGTGGTCAGTGCTATGGTCTTGTAATCCTGAGGTTGCAGGTTCTAGCCCAGGTTGCGTCAGGAAGGGCATCCGTCGTAAAACAAATTGCCAAATCGTTCATGCGAGTTGGCTTGCTGTGGTGACCCCTGAAGATGGGAGCAGCTGAAAGTACCTGCCTAGTGCAGCACATCTTCAGAGTTATCAGGTTGTGGCCTGTGGAAGGTTGGTCCACTCCTTCAATGCCTGTGTCAAGTTGCTGGATAGTCAAAAACTGGAACATGTATACGTCGATCCAGAGCATCCCAAACACACTCAATGGGTGGCATGTCCAGTGAGCATACTGGCCATGAGACTGGGATGTTTTCACCTCTTAGGAATTGTGTACAGATCCTTGCAACATGGAGCCGTGCATTATCGTGCTGCAACATGAGGTGACGGACGGTTCTGGATGAGTGGCACTACAACGGGCCTCGGGACCTCATCACAGTGTCTGTGCATTCAAAATGCCATCAATAAAATGCACCTGTGTTCACTGCTCATACACTTTACACATCAGTAAACCACCCACCCACGACTCCATACATGCAGTCTGCCATCTGCCCTGTGCAGTGTAAACTTGGATTGATCAGTGGAGAACACCTCTCCAACGTGCCGTACGCCATCGAAGGTGAGCATTTGCCCACTCATGTCTGTTACGATGACCTGCAGTCAGGTGGAGACCCCGTTGAGGATGATGAGCATGCAGATGAGCTCCCTGACAGTTTGTGCAGAAATTATTTGGTTATGCAAACTGATTGGTGCAGCAGCTGTCCAGGTGGCTGGTCTCAGACAACCTTAGAGGTGAAGATGTTGGATGTCGAGGCCCTGGGCTGGTGTGGTCACATGTGGTCTGCTGTTATGAGGCTGGTTGGATGTACTGCCAAATTCTCTGAAACACCTTTGGAGGCAGCTCATGGTGGAGAAAGGAGCATTGAATTCATGGGCAACAGCTCTGGTGGACATTCCTGCAGTCAACATGCCCTCTGCATGCTTCCTCAAACCCTGTGACATCTGTGACATGTTGTAATAAAACTGCACATTTTAGAGTGGCCTTTTATTGTGGTCAGCTTAAGGCACACCTGTGAGGTGGATGGATTATCGTGGCAAAGGAGAAGTGCTCACCAACACAGATTTGCACAAATTTGTAAACAGTATTTGAGAGAAAAAGACCTTTTGTGTAAGTAGAAAAAGTCTGAGATGTTTGAGTTGTGCTCGTGAAAAATGGGAGCAAAAATAGTGTTTTTTTTTTTTTTTTATCAGTGTATTTAGCTTTAATACTAAAATTAAAAATAAACATAAGCATTTTAAATGTTAAAAAAAGGAAGTAGCATTAAAAAGGATTATGGCCAAAAATACATAAAAACAGCAATTATTTTAATATGATTCTATGCTAATAGAACAAATTTTTGTTACTTTACGGACCTGTCGTAGAGAAAATGCCTCCGATGATGCCGCAGAGTCTCACGAGAAACTGCCAGAGAGGCATGTGCTGCTCGGTGACTTTGACCATCAACGAGCTGATATCGTATTTCATAAAGATCCCTGAGACTCCGTGGCTGCCTGCAGCGTGGTTTATCGCTCGTTCCTGCAGAAAAACAAGAGCACAAACGTTAATCACGGGGACACTGACTCAACCGCTCACATACACTGCGTTTAAAAACGTACACGCTCTGTGACCGAGTACTGATGTGTTTCTGCAGACAATCTGTAGGTGTTCAGCTTGGTGGGCACGATGGTGATGAAGTACTGAAACATGTGGTTAGCTAGAGACAAAGAATCAAAAGAAACCACAATAAATGTTAGAACTAAAGAAGTAATAATTGTCTTTTTACTGCCAGAGATCAGACAAATGGTCTTAAAATCCTTTTTAAGAAGCTCAAAGCTGAATCATAAAACTGCCAACGCAGACGCACAATCAGGGGCGATTTTCTCCGTGCCGTCCAGAGGGTTGATAAGTCCAGGAATGGCTTCTCCAAAAGACAGGTGGTCAATCCGGTGGGAGAAGTTGTAAGCTGAAACACGACAAACCCAAGTGATCAGCCTCAGCTGAACACGTTATGATGACAGCCATGTTTACAAAATATATGGAGTTGTCAGAAAGATAATCTCACAGTCGTGGCTAACCAATGCGGCGAGATGAGCATGGCCTCTGGGATGAGGGATGGACCTGCACAGGAATCAAAAGGTCAGACCTTTATACAGATGAAATATTATCCACAAGCTGCAGCTCAAATCAACAAGGGGACACACAGTGCGTATTAAAATATTGTTGGAAAGTACATACTTGCCAACAGTAATGTGGAAATTTCCTGCCACTTTATTGACATAAAGGTGTCCGTGTATCCTGCAGGCAGTAAGGGAACTGGTGCTGTCCTCTCTTAAGGAAGAAGAGAAAACAAGGACGCTTAAAACTTCCAGGTTTTATCATGTTTTTTTAAACAGATCAACTTAAAGTGCTCACCTGTGACTCGAAGCAGGAGGAGGTCCCTTCATTGCCGTCTTGAAGAGCACATCCTGCAGAGAGTGCTCCACTCGCAGACGCTCCTGAATGTGCAGAAGAGTCCTGACGGAGGAGTGGAAAACATAAAGATAACAGCATGAGATTAAATCAATTCAGCAGCTTTTTAAAACAGGTTTATGGTTAGTGCTTTGACCATTTACTTCACATTTTTGCTTGAGTGTGCTTTTGACATATGGCACGTAATAAATAAGTAACACAGGGATGATGGTTCATTTGAATCTTACATGTGCCACAGTCGTTGCTCTGGTGGTAGCTCAAAGTTAACCTAAAAATCAAATTAAAAACACCTGTCAGACTAGAACAAAGATGTTTCAATATTGTAAAATACAGCATAAGTTTGATTAATTATTTAATAAAACACGCACTGGTTCATATTTTAACCCATCAGAGGCGACCATGGTCTCTGCCAGATCCAGAACATCTGCACCAATATCTGTATTAAACCAGAAACCACAGTTAAAAACATAACAGTCCATATTAGCTCAACTAGCTTAAAACAATCACTTTGTTTTATTTTAATAGAGAATTATTCTCCATGAGGAAAAACAATTAGATAAAGATTGTTTTAAATAGAATACAATCACTCCTACAGATTCTAACAAAATCTTATTATAGGATTTAAAAAGCTAGCTGTGTGTTGTTCCTAAATACTAAAATGTATCTTATTAAAAATGGGTTAATCATTAAAATGTCTACAATTTTATGACATTTTGAATATATTTACATACAGAATCATATATGGTTTACAAACTTTGTGCTGAACTTCAAAAGAACATAACCTTGACACTTTTTGTTTGGTAAGTGGAAATTTAAAATTCAAATTATTTCTACTTTTCAAAAAAAAAAAAAACTGATTTAATGGGCTATTTCCCCCCACATTTAAAACAACAGTACACAACATTACTGAGTAGTTCATCTGACCCTCAGACGTGCTGCTCATTAATAAATCAATGGTCAGTTTAACCCATTTTCTGTAAAAGTGGTTGTAACATGAAAAAAATAATTAGTCATGGAGCTTACATGTGAACTTTTTTGGGCACAGAATATTGTTCCACCATAAAACAAAACCCTAAATTAAAATGCTGAATTAAATTAAATGGTTTAATCATGTAGGGTGGCATGCTGGCACAGTTTGCATGTTCTCTCTGTGCATATGTGGGTTTTCTCCAGGTACTCCAGTTTCCTCCCACAGACCAAAAACATGCATGCTAGACTGACTGGTGACTCTAAATTGTCCCTGCGTGAGACTGATGGAGTGAATGGTTGTTTGTCTTGTCTATGTGTCCCTGTAATGGACTGGAGACCTGTCCAGGTGTCCCTGCCTCTTGCACAGTGACTGCTGGACATGGACACCAGTGAACCGAAAAGGAAGAAGTGAGTAGACGGATGGTTTAATCATGTTAGACTGAGAATGAATTAAGTTTTAGTGTACTGTACTTACACTGGCATCTCATGGCCACTGTGATGTCCACATTTATTTTAAGTTTGCTGTTAAAAAAAAAAAAAAAGCTAGTTAGAACATAAACAAACCCACTTTAAAGTTGTCTGAACTTATTTTCTACCTGCTGAAGTCTTTGTCCACCTCATATTCATACTTCATCCATGTGTTTCTGTACACAAAGAACTCCAGGAAGGCCAGGACAGCCATGAAGGAGAAAGCTATCAATGACACTGTAGGAAGTGGAAGTTTAATGAGAGTTTGTGTCTGTAAGTTAGAACAAAATGAGGCCGTTTATTTGCACCCACCAGTCCCACCGCTGGCTGTGGACTCCACATAACTGTCGGGCACTTTAGGAAAAGCGTCCAGCTCCTTCACCAGAGTCAAAGCCTTCTTCTTCGTGAGTCTCCTCATCCTGGGACCATCAGCCTAAACACTAAGCTATTAGCTAGCTAGCCGTGGTGCGGTACATTTAGCCGACGGTTACCATGACAACCGCACGAGCTAAGCCATTATGAGCGTTAGCCACGTTAACCCGATTTAAAACGCGTCTACGAACTAACGTCAAAAGTAAATGGGTTAAGTTTTTAAATATCAGTAAGTTCTGTTCTCTCCCGTATCAGGAAGTCCGCACTGAGAAGGAAGTTACCTGGAAAAAATGTTTTGCTGTCGTATTGTTTAACTCCTTCGTGTCCAGTAAACTGATGCTGTTGAGTGTTGGCGCCATCTAGCGGTGAATTTACAACTCAAACCTGGCAAAACTTTGAAATGACTTTTCAACTACTGTCTGGACTATTTGCAGGCAATGTTATTGACATAATATGTCTTTCATAGAGGAAAGTTTTCCTTTGCCCTGTGGTAAGATTCAACATCATCTTGAAAACTCAAGTCTTCTAACATCTTTTACAACAAGTGTCTCAAACTATGATGATGACACGTAAGAGCTGCTGTGTCTTTCTTTACCTGACATGCAGGTTTATATCCTTAATGACTGTGGGGAGCTATGGTTTCATCAGTCAACTTCATAAATTACTGTTTTGTTGTCTTGTTTATTTTGATGTGTTTAAATCACAGTATCTTGGACGATTTCTTTGGTCACAGATACTGAATCTAGTTTTTAACTTGTTTTATGTACAGTATTTTTGTGCATTTTCTGCTTTCAAGACATTTTGTTATAATTTTTATCTCTACACCTTCATGACTGTTCAACAAGGATGCTTACCTTTTACAATCTTCCCATTTTGTTTGTACAGTATTTGGTTTAGACACAGCTGACTTGGAGCAGCCAAAATCTTTAGCAACATTTCATGATGATTTATATTCTTAAAGTTGACATCTCTGATATATCCAGGTCTCTCTTGTAAATGAGTCCTCGAGGCTCAATGAGATTAACCTGCCTAAATAAAGGTTGAATGAAT
>JARVLU010000002.1:19182941-19197488 GCA_031762415.1 Simpsonichthys santanae | reverse complement strand
TAGAAGGAGGTGAGGACTGAGCTTCTCAAACCAGCTCGTCTCAGCCGTCTGAGGAAGTAGAGTCTCTGATGAGCTTTTTTTTTTTTTTTTTAATCGAAACAATGCCACAGTGAATGTATGATGTAATCAAGCTAAAGGCAGTCCAACAAAATATTAAAATGCAACTTTTTGGGGGGGGCCAGGCAGTGTATATAGTTTGAGATAGGCATTACAAGTCATAATTTTAAGATGGAATTGCCATCTTGATTTAGAGCTTTTTTCTATCAAAGTGGTGGAATTGTGCACTAAATTCAAGCAGACTGTAGGAGTGAGGAAATGCATACATTATTGTGCACTTTGTGTATCCTGTTCACGGTCGATGGAGACTGAACCAAATGAGAGCATGAAACATGAACGAACGTTGACATACTGCTAAGTCCATATTTGATACATGTAGCTTAATGTTCACAGTTTTCTAAACCTTTATTTGTAATTTTAAAGCAGCATGCAGAGCAGTATGTGAGATGAGGAGGCAATGTTTTAAAACTCAGGTTTTGAGTACGGTAATTTAACTTTGGGGAAATTCAATTTTTATTTTGTGCCTGGACAAAAATGATCAGATTCTTGGTTAACTAGTCATTTTATAACTCAAAACTTTCCGTTTATGGATGCAACAATGTAAAGTTAATAATTTTAACAAACTGATTAATGTAACGAACAAATAAAAAGTACTCATTTTCTTGGTTAAAACAAGCCACTTATTAAAAACTGTAATGAACAAAAGTAAATACTGTTTAAATTGCTTTTATGCCCACTACAAATCATACTGAATAAAGGAAAATAAAATATCAAAACTTTACAGATTAAAAAAAAAAAAAACACCAGTATGTCTTGCATTTATTGAACAATTCAAAAAGACAAAATATATTAAACATTTTGATAAAAATAATTAACTAGGTCACATGTCCATAAGCATTCATTCATACGTTTTGGTAAATCATTATTGCCAGAGACATATTTACCTAAAAAATATATATACAAAATAGGTGTCCAAACAGAACGTGCAGCATTTCTTGACCCCTGCATCTAGTCATAGTCACATTAGTTTCACTCCCTTCTGCAAATACTTTGTAAATGTATACAGATCCACAGCTTCAGCCCAGCAGCTGCACATCAGACAGCTCCATCTCTTGTTGCATTATGGGTGCATACATTTTTAGGGCATCAATGCTTGCATTTCGCATTCATCACGACAGTCATTAAATAAGTAAAAATGGCATATAACAATCATGGCTATCTTTTTTATGCAGATTTCCAGTCCATTTTAATTTAACTCACATCTGCTTGATCTTGTGAGAGTTGTAGAATACAGCAGCTCAAACATTCACTTTATTTTCTTTGTGTAGAGGGTTTTGCAGGACCTGTAGCTGCTGTGGTTTTCAACAGCATGAACAATTCCTGCATTGAAACATTCAGGATAGATTGTGGTTCATAATAAAATAAACAAAATAAAATAAAGCCCAGCCAAGCAGTACACCACACAGCCACTCATTTCTCTTTACAACAACTCAGAGTGACTGAACTCTAAAGTCTTCTTGATTCACTGAGCACCTCAATTTTAGATTGTTAGAGGGAGAAGCCCTCAGAGATTTACTTATTTAAATTATATACAAAATAAAAATGTATTTATTTATAAAATACATATCTTTAAACTCCAAAACATAATACATTAGAGTATTGGCTCTTGTAGTTCATCCATGCAGTCTCTTGCATGTTAAAACATATTTAATGAAAACTTTTGGCAGTAGTGTTAGGTTTAGGAAATTACCTGAAATATTTTCCAGTGATTTAAGTTGAAGTTATCAGAAGACACTACTTTGGATTTAAAAAAAAGTGTGTGATGATTAAAAACTCAGCAGGACGGAGAAAAAAGGAGATTGGCTGTTTTGACACCCACACAAAATGGAGTCATCCTGCTTCCAGCTCACTCATCACTTGTGCATTGCAGTGCAAGATGCTGAGAAACATGGAGTGTCTGAAGAGGAGAACTGAGTTAGTTTTTATTGTTCATCCTGTGGAGGATGTCGCTGAATATCCATAGGAGGCAACATTGCCTGAGCTTCTACAAGATTAATCTTAAAGGTGTTTAACTCAAAACTTAAAAACATTGGTGCCTATGGAAAATTGGGTGGAAAGAAGTGTTTTTATGTAGATCACAAAAGGGAGGTCCTATGTCAAAATACGAGCTACTTGGGCCTGAATCTCCCCGTCAGGATGTGAAAGCAACTGTATCAGTTTGTTGTTGAGCTGAGAAGAATCATCCAGCATGACCTTGAAGAGGCTGTCCTGTTTCTGCCGAAGTTCATCAGCCACCTGTTCAGAGGGTCTCCAGGCCTTCAAGTTCCCGACAAATGTTAGCAGACGCAGCAGCACGGCAGGGGCTGTTCGTTTGTCAAGGAGCAGCAGAACAGAAGCCGGTGCCTAGAGCGAAAAGCACAAATCAAACTAAGCACAAACAGGAGTCTGTTTGGATTACTTATCAACTAACCTTGTGGATTTGCATACGAATGATAAGAAAAATAAATTTCTGCTTCTTTACCTGAGCTTGAACTATTTCATCCACCATATCTGGATTAGATGACAAATTCACAAGGACTTTCAGTGTCTGAACCTGGAACAAAAACATCACAAAACTTTAGGTTTGAGTCACCTGATCCTTTAGGTCTTCCATTAGTTTTTCCAGAGATGTATCCACGTTGTATTATTTCACATCTGTTAAGAATCATGTTTTACAAGTTAAACAGGTTGCTTTTAATTGTGTGAGATAAAAGCTCGGCTAAATACAAACCTGCAGCGCTTCACTGCTCACAACCAAAAGAGACAGAAAAAGTGTAATGGATTCTTTCAGTAAATGCTGGTGTTTGTCTGTGACTGAAAGGTTTGTCAGCAATCGCAGAGCGCCAAGCTGAAGGTCTGAATTCACCGGGGACATTTCAATCAGTTCCAGCACTTGTGGCACGTAAAGCTATTATGAAAAACAAAATCAGTTGTTAAATTAAAATGTGCCTTGTACAAGCAATATGTAAACAAAGGAGAAAAACATCAACCCATAACATTTTGACTATTGTGTGGAATTATTTTTACATTTACACACCTTTATTTGTTCCTGGTTTTGGATGTTCATACACAAATTATTTAAAGCATTCAGGGTCTGCACTCTAACCTCTGCTGCAGGATCAGAAAGGAAATGAGCTATGATGTGAAGCCCTTCCAATTCCCGAATTAGATTCTACAAGATCAATATAGCAGAGAGAGAGAGAGAAGAAAAAAAATCAACCCAAAGATAAAATTCAAACAGCGTCATAAGTTATAGGTAACTTAGATATTTAACATAGCTGTGACAAAAAAGTATTCTCCTAAAAGTAAGTAGAAATGCAACTCTAAACTCAGTTCTTGAATCCTGTGATGTAAAAACAATGTTTACAGTTCAAAAACAGGTGATTGTAGGTTTAACTGACTGAGTATAGTACATTCACTTCAAGCTATACTGGTACACATGTATAGGTTTATGCATTTACATGTTCAAAACAAGTGAAAGCATGAAGACACTTTACAATTATGTCAAAGTTACAGATCCTAAATTAAAAAATTAAAAAAAAAAAACTCACCTTAGCATAAAAGCCTCAGAATTCTGAGGAACAAAATTATATGTACCTGATTCACGGTGAAAGCAGCAGCATTTCCTAATGTACGAAGAACCCTACACTTCTGAGTTGGATCATCAGTGTCCTGCAGACATGACAGCAACATCTTGAAGTGTTGTGGCTCCAGGTTACTAGGAGACTGGTGGATGATCCCGCCTATGCAAGACAAAACAGGTTATCCATCTTTCTTTTAATATACTTTGAATAAACAGAACAAACTAAGTTTTACACTGACTTAACTGAAGAAAAATACGAGTGTTCTTGTTTCAATGCATTCAATTTACTGGGCGAATCAATAAACTTAGCAGTGAACTCCCTAATGCAATTACTGGACGTTCTAGCAGCATTATTGATCTTTGATACTTACCTGATGCAGCATCTCCTGACTGGGGACAGATTACATTCAGCCCGGACACTCTGGCTAGCAGGCTGCCTGGTTGTAGCTGAACTTCATCCGGCTGGCTACTTTTTACACCAGGACTTTCACTGGGGGTACTTTTCTTGTTTTTCTTGAAACGTTGCCCGCTGATAAGTTTATACAGGCCATAGGAAGCTCCAGCTCCAGCAATTAATCCAAGCAAAGCCTTCATATTTCCGAACCTTGGAACAATACTGCCATCACCCATGTTTATTTGCTAACTCTGGTTAGCCGCCGATGCTTCAAAACGATTAGTCAAATCAGTCACCTTTATAAACTAACTCAGCTCATTAGTTGGCGAACTCTTACCACATAACGCTAATATAGCCTTGAAACAATTTAAATATTTTCATCGTTGGAAACAGCAACTTTGCAGAAAAGCCACAACTGGTACGGATTAGCTCAGTTGTTATGAACTAGATTTAAAGTGGCCAACAAAATCTATCGCTGAGTGACTTTCCCAAGCTTCTAATTATAGTTTTAATTGCTCAACCGTCTATTAGTTTTACAATGCATTATGCTTATTTAAATTGTAAAAAAAAATCCTATAAGCTTTAATTAAAAAGTGATGAGTGGTTGAATCTCAATTACCGTACCGTCCATATTTCCTGCTGCTACGGCACGCATTGGTTGTCCAACATTTATTGTTGCTCCAGTTTTAACCGATTCGTTACCTAGCAACGGTGAATTCCAAAGTAGTGAGGGAAAAAGGGGGAAATAATCTACGCAACATAATACAGAAGCTGCTAATTCAAGTCTGTAGTGTTTCCAAAAGAAAAAGCAGACAAAATATGGCTGTGGAAAACACTGAACTAGCTCTTAAAATCTGTGAACTCAATCACTGCTTGCCACAAGGATTATACAAGGTAGGATAGGTGAATAGGTTGAAACAGCTAAGTTCATCTCCAGTACTAATTATTTACATAAGTTACGTTTTACTACTCGTTTGTTTTAACAGACCTTATTGACAGCTTCATGTCTGGCATGCCCATGTGACCCAATACAGTTTCTGAAAAACGCCCTCTTCGCTTTCCAGGGACATGCTAATCTTCAGGCTGTCGACTGGTATGTACCCCCGACAGACACACGGTGGCTCACTTTTCAAACATTTGACTAAACGCTCGCCTGTAGCCATCGAATCTGGTTCAGTTAGTTTTTGTTTACTTCTCCCCTTTATTATAAAAGGGGAGAAGTAAACAAAAACTATATCTTTAAATTGCGTAGCTTTCACTGCAGGGATAGCTAATTTTATTGGTAATTTAAATTAACGAATGTAATGCACAGCCACAGTTTTATGCATTTAGGTATCAAATATAGAAGTCATTATAAAATAATCAATTTTACTGTAATGCTACTTTTTTTTTTCTTTTTTTCCCCACCAGGCAAAAGTTTTTTTGCTGATACAGACCAGCACACTTCATCAACCTCCCTAAAACTCAGGGCTGAGTTTATGGAGGCAGAAGAGCAAATTACAGCAGCCCTCCTCAACCATGTGGACGAGGACGATATGGACCAGGATGACAACATGGTGAAGCACTATTTAGAACCTGTAAACCCTTGGTTTGAAAGATATACATCAACTCAAATGTATAGGAAGTCTTGTAATATTTGTCAACTGATTACTTTGCAGGAGTCTTTTCATCTGTTTGCAAAGACTGTTTCCTTTTACAGAAAGAAATTAACAAGCTTGTGTTTCAGGTACGTCTGTGGTTCAAAAACCAATAAAACAGCTTTTTTAGCTTTTAAGCAAGTTTACTGCTTTTGATATTTACAACAATTCATTTTAGCAAACAATTAGACGTGTGTGTAGCAAGACGAGTAAAACTATTTGATTACTGGGGGTGGGTGTCAAACACTTGATCAAAGACTTGAATTGTAGCTGGAAACATCCTACTGAAACAGAGAAAGAAAGAAAAGTTTAAAAATTCAAATCAAAAGCACAAGTTAGTATCTTCTAAAACAAATACTCAGCTAGTCACTTGAGATGCAGTTTATTTACCTTTTGTTAGAGAATTTTGCATCACGTGGCGGTTCATGCTCTCCATCTTGTAGCAAGTTTCTGTTGGTGATAGCAGCCTTATCTTGAACTTGCTGAGTTGGAAAATAACAGTTCTTTGACAGAAAAGCTGTAGCCCCTTCTGTGTGGTTTTTAGACTTGATGTATCTTTTTTCAGAAGGTCGTGATGACTTTTGGGACCTTTTGAATGGAGAATTTTGTGTGTTCTTCCAAATTACACAGTTTAAATCGAAACCTCTGGGTTCAGACAATTCTGAAGACCAAGATGCAACATTTGTGGGCCCCCGTTTCACGTTGGCTGAAAACGAGCGAAAGTCATCTGGCTGCTTGAAAGGTTTTAGAAGGCCAGCTTTTATTGCATCCTTAAATCCACCATTTAGAAGCAGGAATCTGTCTTGAGCTGAAACGGAGTTCAATCTTTTTCCAGCCCCACGAGGTTGGATTCCTTTCTTGGGCGCGTCTTGGCAGTTATATTTTGAATTCACATTTCGAAGGGCAGAAGGTACATTTTTGTTGTAGAGTGTTCCCGTGTTTTCTGAATGAGTAGTCTTTGGGAAAGGTTTAACATCAAACTTTTGGTATCTTGAAGAGCTGGAATGTCTGCTGGAGCCACGTGGAGAAGGTTTCACATTAAACACCAGCTTGGATTCATCCAGCTCCTTTTGAGGTTTATATGGACCATCTGATAGAAAATACTTGTGCTTTTCCTTTAGTGGCAAAAGATTGTTTAAGTTTGAAGCAGATTTAACAAACGCAGACCTTTGGACAGTAGGAGTATAATCGTCGTTAGATTTTTCGTCAATGCTTGATAGGTATGCAAGAAATGATTTTGCCGTTTTCTTCCTGTGTTTGGCTTCAGAATTTGGGACATATATATGATTTCTTGGTACAAAATAATCCAAAGATGGTGATTTTTGTAAAGAGGCAGGTTTTGTCACTCTACAGAGGCTTTTATTATCGTCGCATCCAAATACTGGTGCTTTATTAGCTGCTTGGAAATTGTTTCTGTGATACACATATTTTGGCTTTTTGATATACGTCTTAGAAGGTAAAGGTACAAGTATGGGTGCCTTCCATGAAGAGTAGACAAAGTTTTGAGACGGTCTGTCTGAAACAACAGGAGATCCAGGTTTGAAAGAGCCATCATGAAACAATCCAGAGGAAAACGGTTTCTTCTTTGGCTGCTTGTAGTTTTTCTGAAGATGCCTATTTTTAAGAAAATTCACAAAAATGTCATTCTGCACCATCTTTTCTCTGAAACTAGGAATGAGATGCTGCCTGTTTCCAAAAGAAGTGGGCTCTGTTGGCTGTGAAACAAAGTTTTGTTCTCTTAAAATATTTGTTTCATCCTCATGGTTTGGGTTAAAGTATTTTCCAGGGGTTAACCGAGTAGAAGTTTGTGGACTTTTGTAAAGGTACTGTCCATATGCGTTGTTGTAACCTATCAGAAAATACAAAGGGCATTGAGCTTATGTTACTTTTTTTTTCCAATGCATTTAAAAACTACCAAAATTCTTACCGGTTTCTGCAGCAAAACAAATGGAGCCCCATAACAGCATGCATAGCCAAGAGGATCTAAAACGTAGGAAAGTTTAAATAACAAGAAAGTAACAATGAAGATAAAATTAAAATAATGTGATATTATACCCAAATGAAAGAGCCATGAGAGTCCTCCAGCAGAGACCACTGCAGCCGTCTGACTGAAACTGCAGCTGGTTGTGTGGCAATCTAATTAGTTGCAGGTGCTGCAGGTATTTGGAGAGTTGCACTTCACTTTGTTCATTTTCTGTGACTTTGTCTTTCTTGCACATCCTGAAGTGTTGGTGGGCTTCAGACCGTTCTACTGCATCATTTTCAGCCTGAGAGCAGCTCAGAAGTATATCCTATTTCTCTGGATGCCTTTCACCTGTTTACTGTTGGTGCTGACAGTCACTCTATTCTCTAAAACATCTTCTAATGCTTCACTTAAAAAAAAAAAAGTAAAAGTGAAAAGACTTAGAAAATGTATTTATTAGATTTAATCTGAAACTGCTGTTAGATGTCACTGGAGCTTATACAGTTGAATTACTGCAGACACTTTCCATCCTCCCTGCATACCTGTTCACTGAATTAATGATGAGCTGTGCTTACTGTTGGGTGACAGGAAGTGGAAGATGTTCATCGTGCAAAGAAGAGATGCCATAGAGTTGGTTGAGAGGATGGATGTGGCAGAGAGGCACTTTGAGAGGAAATGTCAACACATTGTGTTTACCAAATGGTTGATTTGGGTCAAATTAAACAAGAGGACAAAGATTGGTAGGTGAAAATTATTTCTATGTGGAAAAGATTATGATGGATGTTGTTGTTGAATTGGTTTATGCAAGCTGTCTCACTCACATGGACGGAGCCAGGGAAAACTTAGCTGCAGTTAAATAATGTATCCAAACTTTCCAGACAATCATTTCTTCTCTGTTGACTTGTTCCAGTTCAGTGACTCATTTTGTCCTTGTGTGCACCATCTCTCTGTGTTGACTTTGCTTTGATAGTCTTGGGATCAGTCCAGGCTGACTTGTTTTGACATTTTTAAGGCTAACTTGATTTGTGATTATGTTGTGACTGACCCCGTGGCTTTTTCTGTCATTAGGTGATTTACTTGGAGATTCACATATATATATTTATTTGATTTTTCTTGCATTTTTAGCTGCTGTTGACAAACTTGAGACTCTGGTAAACACCCGCCGTCTGAAGCGCATCATAGCTGCATGGCATATTGTTGCAAAGGATGCAAAAAGGGCAAAAGAGTACTTTAAGGTATACTGTAATAACATTTGTGACTTTGCTCAAATTATTGTAAATTTATTCTGATTTTTATAAAGCTGGTGTTTTTTATATGAATATTCCAGAGGTTGGAAATGAGTTTACCTGAAATCAACAATAGGGATCATCACGATGGTGAGAGATTTGATGGACTCTCTGCACTGCCTGAGAACCTCTCACTGAAGGTAGCTCATCCATGTTTTTTTTGGGGTTTTTTTTGCTTCATAGTTGGTGAACCTGATTTAACTTGCATTCAGTGAGGTGACAGTCATTTTGTAAAGCTCCAGCAAACCTCTAAACACACAGCAATGAGATCATATCTGTTACATAAGACTTTAAATGAAGTCCTTTGTAAACGTACATCCAGTCTCGTATTTCATGAAAGTCAGTTCCAGCTTATTATGGTTCTCATAAGTGTATATTAAACCTATATCTGTCAGCAGTGTGTGTGTTTCTCGTGCAGCTGCAGATAACTTTTAACGAGTGCTATTATTGACTCTGTTTGCACTTCCAAGCTGTCGAGTGTGTTAGTTTTGGATTTATATCTGCTGGCTAAGTGAGAGCAGTGTTGGCTCTCTTTGCCCGGTGTTTCTGTAAAACACTTCTCCTGATAAATAGTTCTTTAACATGACTATGTTTGGAAACAGAGACGGGCTGCTTGTCCACATTATGCTACCTTAAAAAGTGGCAGAGGTGGCAGCAACTTGTTTTGTAAAATGAGACCCTGAGGATTAAATGTTAGTCAGCATGATTTTTTAAAATGGTTTTAGACTAGATTTATCTCACCATTTTTTTTGTCCTTGTTGTCGTTTATTGATGCCGTATGCTTCTCTCCCCCCCCCCCCCCAGATATTTCAGTATTTAAACTTGAGAGACTGGCTAAACTGTTCTGAAGTATCTTATACATGGAAAGCCATCATCCAGTCAGGCACATTGTGGAGTCAGGTTTGTTTGAAGAAATTCCCACTTGTTTTTAATTCTTTACATTATTGTGAGAAATAAGCACTGACATATTTTTGTCCTTGTTAGATCAACGTCTCAGCAGAGAAAACCTGGATAACCGACGATACAGTGAAGCAAATTCTGCAGAACTACCGCCCGTTTGTGACCCATCTCAACCTGCGTGGCTGCACATCTTTAAATTGGCCCAGCCTGAAATGCATCAGTGAGTTGTTTTTTTTTCTGATTATATAACTTGTTTTGACATTTTTAAGTGTTTCAGATGTACTTTTTATGTTGAACCCAGGTGTGCAGAATCCAAAACTGGTCATATTTAACACAAAAAATAAATCCAGCCAGTCACAATGACATTCCTTATATATTTTCAATACAGAGGCACTCTTGACTGAACCTAAAACAACAAAAAGTAACTTTTCAGTATGATACAGACTATTTTACATGTTTAAATGAAACTTAAGAAAGAGTCTTATTATATCCAAATATTGGGGCAAGTTTTCACTTAAATCAGGACAGCCTGATGATCTGATATTTCTGTGGCACTCTCAAGTGGCTCGGCTCCAGCTCCTCCTCCACCTCTCCCTGTAATTCCATCGCTGTCTCCCAGAGCTCGGGGTCTGTTTGGTCTTGATTGGGTCTGCTGAGCTGTCTGTCCTTGGGACACTCTCTGTTGTAGGAGTGCACATACTCCTGCACACTCTCACCTGAGTATTCCAGAGGAGAGTGACACACCAGTCCAGAGTACTTCACTCCTGGGTGCAGACGTAACCAGTAAACCATGTAGTGGATGCTGAGGATTAAAAAAAGAAGCTTTTAGTAATTGTTCACATCCAAGGAAGGTTTTGCAGGTTCTCAGACATAAGAACTCACTTGTAGTCACAGACCCAAGGATTTCCTCCTAGTTTTAGCTGTGACAGGAAGTAAAGATCTTCAAGAACCCCATACTGAACAGAACGCAGTTCGTTGTCTGACAAATCCAGCTCATGAAGATGCAAAAGCCCAGACAGGGATGCTGAGAGAAAGAAAGTTGAGATGTTGATTTTCTGTACAACGCATTTGTTTCTTCCATCTTTCATTAAATGCACATGTGAACAAACCTGTTGCTCATTACTGTCAGCAAGGATATGTAAAATATTTTTCAATCCAGCTGAAAAAAAAGACTAAATACGATAGACCGGGTTGATTGGGTTTTGGTCACATAAAGCTTAGATTCATTTGAAGACACGGCTTATGGTACTTTATATCTGCAACTCTCAGCAGTCCTCATAAATAAAGCTAAATCTGTAAACACAAAGATGGCTGAATGCCCTCTATGTCTGAAAAGGAAACACGAGAAACAGAAGCTGTTGTATAACTGTTCCCAATTCTGAGACTCTCCATATGTTGTCGGTCATAAAAAGACAAATATAAGTGTATGGGTAGGTTTCCATGTTCTACAATACAAATGACCATTAAATTGTAAGTTGTTTTATATTCACTAATAAGAATAAATGTGTGCTGGTTTGATGATGCCCACCTGTGTCTAAGTGCTCCATGTTGTTGCTGCTGAGGTTGAGGATTCTGAGGCTCCTTGCTCCTTGGAAATCTCTTGGTTTGAGATGACTGATTGAATTATGGGACAGGTCAACTTGAACAACATCCTCTGGGATTCCTGAGGGTACCTGAGTTAGACCTGAAGATACAAAAGATGGTTAACTAAATACACTAAATACTAAGAACTAAATAAATTGGATTAAAGTAAATCTGGGAAAAATGTACTAGTTAAACTTGGGTCACTAGCTAAATAATTAGATAAAAGGCTAACTGAAGCTTCAGACAATCCAAGCCTGTGGTCAGTTTGGTGTAAATTGTAGATGCATGTAACTTAATTTAGTCTATTAGGAAAATATAAATGCTTTTATTCTGACACACAGATCCAAATGAAGCTGTTGTTCATATTTAAAATACATATTCAGAGTTAATGGACCAAGCAGTATACAGTAACACTAAATAAAAACGCATGATAAACCAGATGTGCATTGATTCATGGAGTGTCTCACCATGAAAATGTTTAGTGATCCAACAGTAATAATGAATCATTGACAGTTTGGCATTTGTCTACATAAACCCATGTGTGAATAATTAATCAAAATACTTTGGATCTCAGGGTAGGAACCCGTTAATCAAACTGATCTTTAAAGATATGCTGATTGTGGACTTGCCTCGGTTTCTGCAGTCCATCCATTTCTTTGGGAAGATGTAGGTATGGCAGAGCATTGTAGCATCTGATTTGCTGCGGATTGGACTGGGCTCTAAAGAGATGGTTAGGTTGTTGTTGTTTGGGTCACCAGTGGGTTCTAAATCTTTGCAGAGTGAATCAGGATCAATATTCTTCAACTTCTTGTTTTTTAGATGGGTGGGTTCTGCACACCTAGCAGAGGAGAAGTTCTTAGAAACCAGTGCTGACTCGAGATTCAAACGTGACTTATACTCCTGGTAGATGTCTGAAATCTCTTACCTGGCATGATTTCCAAGGTTTCGGTTGCTGGGGACTTGAAGAGTACGTACGAGACTTTCCATTACGCAGAGACATTTCCAGGGATTATTATGTAAACGCAGGTAACGAAGGTTTGGCATGGGGATCAGAGCTTCTTCACTGAGTGTAGTCAGTCGGTTGTGTTGCAGCAGAAGGGTTGTAAGTTGTGTTAAGCCGTCAAATGCTCTTTCCTCCAAAAGAGAGATCTGATTCTGTTGGAGGTCCAGACTGATTAAACTATCGTAGCCTAAGAAGGTTCCATCGTGGATGACTTTAATTTGGTTGCGGGCTAGAAGGAGGAACTTGGGTTCCCTGGACCAGGTGTTTGAGGCTGGGATGGAGGTGAGATATCGATCCTGACAATCCACAAAGTCTTCTCCAGACTCTGACTGCTCCGAACAGTTTGGTGTCCCAAACCTGGAGGGTCCTGATCTGCTCTGGCGCCTAAGACCTCTTGTCCTAAGTCTTTTAAAACACAACAAAATATAGATAGTCATTGGAGTGTTTGAATGATGGATTCTACAGATTATCACCCAGAATAAATCCATACCTGTCCTGTGAAAGTTTCTGTCTCGCCTTTTTAAGACCTCTGCCCTTCCCGGGTTTTTTCATCTCAATGACTGGAAGCAGCAGGAGGAGCAGAGAGGCTGAGTACAGGAAGAGGATCAGACGCATCCTGAACCCTGCAGGGGTTGTCTTTCCAGCAACAAGCAGAGATCAAAGTCCTCCGGCTGGGAAACTGAAGTAAAAAGGTCAAAGGGCAACTGTGTTATTTTAAAAGAAATAAAGCTGCTGTTCAAAAGAAGAACATCGTAGGAAACGAGAATCGGACAAGGATATCACGCTGCATTGGTTTCATACAAAGTATATTATTATTACTTGATTACAGTACAGCTAAAACATAATATAATTATTCAAGAGTATTTCCAAAAGTTGTCTGCATAGTTTTAAGTGTTTTTCTTTTTGTTTCATGAGGTGAATGCAGAAATCTGCAGGAGCTGAACATGTCGGAGTGTGTCAGTGTTACAGTGAGTAAACATGAAGTGTGAAGTAAATCCTCGTCTTTTTATGATATGTGCACATTTTAGCAACTGACCTGTCAATTGTGTTGCTTTGTTTCCAACACATATTATAAAATGGATAATGACACTAACAGAATGCATGGAGTCCAACAAAGTTAAGTTGGGTCCTCTGGATGGTTTCTTTATGTTGAAACATTTTGTCTTTCATCCAAAAGACTTCATCAGTCTGAGGAGCCACAACAAACTCAGTCCCATAAGCAGCACACTCGCATAGTAGGCCAACTAGTTTGATGGTGATAAGATGGTTTCTGGAGTCCGCTCTCTCCCCCGTCGACTCCTCTGAGGTAACCATGGCCAAAGTGGTTCAAAACATCAAAGTTCATGCTCACTAATCCAGGTACAAAATCCAACAACGTTAAGTCAGGTCCTCTGGATGGGTTCTTTATGTTGAAATGTTTTGTCTTTCATCCAAAAGACTTCATCAGTCCGAAGAGCCACAACAAACTCAGACCCATAAGTAGCAGCACACATGGTGGACCAACCTGACTTTGTTGGATTTTATACCTGGATTATTGAGCAATAACTTTGATGTTTTGAACCACTTTGGCCATGGCTGCCTTAAGAGTCGACAGGGGAGAGGGCGGACTCCAGAAACTGTCTTTGGATTTCAGGATTTCAGAACGAACAAACACCCCTATCTCCCCCACCTCCCACACCAATGTAGGATGATCTGTGGTGATCTCCAGCTACAAGTACTTGGGTGTTCACCTGAACCTCAGCGGAGGCAACAACACCACTAGCCTGATCAAGAAAGCTCATCAGAGACTCTACTTCCTCATCACAGACTCTACTTCCTCATCAGAGACTCTACTTCCTCATCACAGACTCTACTTCCTCATCACAGATTCTACTTCCTTATCACAGACTCTACTTCCTCATCACAGACTCTACATCCTCATCACAGACTCTACTTCCTCATCACAGACTCTACTTCCTCATCACAGACTCTACTTCCTCATCACAGACTCTACATCCTCATCACAGACTCTACATCCTCATCACAGACTCTACTTCCTCAGGCGGCTGAGACGAGCTGGACTGGGAAGTTCAGTCCTCACCTCCTTCTACAGGTGTGCAGT
>JARVLU010000002.1:19154882-19174794 GCA_031762415.1 Simpsonichthys santanae | reverse complement strand
CCTGTGCTCCAGCATCAACGTGTGGCATGGAGGCTGCACAGCTGCAGAAATAAAAGCTTTGCAGAGAGTGGTGAAGGCTGCACAGAGGACTGTTATAGTCAGTCTCCCCAGCGTCAGACATCTACACCTCTGTGAACAACCAGAGCGAGGAGAAAGGCGGGCTGGTCTGTGCAACCATCTTATGGAACTATTTTATGAAAGAGGCCAGTGTGACAGAGGCATTATTGAAATCTCTATTCTGAGCTTCTGGACACCACATTCTGCAATAGAGGTCCTGAACATAACCCATTCAGATTCAATGTCCCCGACCTGCCCTGGGACTCGTGGAAAAACTCTCCCGGAAGTGTGTGTTGAGGGTTGCATGGAAAGGGGGCTCCACCAGACGTCCGCAGTTCAACCTCACTATGTTTGGGTTTACCAGGTCTGTTCAGCCTCCCACACCACTGGATCCATCTTTCTACCAGGTGGGTATCAGTTTACAGCTCTGCTCCTCTCTTCATTCAAGTGTCCAAGACACAGGGCTGCAGGTCTTGTGACACATTACAAAATTGATCATTGACCTTTGTGATCAACCATCGATCACAGGGCCACTTGAACCCCTCCACCACGTTGAGGTGGCAATTCAGAGGGGTGGAATACATTGAAATAGATACAAAAATGTTAATTTTGACAGTATTAATTCACACGTTTAGAGGTTTTTCTGAGGAGCCATCACTAAATATTTATATAATCTGTGTATGCAAAGAGATCACATTTTTAAAGATTAATTGTGGCAGCTACCGGTATGTACAAGTACACTCCGAGGAACTCGTCAGTTTCAGATATGGATCAAAACAAGAAATTGTCATTTTAAATTTGAGAATAATTATTGGGAGAAATCACACTTTTCTTCAGAACATTAACCTCAACATCTTTCCTAACAGCTGCGAAGCTTGTTAACTGACATTAATATCTTTAATAATTCAGGTGGTGTTGAACTTTTATTTCATGATGAAGTTCATGATGAATGAACACTAGATGGCAGACACAATTCATCCAAAATACATTTTAATTTCTCACTGCTGCAGCTGAAAGTTGTGTCAAACAAAAAGGCAGTTTTCTGTAAAGCTAATCTGAATTATAATTTAATTTTCCCAATTTATTACTCAAAATTATTATAAGGTAAATTATTATTTAGATTAGAATATTTTACAGCTTGCCTATGACCTACATATAACGTTAAATCAAGTTTTGAACATAAGAAAAACAGCCAACTAATTTACCTTTTTATGTAAAGCTGTCACATTTATGTAAAAAGCATTACTGTATATTTACAGTATTTGAAAAATGTTCACTTTGAAGTGATTTGACTGTTTTTTGAGGAGCACAATAACAGCTAGGGCACAAACATTTGCTCTGAAACAAAGTTTTAAATGGTAAAACTATGGGCTCAGTGTCACATCATCCATCTGCTGTTTAAATTTTAAAATCTTAATTGGTATTGGGGTCCCCCTCCCACAAGAAAAGCTACATATTTAATGATCTGCAACAATAATTCTTCCTATACGCTGAGAAATGACCATCAGTGTGAAATGGTGATAGATACGCTTCCAGCTTCATGCAGGCAGACGTAGTTTCCATCAGTTCTTCATAAATGATGGAAATATTGTAAATATAAATACATACATGTATAAGAGTTGCATGCTGTAGCATGAGGGTGTAAGACTCAAGCTCTGTGGGTCTGTCTTTGGTTTCATTTAACTCCACAGCCGTCCTGCCTCTCCTCAACATGTCAAGCTCATGCATGTTTCATTTGGTCGTCTTCAGGGCCACTATCAAATGAATCTAACTGGATGAAGGGGAGGAGCTGGGGAGCTGACGGAGGAGAGGATGTTTAAAAGCCAGGGGCTGGATTTTTATTTTTTGGATATTGCACCTGCTCCTCCGCTTCAGCAAAATCAGATGAGTCATGAGATCTGAGCAACTGATTTGGGGGACCACAATGACTCGAGGGTAAAACCTGGATCCTACATTTTGTCTTTCATTTTTCATCAGCGCTGGATGAATCTTTCAAGGATGGAAGATGCTCCGATTCTGCGGCATTTAGGATACTGAGGGACACTTTTGACATCTTTTCTCCAAAACTTGGAGAAGTCCTCTGTGGGACCCTTGGCACAGCTGAAAGGTGGAGCCAAATCCCCAAGTGCCACACATCCAGGAAGGATGAGACTCTGCCTTTAGTGGATTTCTGTTTCCTTAAAAAAAAAACTGAGGTGCACCCATGAGCTGTTAAGACTCAATTTGGGGATAAAAAGGGAAAAGATAAGAAAACATGCCTTTTGATTTGGCAAGTTTGAAAAACCAGGTGCTCAAACCTGGGAAGGAGGAGGTGAAGAACACTGTGGGGGACTCTTTAGGAAAACTGCAGAGGTGAGAGGGTTTGTTCAAAGACGAGTGTCTGCAGTGTGTCAGTGCTGGATGGAAGCAATCATTGTCTATTCATGTTTAGATCAATATTCTCAAATTATCCTGCAGATAGATAAATAATATATTTTTGTGCTTGTGATCCCAGTGACGTAATCACAGATTTTATTTTAAGACACATACATAATTCATATCTGATGCATATTTTACAGAACTGTATGTGCAAATGTAGGGAAGACCTCAAACTTATTAAGGAGCTAAAGGAAAATGAGTAAATTGAGTAAAGCATGACTTATTTTATTTACCAGCACATCTTTAATAATATGAATAAAATTTAACAGAATACAGTATCTTGTTTTATGTTTCCAAATTAAAAATAGTTTTGTTTTTTTGTTGTTTTTTTGTTTTTTTCCAAATCCAAGTGTGGGACAGAATGAAAAAGGCATGTAGTGTAATAATCTTGAGGAATAAATTTAACATATAGGTTCATAGAAAAAAGACCAGGTAAAACTGCTTATTGGGCTCCAATTCTGACATACACCACATTTTGAGAGGTTAAATGGCTTTTTTCATTATTAAGGTGCTCTATTGTAATAGATTTTCTGTTATTTATTTATTTTTTACAAATAGGTTAGAAAACCTGCCAAGTGACCAGTTTTAAACAGCTGATATTTCAATCAGCATCATTCACATTACAGATGAGATGAGCAATTTCGTATGCTTTTTTAAGTGGAAAGAATAAATATATTAGTTATTTTTGAATAAGTTTATGCTTAATAAACTAAAGTTGAATTAAATGTTTCACTTGTAAAATATGAAGCTGCTTCAGTTGTCGTATTATCTTGGTTGAGGAGACGTTTTCTTGTCAGGTTTGAGCAGGGGAGGGTTGAACAGGTTCATTCTTGATGGTTCCTCGTCTTTCCCCTGCACAATGTGGCTCAGTATATGTACTACAGTAATTTATCCATTTACCTCCTTTGATCCCATCCACAAAGGTGATAAAAGTGTTTGTGCTTGTGCATGGGTTGAATGAAAGCAGACACATTTCTTTAAGCTTAACTTGTAATGTATGCTCTTTAGGAAAATAGATGGTAGTAACGTTGAGGATGAGGACAACATTGAGCTCACAGAAGACGGTCGTCCGGTGGCATCAGCACCACGTCCTGCCCCTTTACTGGACTGCAGCTGCGGCGGTCTGCCTAAACGCTACATCATTGGCATTCTCAGTGGGCTGGGTTTCTGCATCTCTTTTGGCATTCGATGCAACCTGGGTGTGGCCATTGTGGAGATGGTGAACAACAACACCGTCTACATCAATGGGACTCCAGTGCTTCAGGTTGGTGGATGGACTTGTCTTTTAGTCACATTTGTGAGACATTGCACATGCATTTGTCCTCCAGAAAAACTAACAGGTGCAACAAAAGCAGAAAAAAATAAAACTTGCTCGAATCATTTCTTATTGTAGCACATCTTTAATTTTATTTGCAAAATTGACTTATGTTGAGCTTAAATTATTTGTGGCAATTTGTTACTAAAGGATGACTTGCGATAAGGCTTTACAAGAGAATAGTAAGAACAGCTGTGTTGTATGGTTTAGACACAGTGTCATTGACAAGAAGACAGGAGAAAGAACTGGAAATGGCAGAAATGAAGATGTTGAGATTCTCCTTAGGAGTGACATGGATGGATAAGATTAGTAATGAGATCATCAGAAGTACAGTACAGGTTGAACAACTGGGAGATAAAGTTAGAGAAGCCAGATGGTTTGGACATGTCCAGAGGAGGGACAGTGGGTATATTGGTAAGAAGGATGTTAGAAATGCAGCTGCCAGGAAAAAGATAAAGAGGAGATATATGGATGCAGTTAGAGAGGACATGGAGGTAGTTGGAGTGAGGACAGAGGATGCAGAGGACTGAGTGAAATGGAGGAGGATGACTCGCTGTGGCAAAAGCTTAAAAGGTTGACGCTGACTCTAGAAGTAACAATTCACTGGGATTCAACAGTCTAATCAAACTCCTGTGAGATGATCTGTAATCAAACATTTTCATGTGAATATAAACTGAATGGTTTTGCAAGAAAACACTTACTGACTAAATTAAGTTGCAACCCCTGCCCCCTCTAAAAAAAAATCTGTATTTGATTTTTCTTGGCTTCTGCATTAAACCCACTTTTCTCCCTTTTCTAGAAAGCTCAGTTTAACTGGGACCCAGAAACTGTGGGACTGATTCACGGATCCTTTTTTTGGGGCTACATCGTCACTCAAATCCCAGGCGGATTCATCTCCAACAAGTTGTCTGCCAACAGGTAGTGATGACTTGTTGTCTACTCATATTCTGTTGTAACACTTAATTTTTGTCCTCATATATAATCACCGACAAGCTTTGACATTTGTTTTAAATGTTAGACAAAATAAATAAAAATAAAACGCACAACTTCATGGTATAACTTTTAACTTCATATACTTTTTATAGGGTTTATGCAGCCACACAGAGTATACTCACCTATTAATGTTATCTTCTTGAAATATACATGCTTCTGAATCCCTTCTGATGTTCATCACACTCAGCAGTGTAATGGACATGACCTGCTTGTGACCTTCTCACTAGAATGAGGTTGGCTGGGTTCAGTGCTGTGCTATTATAA
Source organism: Simpsonichthys santanae (assembly GCA_031762415.1). Lineage (NCBI taxonomy): Eukaryota > Metazoa > Chordata > Actinopteri > Cyprinodontiformes > Rivulidae > Simpsonichthys > Simpsonichthys santanae. The sequence goes on along the minus strand of JARVLU010000002.1, from coordinate 19,169,747 downwards.
TGAATTGCAGATGTAGAGGTTTGTAAAATGGACTAAAAATAAGCAGAAACTCAACAAATTAAGACTAAACATTTTGGGAGAACACCTTCTCGGGCTTTGCGGTTAAAGGGTTAAAGCTGTTGGATGTGGTGAGCGTTACTGATAGAGCAGATTACAGTCCTGTAATAAAAGCTTCACAGGAAGAAAAGGGACATGCCACTGACAGAGTTAATAATGAAAGATCCTGCCTCTGATTTCTTTTTGAAACACCAGCCACTGGAATATTACAAGTGTCAGTTACACGCTGTTTTGGAAAAAGGGAGGGAAGGGGGTTGGAGGTGTGGGAGAAAAGGGAAGGTTGTGATGAAGCAGAAAGTTATGAATTCAGCAGGATGTCTTTATCTCACAGTGAATGACAGAGAAGTGAGATGTGTCTGATATTCAGGCTGATTGAGAGACATTAACTGTCAGTGATGTAGAGATTTATTGTCTGCAAATATTACACAGCCATACGACAGCTTTTACTCACCGGAGAGCAGTTCTTAGCAGCAAAAAGACTTGGACAGTTCAATGTGCTACACTAACTGGAAGCTTTATTTTTACATTTTAATTTGATTGTAATTATTTTTAAAGTGTGGTATAAAATATCTAATATAATAACTTGCCTTTTCAGATGCATGACCATTAAGGTAGTAAGTAACTCCTTTGGATGAGTGTTAGCTTATTTAGGCTAGCGCTGGTAAAATTATTACTAGTTGATGCTTTAATGTTGTATTGTGGGATAACTTTCTCAGTTGCTTGGTTACGATTTTTAAACAGAAGTATCTGTATAAAAATGTGTCACTAAAACAGAAAGCCCATTAGCTGAAATGGTGGGAAAAGGATAGCTGACCCTCCATCCATCCATTTATCATGCTCCACTTGTTCTGGAGTCAGGTTGCAGCAACTTGATGAGGAAAGCCCAGACGTCTCTTTCCACATCCACCTCCTCCAGCTTTTCTGGAAGGATTCCAAAGCATTCCCAGTCTCTCCAGTGTGTCCTGGGTCTTCCCCCTGAGGTCTCCTCCCAGTTGGTCACAAACCTCTCTAGGGAGGTGTAATGGGGCATCCGTACCAGATGTCCAAACCACCTCAACAGGCTTCGCTCAATGTGGAGGGCTCTTGAGTCTCTCCTGGATACAGTATCTGAACTTCTCACCCTGTCTCTAAGGGAGAGTCCACGTACCCTGCAGATAAACCTCATCCAACCACTTAGGTAGGACTGACCCATAAACAGGAAGCTTCACCTTGCAGGTCAGCTCCTTCTTCACCACAATGGACCGGCACAGATTACGCAGTAATGCAGAAGCTGCACAAATCCATCTGTTGATCTCACACTCCATTCTTCCCCCAGTCATGGACTGAGGGAAGAATGACCCTGAGGTACTTGAATTTCTCCATTTGAGGCAGCACTTTACTCCCAACCAGGAGAGGACAATACACTCTTCCAACTGCATGGCTCAGATTTGGAGGTGCTGATCCTCACCCCAGCTGCTTTACACTCTGCTGCAAACCGCTCCAGTGAGAGCATCAGGACCACATCATCTACAAATAGCAGAGCCAGAATCCTGAGGCCACTGAACTGGACTTCCTCTACCCTCTGGTTGCACCAAGAAATTCTGTCCATAAAAATTCTGAAAAGAATCGGTGACAACGGGCAGCCCTGGCAGAGTCCAACTCCCATCCTGAATGGGTCCGACTTACTGCCAGCAATGAAAACCAAACTTTTGCACCACTTGTATAGGGACTGAATGGCCCATAGCAACTGACTCCAAATCACATACTCACAAAGAACCTCCAACATGGTACTTCAAGAAACACCATGAAATACCTCCTCCAAATCAAGTCCACAAAACGCATGTAGGCTGGTTGGGCAAACCACTATACCTCTTTAAGGACCTTAGTGAGGGTAAAGAGCTGGTCCAGTGTTACATGGCTGGGACAGAACCTTTATTGATACTCCTTAATCTGAGGTTCGACCATCGACCACACTAAAACTCATTAATCACTTTTCTAAACATGGTCTTTGTCAAAGAATTGTATTTTCAAATTGCAAAATAATTTTCACTGAAGGACATTTTGTTTCCCACAGGGTGTTTGGGGCGGCCATTTTCTTGACGTCAGTGCTGAATATGTTCATACCATCGGCAGCGAGGGTGCACTACGGTTGTGTTATGTTTGTGCGCATTCTACAGGGGTTAGTGGAGGTAAGAGATAAAACTTAATAACACATTGTTACTTCCATTTTCTCTCATTTATTGACCTTTGTGTTCACATTTCAGCACTTTAGTTTTAGGAGCAAATTATTACTAAATCTACTATTTATTTAATCCATCCATCCATTATATTTACCTGCTTCTTCCTTTTTGGGTCACGGGGGTCACTGGTGCCCATATCAGAGAGTCTTCATTGTCATTTGCACCACATGTGGTACATGTGATGAAACAAAACTATGTACACAGGGTCCCAGTTCCATCCCACAATAAAATGCAAAAGAAAACATTACTAAGATCTAGATGTGAACTAAGAAAAACACCCATCACTATGCAAGAGACAGGATACAACCTGGACAGGTCTCCAGTCCATCACAGGGACACATAGAGACAAATGAGACAATCAACCATTCACTCTCTCACTCACACCTAGGGACAATTTAGAGTTACCAATCAGCCTAACATGCATGTTTTTCGTCTGTGGGAGGAAACCGGAGTACCCGGAGAAAACCCACACATGCACAGAGAGAACGTGCAAACTCCACCCAGAAAGATCCCGGACCGGGATTTGAATCAGAGCGACCTACTCGCTGAGAGGCAGCAGCTCTACCAACTGCACCACCGTGCTGCCTCATCTGATAACTGCAACATAAAAAGCTTACTCTAAGATTATTGTTCCCTCAAGGAGTAAGGTGTGATAATGTGACATGATTATAAGACAAATTAGGTATTCAACCCAAACTCATGATGATCAAACTTTATAAAAGATTTTATACAGCAGTGTCTAACACAAAGTACTTTAATCAGATAAAAGTACAACATAAAATTGCAGACAAGCAGACAAGAATCACACACGATTGTTTAAAATAGCAGTAAAGCTGTTTTTAAAAATAATGAAACCAAATAACATCAGGTACACAGGAAGCAAAGCAACAACAAAAACTGACTGCACTAACACAATGAGAATGTAGTGGATCTGGAAGTGAACGAATGAATCTTGGCTGTAAATATACTCGAGGGAGCAAAAAACCGATAGAATGCAGGCGTACTGATTTACAAATTAGGACTGGGTCTGTGGAGAGAGCGGAAGCCAAATAAACTAATTTATCAGAAAACATGGCAAGAGAAAATAATAAACCAAGAAAAAATAAAAATCCAGACATAAAACATGTGGACTGTGGTGACGCAAATAAGAAATAGTACAGTTATGGATCATGTTAGAGGATATAGATAAGCAGATTTTTGAGTCAAACTGCTTATTTAAAGCACTTCTACTTTGAACTCCAGGTCTGTCCCAAAGTCAGTCTTTAACCTTTTTCCTCCATCCCTGACAGGGGGTCACCTACCCAGCATGCCATGGGATGTGGTCCAAGTGGGCACCACCTCTCGAACGAAGTCGACTGGCCACCACATCGTTCTGCGGTGAGCTGTCTCCTGTCATTTATCAAACGCTGTGCAGGACGTTTCCCTGACACAAACATCTTTTTCACAGAAGTTAGTAAATGGGCATGAGAGGCACGAGGAGCTTGTTTTTCTTTGCAGCTCTCGATCGCTGCTGCCTCTGTTCAAATGAAAATAACCGCCTTGCACTTTATGCTGGTACCATGGCAACCCATGCATCAAAACCCTCTTGACATTGTCTGTTAATAAACCCAGCTCACCTGTGTCGTCTGAATGAGCTTCTCCCTCCATTCACCAAAATGAAGCGTCACATTGCTTACTGTCCAAAAGCACTCTCACGCTCGCTGCTCTATTGAAAACAGCGATGCTCGTGAAGCCAACAGACAAGAGAAAACATGCTAAAACACCTCCTGGCTGCACTAATGACTCATTTTGACAGTGTTTGTTCAATGATACTAATGCATTTCTTTGATTTGTTTTCACTTATTAAGACACATTTGAACTCTGTAGTGTTGCTGATGTAAGACTATAGCTGCTTGCTTTTTAAAGCTTTTGAAAAGACTGTTTTGTGATATTTGCAGGGTCGTACGCAGGAGCGGTCATCGCCATGCCCTTAGCTGGAGTTCTGGTTCAATTTGTTGGCTGGTCGTCAGTCTTCTATATTTATGGTAAGCCACTGACCCTTCAGCTCAATAAGTACTAAAAAGAAACATTTGGACCCCTTAACTTTCTGCTGATTCCTTCGTTCGTTAACAAGTTAATAATCAGTCCGACACTGATAAGTGCAGAATTACTTAAAGCTCTAGTTTAGACCTTTTGAACTGGTGTTCTATAGATATTATGACTAAATAATATCCTGCCTGTTGCAGATAGCTCTTTGATTGACCTAGTCTGCAGAAATAGTTTAATTCTGGCCAGATTAACAAGTTAAACTGATCCAAAACCAAGCTCAAAGTGAAGTGCTGGCATTTTAAACAACTACATTCTCAAACATTTGAGCAAAAATATTTTTAAACAATCAGACTGCCATAAATGTAGCATTAAATGGTCATTTACATAAAATCCCTGGTTCATATTATAGCAGCAGTAGCTGTAGCCCTTCTAGTACAGGTGTGGTACTTCTGTCTAGAGGATCATAATTTTTCCTGCAGGAAAAACCACTGTATCCAACTTTACTGACAATGTAAAGCTTTATCTTGATAGTGTTAACACAAACCACTACAGTATGAAACTGGAGTTGTGTCCTAATGGCAGCGGTCCTCTCTGGATTTTGTGCCACACTGACAAGCCATCAATCCACTCAGAGTTTAACTTTGTTCCTCTAAACTGAGGTAATTCAAAGAATTATCTACAGCGGGTAAGATAATATTGTTCATACCTATTCCTCAAAAACACTTCAAAACATCGAAGTTATCCTCTAAGTTTTATTTGATTATTAACATTGATACTGACCAATTTAAACATCTAAATGAGTTACATTTAAAACATTATTTGGGCATTAATGAGTCTGGTAGTTAGAATGATAAATTTGGAGTAATTACAATAACACGTTCAGTCTTTTTATGAAGGTTATTACAAAAGAAAATACATTTTAATGTTGTATAAATGAGTTTTCATACTCTTTGGCTGACGTTGCTCTCGGGCTGTTGTACTTTGCACTCTGAGGTTTATCTGAATTGCTTTAGAGTTTGATTAAACTTATCGGCAGTCGTGCAAAATTTGTATCTTGGCAAGAATGTTTTAATAAAAAGCCTCTCTGATTTTGCAGCGATACAATCTCATGATTTATTGATGTAAATTAGCATTTACCTGTCTTACCCCTGTGAGTCATGCTGGCTCCGTTTTTAATATCAGAGATTCTGGTGATCTGGAGAAGATCTGTGCTGGCTTTAATTAATTTGTCCTGCACTCAAGTTCCTTTTTTATGCCTTAAAATGTGTTTGCTGCAAAGACACTTCCAAGTTCACGTGAATGAATGATTTCTGCTTTGCTTGTCTTGTGAAAAGGAGTTTTTGGGATCATTTGGTACATCTTCTGGCTCCTGCTAGCCTACGGAAGTCCTGCTGCACATCCCACGATCACAGACGAGGAGAGGTTATACATCGAGTCCGCCATCGGTGAAACGATTCATCAGTTAGGTGTTACTGAGGTGTGCGTCTTCAGCAAGCTGACGAGTCAGTTTCACGGCCTTCAGCCAGAATCTGTCACACAGTTTATGTCCTTCTTCTCCAGAAATTCAAGACCCCATGGCGTCGCTTCTTTACATCCATGCCCGTCTACGCCATCATTGTGGCGAACTTCTGCCGCAGCTGGACCTTCTACCTGCTTCTCATCAGCCAGCCGGCATATTTTGAGGAGGTGTTCGGCTTCCCCATCAGCAAGGTTCGCCTCACACTTTTCACCGAATCTAGTCATTTCTTCAGAAATGATATTTTCTAGAAAATTGAGCTAAAAAAAAACATTAATTAGAAAATCAACTTTTTGTAAAACCAAAGACTTAAACACATCAGTGGTTGTAAATTAGAGAAACGTTTCATTTTCTGAAAATATGAGCGCTGAACAACTCAAATCAGACTGACATTTGCTGAAGAAACTGAAACCAAGTTGTTAAAACCAACCGAAACAAACATTATAGCTAAAGATAAAAGTGGAAAAACACTTGTTGAAGTAGCTAAATATTAAGGCTAAAGGTAGCAAAACACTAGCTAAAAGTGGCAAAAGGGTAGCTAAACCTCAAAAGTGACAAAGGGTAAAGTACAAAGTAAAATACTGTATAAAAGTAGCAAAATGAAGCTGAAGTAGCAGAATAGTAGCTAAATCCCAAAACTATGAAAGTCAAAGCTAAAAGTGACAAAACTAGCTAAAAGAAGCAAAGGCTAGGTCAAATCTGAATGTAGCACTAGACAAACTGTTTTGTTAACTTCTTAACATTTCACTTTTGTTTTGATGTTTTAAAACTTTCCATGAGTTTTTGAGAGACACAGGTCTGGACTGAAGGAAGAGGTCTGTTTGTTCATGCAGGATCAAAATAAAAACACAAACCGAGACGTTTGAGGATGCAGTGTTCGTAATCAGCAGTAGAAGGAAAAGTGACTTTTTAAATGATCTGTCAGTTTATTGTCAATGTCACTCTTTCTTATCTTGTCTAAATGATTCTAATTAGCTTATTTTTTCTTTCTTTGCTGCTTTCATTAAACTCAAAATGTTTTTTATTTTATTTTTACAACATAATTACATTTTTCCGTCTGACCACATAAAGTTTGTTGTAGTGTCTAAATAAATCTAAATGATTTTCAGATTGTTGCTTTTCTTCTTTAGCTTCAGTGCAGAGTGGTGGACACGAGTTTGTCTCTAAAGCGTCCCCCCTGAACTGTTTCCAGGTGGGACTCCTGTCTGCTGTCCCCCACATGGTGATGACCATCGTGGTCCCTATCGGAGGACAGCTGGCGGACTTTCTACGAAGCAAGAAAATCATGTCTACAACCAACGTGAGGAAGATGATGAACTGTGGAGGTACGGTGGGTGGAGGACATCTCAGGCTGGAAACATTTGGTGCAGTGAGGTCCAAGTGAGGACAACAGTCATCGTTCAGAACTGTGATGATAATGTGATTTATTTTTAATGAGTGGAAGGTAAATCTAAGAGCATTTAAATGGATCTACTCAGACCTGTTTTAGATTATTGTAGCTTTAGCTCAGGTTTCTGTAATTTGAGGGAATCCTTCCTACTTTAACTCTTTTTTTTTTTTTCATTTGGTTTGCAGTTTAGAAAGCTATTGGTAGATTTTGTTAACACATTTCACCTTCATTATCACTCACTCTTCAGGGTTTGGTATGGAGGCCTCTCTGCTGTTGGTGGTTGGATTCTCTCACACTCGAGGAGTCGCCATTTCCTTCCTTGTTCTCGCAGTGGGCTTTAGTGGATTTGCCATTTCAGGTGATTTTAAAGCTCGGCCAAAGTGAAAAACTTTCATCTGCGCGGAAACAGAAATTCAGATATTGTATTTTGAATTAACTTGCACAATCTCCAGCGAGAAAAATGTACTGAATGTTTTATAGACTGTTGTCAAGGCAATGAGAAAATGTAAAATGGGTGTAAAATATGCTCACGTAACTGGAAAAGCTTGTTTTTTGGTATCATTGTGTTTATTTTAAACGTATCAAACTGTGTTTATTGTCTTTAGGTTTTAATGTGAATCATCTGGATATTGCTCCTCGCTATGCCAGCATCCTGATGGGCATTTCCAACGGGGTCGGAACGCTGTCTGGAATGGTGTGTCCCCTGATCGTCGGAGCTTTGACTAAACACAAGGTAAAAAATGTTTTTATTTAAATATGTATGGGTGTAAAATGTTTGTTTCCGCAAAACTTTGGACATTGTTTAAAACTGCAATCAGCTGCAAACCATGTATTTAAAAATGTTGCTCCTTAACTTATGTGGCGAGAATGAAATAATATACAGTATTTTATATATTATCTGTTTTTCAGTTAAAGATAAAAAAGTAAAATTATTGAATATAAAGACAACAAAAACCTGTATAACTGTGATATTTGAACTTAGTGAAGCTCTGAAAATCTTCCTTTTTCTTCAACATCAAACTATTTGAAGGTTGAGATGACTGAACAGGTGGAGCATCACTTACATGGGTGTCCAATCCTGGCCCTCAGGGGCCACTATCCTCCATCCTTCACTTGTTTCCCTGCTCCATCTCACCTGATTCAACAGCTGAATCACTTCTTCAGGCTCTGCAGAAGCCTGGTGATCACCCATTGGTTCAAATCAAGTGTTGGAGCAGAGCAACATTTAAAACATGCTGGAGAGTGGCCCTCAAGGAGCTCTGGACTGCCCTGAAGCACAGCCTGCAGCTTTAACCTGCTTTTTAGCTCAATAATCTGTAAAACTGACTGTTTTATTCATTTTAACATGTCAGTCAGAAGACGGGACATATTACGGCTTTTCACCGTCCATCCGCTGACGATGTCTTGTCCGAGCTCTAAACTTATAATCCTTTAACAGAGAAATATCAAACTGCACAGCTGGACACCTCATGGGTCAAGGGTGATCTCTACTGATGTAAAGGTCACAGTGTCAAAGGTCACAGGAGACCCCTTTGGTAAAACCTTGTCTCTGCTCCAGCTTGACATGCAAACAGAGAAATGTTGTCCCTTAGATTGTGCCAGTCTGTCCATCCATAAGACAGTACACAGTAAGTTGTCCATGGTGTAACTCCTCAAATGTTTAGGACAGAAATACCATCAGACTGTGGCTCCACACTGGATCCTTTTTCTATCAAGACCTTGAGTGGGACTTGTGAAGTCTGCTACTATAATCTTAAAATAATTTGGATCAGCAGGTAGTCATCAACAGGTGAGTTCACATTTAGCTGCGGCTGCAGTTTCATGTCCTTTAGTTAAACTGTTTGTCGATTTACACCGTGGACAATGTCTTTATCAGTCAAACTGACATGTCACCCTTTCACAGTCATGTGTTTACTTTATAGACACATTCAGGATTGTTGTGTGAGAGAACTAATGCTTTAGATTTTCATTACTCTGAGAATTAACTAACTGAAGTATTATGTACCATAATGGAAGTACTCTTGTTTGGTTTGTGAATGTCGTGTCTTCTGGGTCAATAGAAACTATGAATCACCACAGCAACGAGCATTTTCAACTTTTATTTTAATAGAGCTATCAAATAAAAAATGAGCATAGAAAAGAACAATTTCTTTTTATATGTTAAAATAAAGTTAACTGTTTTGCATATTATTTCATGCACATCACCCCTGTGTTTTGTAAAAACTTTCATTATTTCATGAGTAACAGATAGATAAATACTTTATTAATCCCCAGGTGTAAATTAGAGCCATCCAGTAGACACAGTAAACAGTAATAACACACCACATAAACAATAAAAACTATATCAGATTCTAAATTTTCATGTGAACTTCACCTTCAGTGTCCTCTTCTGGATTTAGCTGTTTAAATGACTGAGTTTTGCAGGCACTTGAACAGCAGCTATATCTTCTATTCATAATTTATTTTATATTTTATTCATAATTTATTGTGTAGTAAAATGAATTATGTAGCAGTTTCAGTGCTTTAAGCGATGCTGAGGTTTGAACTCAGCAGCACAGAGCGATCAGTCAGATCGTCTCTGACAGAAAATCTACTGACTCTGTTCATCTCTCCGCAGACTCGCCTGGAGTGGCAGAACGTCTTCGTGATTGCATCCATGGTGCACTACTCAGGAGTCATCTTCTACGCCATCTTTGCGTCGGGCGAGCTGCAGGACTGGGCCAACCCTGAGGGCCTGAGCGAGGATAAATGTGGCATCATAGACGAGGACGAGCTGGCCGAAGAGTCGGAGCTCACCAACGAGATCGCGTTGGCTCCCAAAAAGAGCTACGGAACAACGGACGGCTCGTCCGGTCAGAAGCATGGCTGGAAGAAGAAGAGAGGAGCGACCGGGCAGGAGGGCGAGGAGGAGCGACACTACGGGAACGGGGACTACCAGGACACATACCAGTGAGAAACTGGTTTAGGACTTCCAAAGCAGAAGGTTCAGCTGCCGCTCCTGAAGAAAAGTCCAGGAGCTGAAGCATCACATGCACCTCAAGAAGATGTTCTTGTTTTATTTTTTGTCTTTTTATCCTCAACAAACACACATAGTTACAGTAACGTACCATAAATCATTCAAATGAGATGTGAAGTAAAGTTTAACAAAGAGAACATTTTGTTTATAAAGACAGAAATGTGTGTGAAATGGAAACCTTTGGACCAACCAGTACCATGTGAAGAAAACATGAGAAACACATATCAGATAAATATTGTTTTCTGTGCTGGTCCCAGTTTCCTTTGATTCATGTGAACCGTTTATAAAATGCTTGTGTCAGCTATGCAACATGAACAAAAATGTCCAACTGGAATGTAATGATGGGCCTTAAAGAGGTGGTTCACATCTTCTGAAGTGGAGTTCTGTGGAAAGGTTATAAACAATGAATATCTTACCTGTTGTAGATAGCTCTTTGGATGACTGAGCTAACGACTGCATTGAGTGGGCTGTAAAAGTAAAGCTTTACATCACTCTCAGTTCTGAATTATTTTTTTTATTTGAGCAAAAATACTCTTGCTGCAGGTGCACCAAAATGATGCCACAGCTAGCTGCTGCCGCAATTCATACTCACAACCATCAAATTTGAAATAATAAACTATTTAATGTAAATTTACAGCTTCCTCTGTGAAAGCTTTAAGAGTAAAGATGACTAGCCATTAGCTCGCTAGTGTTCAACTCTGTTTTTCCAAACTAAAGTTGATCAAATCTACAACAACGGTTTCCAGACGTGGGGTTGGGATCCTGAAACACAAACGTAGGGTCTTGAAATAATTAGCAGGAATAATGACATTTATTTATTTGCTTGATACACGAGTGTGTGCCTGCAAATGAATCAAAACTGTGAACTTGTCATTATGTTCGTGTTTAATTGATCAACCATGTTAGTCAGGGTCACGAGCCTCTGCTGGTGTCAGTTCGTGGGTCAGACACTAACATGTTTGGGATCAGGTGAAATATTGGTTATTCCCAACTGTTTCACAGAACCCCACCTCCACAGATGTGAACTACAACTTCCAAGCAGTCCACAGCACCCTTGTTTGTTTCTGACTGCACCACGTCGCTGCTTCTGCTTGCCGTTCTTATTCTAGTGAGTCTGCCTGGGATGCATTCTTGTATCGTCCTCGTTAAACAAAGAGCTCTGAGCATCAACAGGACAAAACAGACTGTGAGCTCTGTGCTCACACTTTTATTGAAACTGTTCGTTCTGCTGGTGTTTGGCTTCTGTGCATTTTCTCTGTCTTAAAAACACACATCCTTTTAGTTTCTTGAAATAATGTGAAGAAAGTTTCTACCTTCGTCTAAAAAGAATGAGCTAATTGCACTCACTGGTATAGATTTGTAATTTGCTACTTCATTGTTTGACAACTTTAGTTTAATTTGCACATGAACATTGTAATAAACTTCATGAATACAAAGAACAGACTGAAAACCCATGAGTTATTTATTGAGTAACACGTCTAAATGGTGCATATTCATTTGTGTAGGTAATCATAATTAAAAACAATGTAAAACGATCAATTTGCAAATGGTTTGGTTAAAATAAAAACTAAACCCAAAGCTCAACACTCTGTGTTTTAATTTCCAAACATCTGTTTGCTAAATGGTTACCAAAAAACTGCAACATGACCAAAATGGTCAAGTTGTTTGGTCTTTCTGAATCCGGTGCTGGATTTTAACATAAATTGCAGAGGTCTAAAGTGATCCGGTTTGCAGATCCCGATACTCTGAAGGTCCAAGGTGTTGAGTAAGTTTCAAGTTCCTCTGGCTGCAGGTCCCAGAGTTCTCATCTTACGATTCCATGCTCAAGTGTTTCATGTCAGTTCCTGAAAACGGTGCTTTAAAAAAAAACCTTTGCCTTGCTGTCAGTTTAGCTGCACATGGGTATTTACACAAAATTATGTGGTTACTTCCAAGTGCAACTAGCAGCAGCAGCTAGCTGCAGCACTTCCAGTGCATCTTATAGCAGGAATATATTAATGTTCTGCCAGAATAATCACAAAAAGCAACACTGACTGCAGTGTAAAGATTTAGAACATGGTCTTTGCCTCACTTTGATGAGATGCTAGCTTTCAATCCAGTCTGATTTAAGGTGGAATCGCTCTGGGCTGCAACAGTTTGAGGATATTTACCTTTATTTCAGCAGACAAACCCCATTCAGATCACATCATTGTTCAAGGGAGCCCTGTGCCTTAGTGTAGCTGGAGACTCAGAATTTTGAGAAAATTAGCAAACACTGAATTCTGAGGGTGACCAGCGAGCTGAGAGGCGGCGTTTTGAGTTTTTTGTGAAAATTTAGATCTACTGTCATGTGCAGCTGCCCCAAAGTAAATGTCTAATCTACCCGAGTACACTTTAGGAATTAAAATGGGCCAATTTGTGCCTGTTTTTTTTTTTTTTTTTAAACAATTATCATTTATCATCTGTGTGGTTTTCACACCTGGTCTGTTTTGTGTCAGTGGAGAGCTCCTGTGCACGATCCAATGGTACTAGCTTCAGGTTGGAGACAAAACTGAGTAGGGTTTGAGACGAGTTTGAGACTCCTGCAACAGCTCTGCAACTATTTTTTAGAGAAGGTTTGAGACAAACTCTTTAAATATGTTTAAAGCTTAAGTGACACTGCACCTTCGCAACTCAGGGAGGAAACAAGACAGTCGCAAACATTTTCAGACATTTAAGGCCCAAACGTCCTCATCAACTGGTCATCAAAGCAGAAAAATATATCAGATAAAAAAAAAAAAAAAACACTTTCCAAAGTTAAAGATTTTCATCAAGTCTAGATATGACACATTCCCATCACATTGTGATACCTGAGTAACAGAAGCTTGTGATTGACAGCTTCATCCTCCAGAAAATTCAGCACAACAAAGTTTGTTTTCAGTGTTTCTCTCCCCTCCCCCTAAAAAAAAAAAAAAAGTCAGTAAATTCTCATTGATAACTTGTTGCTCGTTTGTGTCATGATTAAACATTTCTGAGACGGGTCTGTTTCCAGCCACACTGTAAACATCCTTTGCGTTATCACTGGTTTTAATTACTGGACAGGACATTCCTTGTCAGCGCTCTCGTCCCTCGTGCTCAAGATCGTTCTGCCTGAAAAGCTCTTAAATAAACTTTGTGTGATTTGGCCTTGGAAAAGCTAACGATTTTCACATCGTGATAAGGGATTTCAAGGTTATGGACTTTGCTGCTGGTTGTCTTTGTGGTACTCTGAAGTTGTGAGGAGCATGTGATCGTTTGTGATGCTTTCAAGGATGTTTTCTGTCATTCCACGCCTTTCAGAACAACACGATCAGCTTGGAGTCGACAGCACAGCCCCAAAGAGAGACACAAGTAAAAGTAACTGGATGTATATTGTTGTGCTCATTTCACTCGGGTCACTTCATTCCTTGCATGCTCTCAAACATAAACCAGATAGTCCACAAACAGCAAGCAATGGCAAAGGTTCTGTTTATTTCAGGGAGACGGTCTGTTGACTCAGAAGGGCCTCTTTGGATGGAGCAACAACCCATCAATGATTAAACTATTCCTCTTTTTTTAATATAAATTAAGATTAATAAAGAGAAAAAATAATTTAATGAGCAGTGTTCAACTTTAAAAACAATTCAAACTCCAGTGTTTGTTGAGGAAACAAACAGTCCACCCTCCATCATTCATGCCACCAGTTTAGACTAAAAAGGAACGTTCTGGTCAAACTCTGAATAACATTATGGATCATCTCATGAGATATTGTGAGATTTGACAGAATCAGTTGTAGATGTACAGCCTTGCTTTTTAAATGTTTTATTCAAACGTGTCCAGTGGTTTGTTACATATTTTGCTGACAGACAGACATAGTTGACTTCAATAGGTAATGTCATAACCAAATCTTGCACATTCAGCTTGTGCTCAGATTATGAGCAGGGACTGACTCTCAGCTACTTCCATATCAATTTTAGCTTGATCTTTGAATACTTGACCAGTGGGTTTGGTGGGTGTTAGGTTTTCTCAGCTGTGGTGGCCATCTTGAATTAGATAGACTCTAAAAGTTATCTAGTTGTACATTTTATCCAGGACCGAGATGGGGTAGATGTAGGGCAGCCGACTTGGGACTAGAAAGTCGCTGTTCGACTCCCCACCATGCTCACATGTCATGGTATCTTTGAGCAAGTCACCCAATCCCTAACTGCTCCCCAGGCGCTTACATAGCTGCCCACTGCTCCACCTGGGTGTATCTCAGGTGTGATGGGTTGAATGCAGAGAACCAATTTTGTCATTGTAACACAATGATGACAACACATAGCACTTTTTCTTATTTTTAGGGATGCATGATATTATCAGCATGATATAAGTATCGTCCAATATTAGAGATAAAGTTAAATATCAGACATTGGCCATTCCATCAAAATAACTCACCGTTATGAAAGGCTTCTGTTTTAAGTCCATTTTTAATCTAAGAAACTGTCAAGTATATCTAATGCACAACTACTGATGCGCTTTTCACTTGTCGCTTGTGAACAGGTTGAGTTTAGATTTGTGAAAATGTACAAATTTATACTCTTCAAGTGTTGTCATTGTGTTAGAGAGAGTAAATATCATGAATAAATTTGACATTAAACATAATCCAAGTTGAAGTGTTGCATCA
>JARVLU010000002.1:19121981-19138350 GCA_031762415.1 Simpsonichthys santanae | reverse complement strand
TACCCTTTATTTATCCAGGTAGTCTCATTGAGCCATGAGAACTCATTTTCAAGAGAGACCTGTTTAGGGAGCAGATGATGAGGGTTGAGGGCCTTGCTCAGAGTGGGAAGAATGAAGGTGGAGGCAGGTGTGGGTGTTTCACCTTTTTCCACCCACAGTTTTTGATGTTGTTGGTACCTGGGCTTGAACCGGCGATCTTCCGATCACAGGCCCACCGTCTCTAACCTCTGCGCCACCACTCCCCCAACAAACCATTTTAAATTTCTGCCATTAGCTTGTCAGTGTGGTCAAAACTAAACTTCTTTCTCAAAACAGGTCGTTTAAAGAGCCATCTACAACAAGTAAGATATTCTTTAACAACTTTTACATATAAAAATCTGCCACAAAAAACAAAACTGACTTTTCTATAAATGTACATACAACAAATTTATTGGCCAATTATTTGGCCCAAAGCTTACCATATTTATCATAAAATAGTTCTGAGTGTTTTTTATGTACAGATAAGCAAAAAAGACTATTAAAGGCAAAATATTTGTTTAAAAAAAAGGCCTTCTGGACTTTTCAACAATCAATAAAAATCTTTTGGGAAATAAGTTTAAATGATTCATGACTTTGTTCAGAAGTGAGACTTCAATTTTTTTCCTGCTATTGTTCTTACACAAGAGACTGACTGTAATTGCTGCTTCGGTGTTGGAGTGAAATCAAACTGAAAGCTGTTATGAAGCAGCTCCTAGCCACTAATGTTTTTCTGTTGAATATATTGTGAATTCAAGTCATGCTCTCCTGTTTCCTGCAGGTGCAAACCAACATTTACAATGTATGCATCTGATTCCACCAACCACAGAGCTGAGCATGTTTTTTAATTTCAACTGGTTTATTTTAGTTCCTGCAACAAGATGTCCGGAAATATTTCCCCTTTTAACAGTTTTTTTTTTTTTTTTTTTTTTTTTTTTTTGGAAGTAGGTACGTGTCACACAAACATTTCCTTTTTAAAGCATGCGTAAATCAACATAAAGTGCTTTCCATAAAATACTTGATTACAACCAAAAATGTGCAAATGACAAAAATCACAGGCACAAAAAGCATTTCATAAAAAGAAGAAATAAAAAAAAAAAACTGCTTATTTTTTAAGAATAAAACAAATGAAATATTTATACATATCTGCATACAAACAGAAAAAGTCCCATCACTCAATTACTGAACCATCAAACGTTCACTTCTCTCAGAAACAGATGATTTCAGATGGTTTTCCATATTATGTCTCTTACCATAACTCTATTTTTAGATGGAAACTTGATATGTAGTTATGCAAGATCACCCCCAAGGTGTGATGTTTGCAGACAGCAAAAGGCCTTTTCTCAGTCGGCTGAAGAAAGCTTAAATAATGGTTTCTTCCTTTAGTTCTCTTTTTAGAGCATCGCAACCTTCTCCTCACTCGTCAAACTGTCGTGTCAATCAGACTCGGATCCTTTTAGTTCCTTGTCGAAAGGCAGGAAGGAGCCAGTTTACTTTGTGACAAAGTGCTGCCTTTTCTGGATGATGAATACTTCAGGGTAAAAATAAAAATGATGATGTCTCTGACATGAAAAGTTTCTATTAGCTCCAGTTAATCAGGCTCAACGCTGTAATTAATTCCAAATGTATTAACTGCTGTGAGGAGTCTGCTCATAAGAATATGTAAAACTGAAAATATAAAAATGATGGCTTCCATTTTTTTTTATTTTATTTTTTTAAAGGAGTGTGTTCCAGCTAATGTGTGATCACTTGGGTGCTGCAGGTGTTTGTGGTGCCTGGTTTGCTTCTGAGTAGTCCTGGTCCTTGTTTAACCAAAGCTGGTTCCACATTCTAGGCACAAAATCGAGCTTGTTCTCAGTTCTGGTTGGACCCCGCCAGGTGCTGTCCCTTGTCTCTGATTGTGTTCAAGGCCAGGATCTCAAGGCGGAGTCATGGAGAGGAGGGTGTCTGGTTTGGTAACCTCATGGGTCTCATCTCTGTTTTATGCAGATGATGTGGTTCTGTTGACGACTTGGGGCCATGACCTTCAGCATGTACTGTACTATGGTGGTTCACAACCAAGGAGGAGCCAAATGTAGTGTGAGGCTGCTTCAAGTTCAAAGCTGTTCTTTACCTGAAGTCCAGATCAGAGGGGGCGGGGTCTTTTCCGCAGGTGGAGAAATTCTTCTGGACTTCTTGTTTGTAGAATGGAGCAGGAAATGGATCAATGGGTGTGGGGTTGCTGGGCACGCCTCACTAAGAGGCAGATAGGGCGATCCAGAAATGGCTAGAGGGATTGTGTATTTTCTGTGGCATGGCAATTGTTGGATAATTTAATTATCCTAACATCAACTCATTGATCAAATAATCTACACAAGGAAGTGGGAAGATCTTTTCAGGTTTGATCCTTGCAAGGCAGCAATTGAAAACAGGCGTACAAGATGTTATACGAAGCCCTGATCACAAGGTCTGTCCGTAGACAAAGAGTTTAGGGAAGCTTAAACAAATACCTGTTATCAGACAGAGACGAGGTCAAGACGTGACCTCTGCTTCACAGCTCACGGTTGTTGAAGGCGTCAGAGTTTATCAGTTATCAGGCTCCTCTATGAGTAGACGGAAAAGGCTCTCTTGACCTCACATGCATGGTTCTACATTAATTTACCATCAGTAAGTGAAAACATCCGTGACCTTTACATACCTTAATTCCCCCATCAGGAACACCTCGGGATCCACCAGGAGGAGCTGAAAAATGTCGACAGGGAAAGTGACGTCTGGGGTTTTCTCCTGAACCTGTTGCCTCTGCGACCTGACTCCAGATAAGCAGCAGAAGGTGGAGATGGAGAACATATAAAAGGTTGACAGTGTCATGTGCCGTCTGTTTCTACAGAAGCATTTGTTTTATGATAAGGCTAAGATCATTAATAAACTACCTGGAACTTGTTTTATTTAGTGAACATGTTACAACTCTCACATTACATCACTGTGTTTGATCACTGCATGTTTTCATTTCAATAGAAAATGTATATTTAAAAGCTGAACAGCCACAAATGTTTTCCATAAGGTACTTGGAGAAAACAGCCCAATGAGATAAAATATTAAAAGTGTAGCAGACCTTAAACAAATACATATCACCCGCCACCACCTTTCATGCTAGAGCATTACAATAACATCATCTTAGGTTGATAATTCCTTTTGGTCAAACTTGTAAAATAAAGCTTTTGCAGTATCATGATATGACAAGGTGTCATGCAATGTCTTAGTGCTTGAAATATATGTGCTGAATGACTCTCAGCAACTACCACACCAAATTTTAGCTCAACACCTGTAAAAATAGATGCACAATTAGTCATTTTTGTGTGTTCTAAATGTAATTGGCTGTGGCAGCCATCTTAAATGAGGTTGGCTGCAAGAGTTAAACATACAAAGATGTGCAACTCGTGATTAATTTCTGAGAGTTTTGTTCAAATGTATGTACAGGTAGTCCCCGACTTACGAACGAGTTCCGTTCCTACGCCCGTTCGTAAGTTGAATTTCATTGTAAGTCGGAAAATACGTCCAAACGGCATCTTATACATGCACCTCATACATCCAAGTACCTCATACATACAGTACTGTATTTTTACCAAGCCTATCCTAACACATTACCCTACATAATTATCAAAAACCACATACATTTAGGAGACATAATAAAGGGGAAAAAAGAGTTAATTTCTTACTGGGAGCTGGTCTTTTCTTCCTCCGTCTGTTAGCATGCTAGCTCGTGCACCTCCAAGCTCTGCAGCTTGCTTCACGTGGTCCACAGCGTGTACAGCAACGTCTGTTAGCATGTTAGCTCGTTGCTAAGCTGTAGCCTGTCTGCCTTGTAAACCTCAGCTCAAAACAACAAGGTCTCCTGTAAGTTTCCAGAGTGTCAAGGCCCCCCCTCCCTCCCTCCCTCCTGTAAGTTTCGTTTATCCTGTAAGTTTCATTTCGGTACCGTATTTTCTGGTGTAAAGTTGCATAAACCGCGTAACTCGAAGCAATGCTTTTCAATGGGAGCTCGTTCATAAAGTCGAAACGTCGTAAGTCGAGACCGTCGTAAGTCGAGACCGTCGTAAGTCGAGGACTACAGTACCTGTACTGGTTTATCAGATATTGTGCTGACAGACAGATAGAGTTGACTCTAATAGTTATCTGCAAAATAATTAACAAAGATTTAAGGCAATCTGTTAGAAATCAATGTTTGTGTTGGGGATGATGTCCATCTCTTATTACTCCAAGGTCAAGTTTAATTTGTGTAAAATTGGCTAACTCATAGCTAAATTTGTGTTTGCTATGGTTGCTTACCTCTGGCAGCCATCTTGAATTATTATGACTCTATATGTTGCAGCTGTACATTTCATGAATACTTTCTGGGGGTTTCATTAAAAGCCATCCTCTGGTTCATGAGACATTTTGCTAACAGACAGACAAACACACTCATAGATTCCCATCAAAAGCAAAAACATCATCACCTCCCTTTTAACTGCAGTTATTTATTAGACTCCCATACAGACGAATCCATGCACAAGTTAATTAACTGCTGACAGTGTAAACAAGCAACAGCTTGCTAACCAAGTTGTCCGTTTAAAAGCAGACGCGCGTTAAATATTCATAACCTTCCAGAAATATCTGCTAATAAATTACACTTTGTTCAGACAAATCATTAAAAATAAAACAAAGTCAGTGCGTGATGACCCTGTAATTGATTATGCCTCAGAGGCACATTTTTTTTTAATTTTTTTTTATTTAAATGTCCTGTGAGGTCACGTTTATGAGTTATGTTGTGCTTTCACACCATTTGTTCATCCTGAGGCCAGTGCGAGCTCAAAGAGCCGTTTATCAAACATTTCACCCCCTTACTGTAACGCTCCTATTGGGCCCTGAATAAAGAATACGAATATTGATGCTGTCCCTAATGATCGATGACCACCATGAACGTAAAGGGAACATTCTTCACGATTGTGCACCATGTTTTATGAATGTATTTCTGGATTTGACTAAATAAAGTCTGCGCCTTCTGGCCATATTAAAAAACTACTCAGCTAATGTTTAAAGAAAGTTGATTTTAGGAGAAATGCACGTTGTTTTTTACATTCTCAAGCTTCAGCAGCGTGCTGTTAGCATGTTTCTTACACTTGTCATTTGTCTCCCATGGGAGAAGAGGAAGAGGCTCAGTGAAGGATGTTTCTGCAGCAGCTGATGAAGAGCACTTTGCTCCAGGAGCTGCTGATCCTTTGGTCCAGGGGTCTGCAACCTGCGGCTCTGGAGCCATATGCGGCTCTTGGGTCCCTCTGTGCAGCTCTTTCAAGCTTCGATCAAAACGAACTTTAAACTGAGTTTTATTGTTTCTTATTGCAACAAAAAGGGCTAGTTTTAGCCATTTTTCTGTTATTTCCTTTGTATATATGTGAATATTAGAACTAATAGGAGTAAAATATACTTTTACTTTATATTTATTCCAAGTAGGATACTTAATTTTTCCACAGTTAAAATAATTTACCGGTACTTAGACATGCGAAAGAACATTATTTTTCCTTTTTTACAAGAATCTTGTCTTTTTTTTTTTTTTTGGTCTTAAAATGTAAAAATATATATTAAAAAATCATTAGATATTTTCAGCTTTACAATGGCCAGAAAACTACCCAACTGCCCAACTGATCAGAAAATTGTCCTCCAACAAACTTAAAGTGGTCCGTGGGCCACCAGTTGAGAATCCCAGTTGTAGCAGGTTTTGTGGCTCTGGACACATTTAATTTAGTGAACATCTGTATTTATTTGCACTGTACTCTGGTTTGAAGCAGCCACGAAACAAGACAGGAACAAACTGCAAAGGAAGGAACAGTAATTGACAGTTTTCCCTTTTAATCCCTAAAGAACCAAAGAACCCTGAAGCAGAACTTTGATTCCTTTACCTTCTCTTTGGCAGCACAGGAGCAGCTTCTTTCACTTGAAAGCACCTCCATCATGGTTTTTCATTTTATCATTGTTATCGTCATTACTGTGACACTTTCTACACCTTAGTTTTCTTTGATTCTGGTTGTGGAGACCTGTCCTGCGAGACCCCCACCTCTTGCAAAGTGATGGGTGTGATCTCCACCAGCTGAAAAGAAAGAAGCAGGTAAAGATGGATGGATGGATCTGTTGCTGTCACACACTGCCGCCATGTGGCTGCACAGATGCTTTGTTCTCTCGTGAGGTTACAGGGTTCATTGAAATGCATTTCTCATTAAATTTACTGACAAGATGTTTGTGACACTAAGCACAAAGATGGAAAGCCAGTTAAAAATAACTAGTCGTGCTGGATTGGTTTATTTGCCATAAATCTCTTACTTCAACAGCAGCTGGCTAATAAGAATATGTAAATTTAATTATTTTTTGTTTGTTTCTGACCTGATGGTTCTACATGAACAAGCACATTTCGTTACGTATTTAAATAGTTTTTGAAGTTGTGCAGGGACTGTGGTGGTGTTTTCCTCAAGCTGCAGTAATGAAATGAACAGTCCTATGACGATTCTCCTGAAAGCTTCAATGGAAAGAAACATTTTATCACTTCAGTATTTGTTCGTCGGGCGACAATGTTTCTGCCAGTGTCTGTGTGTGTGCGGGTGCGTCTGACCGTTAGCAAAACGAACCAGGGGATGGATTTTAATGAAACTCTTCAAAAGCTAATCAATCTTAGAAAACAAAGAAAACAAAATGTCTGACTGAATTTACACATATTGAACTAAAACCAAATGTTTTAGCAGAGATCCAACAAAGTTCAGTGCAGGTCATCTGGACAGTTTCTTTTGTTGTTGTTGTTATTGTTGTTGAGACGTTTCACCTTTCATCCAAAGGACTTCATCAGTCCGAGGAGCCACACCCACGAGCAGTACACTCCCATAGTGGACCAACCAGTTTGCTGGTGATAAGAAGGTTTCTGGGGCCCACCCTCTCCCCTGTCAAGTCCTCTGAGGCAGCCAGAGCCAGAGCCAAAGCGGTTGAACATGAACTTTGCTGTTTTTATCCACTTTGGCCATCTTATTACGAGCCCTATGTGAGTGTGCTGCTTGTGGGACTGAGTTTGTTGTGGCTCCTCAGACTGATGAAGTCCTTTGGATGAAGGATGAAACATTTCCAAAAAAAAAAAAAAAAAATGTCCAGATGATCTGACTGAACTTTACTGGATTTGTCCCTGGATTATTGAGCATAAAATTAGATGTTTTAACAGAGAGTTATTCTCAGAACATGGTGTAACTTGAATTTTACAATATCACCAGATTGTGCATAATGTTTTCGAACTTTGACCAAAATGCCAAAAAGTGTGTTGTTTTGTCAACATGTGATGATCTCAGTATAAATCTGGCATTCAGTGCAGTGGGAGATGTGCATCTAGGAATGCTAGACCTTTAACGAGACTAATCAACTTGTTGATTTTATGTGTAAGGGAAAATTTAAAGCAAGAGTTCAAATTATTTGCTCAGTCTGGGATTAAAAACATTCCACGTGTCTGTGAAAACGATGAAGTAGATTTGCGCTGAACAATAAAAGGTCTTTGCCATGAATCTAGACTTCTGTCTTTTCTTCTAAAACCTGCGATCACACCTTGATCTACAGGGATTGGGATCTTGTCCCCCAGTCAATCCAGTACATTCGGCCTCAGCTGATGGTGTTTTAATGTAAAGTGCTGCTCAGATGCTGTAATCTCCTGCTCGCATTAGTCTTCATTACTGCTAGCTTACAGTGGGATTACTGTGCTAGGAGGGTTATGCTTCTTCACAAAATATGCTGATGAAGGTGTTTTACAGATCAAAAAATATATATTTTATATTTTATTTATTTAATGTTTTGAGTCATTTGAATCCTGACGCTCACTGTGGCGTCTCTGCTTTGTACATGCAAGACCTAATTTAGTCCCAGTCAATATTTATCAGTAACAAATAGAAAAGTACAGTTTAGTAGAGACATCTGCAGTGTTAGAAGACAAAACTGAACATTTAGCTTCTAAAAGGTATTGGTTATAAATACGTCAAGCTACTTTTGCAAACTGGAATTTATTTTTACTTACTTGTCAAAGACTAAATAAACATTTAATCTCATGTTTCATGTTATGTTTGGTGCTGTTTCTGAGATATTGCTCGTTACACATCTTGCATCGCTGCCATTTCTCAGTTGCAGTGAATCCTCTTAGAGGTGGATTATTGGACTAAGATGTCTACGCTGAGAGGGAACAAGGAAGACACTGACAAAAAGAGAACGCAAGTGGAGGAGATGCAGATGAGAAGAATAGGAAAATGGAGAGATCCTCTCCATTTTAGAGAGAGTGGGGGAAGGTGGTGAGCAGTTGAGGTGAGTACAGAACGTTTTCCACGTCTTTAGTCAGAGGGACGGAAACCTGGTTCACTGGTGTGCACTGATCCGTAGCTCACCTGCACGTTCGAGCTTTGCTGAAAACAAAACCTTTACAGAATCTGAAGGGTTTATCAGTAACAGCTTGTTTTCGTCCATCGCTTGTTTCAGAGAGATCCAGCTAATGAAGAGCCTGAAACGATGAAGCACGTCCTCCTTCACCTCACCACCCTCACTGACAAGAGGGGGGCAGACTAACCTCGGTGGCAGCTATGCATGTCCTCACCTTAGCCAACCTCTTCAGCTGGAGAGTGACCTCTGCTCTCTGCATCTTCATCCTGTTGCTCCCAGAGGTCACAGCGGACAACCTGAACGCCTCAGCGGCACGTGTCGGTGGAGGTTCCCAGTGTGGGGAGTACACAAACCAGGTACACCGAGGCAGCACTGACCCAGTTACTGCTCAAGTTGTTTTTTTTTAAGGGGCTTCACAGATTAATCAACTAATCAATATGGGATTGGCCATGTTAATACAGAGGAAATCCATGTTTGATGTGTTTTTTTTAATGATTCCACATCGTCCTGATCCCACAAAAACAGGAAGAAAACTAGTCTATGATGAAAACACTAAACTTAGTTTAAATCAAACTTGTTAATTAAGTGCTGGCCAAGCAGATGCAATGATCTTTACCAATCAAGACGATGATTAAAACTCCACCAGGCTCCGGTGATCCATTGTAAACACCAAACTTTAAGTAGTTGTTCCTGACTGACGGTGGTTTGGTTTGGTTCATCAGCATGGCTGAAGATTTTTTTCATCATTTGCTGTCAAAGATGAAAGGACATCGGTTTCCACTTTGTGTTGGTAGGGTTAGCAACATCTGTCATGAGCCAGTGGATAGATTTTAATGAAACATAGTGATCACTTGATGTAGCATCTACAGCTGATACAGTTATGGAGTCAGTTTTGTTCGAAACAGGTGCCACATCTGAGAAAGCTGAATAACCAGAAAGAAGGCTACAATTCAGACAGTTTTATGGATCCTGAACTAACATTTGTTGTGGTAGTATGAGAGTCATGCTCAGTTTATAATCCGTTTAAAAAGACAGACTTTTCATTTTCTAGATTTATATCCAGTTACCTTCTATTCTTTTTAAGTGCTTGGAACTAGCCATTGTGTACTTTCTAATAAGAGCCTTAAAATAAACAATTCACTGTAGGGTCTCTGCTTCTGCAGCTAACATATTCTCAAAAAAAGTTGTTTTCTATTTATTTACTTAATGTAATTTTTGCTGTATAAGTCGTAGTTTTTGCATAAATTAACATGCCTGCAACTTATACAGCGAAGCGACTCATTTATATTTTTTCCCATATTTATAACCCAATTTTTGGCTGAGATCTGACGATTTCATTCATTCTGACATGGAAAATATTGAACATTACCATTAGTAATATGCCAAGCCAATTGTGTCATTAATAAGTAAAAGTGGCTATAAATGAGACACTTGGCTTGTCATACCAAGTCACCTTCGTCTAGCTCCAGAATTCCTGGAGCAAACATCAAATCAGCTGCATTTATTGAACTGAGACACACATTTGCTATAATGGTGAACAAACAAATAATCTTGTTAAATTCTTGTTAATGTCCTCCCGTGCATGCTTCCGTGGCCACCATTAGACAGCCAATAGATTTTTGGCACAACGCCGATGTACGTTTCTGGGTTGTCAGGGGTGATGCACAATAGATGCGACTTATACGGTGAAGAGACGTATTCATGTTTTTTTCCCACTTTATTAGACATTTTTGGACTGATGCGACTTATACGGCAGGGCAACGTGTACAGCAAAAAGTACGGTAATTTACAACTTATATTTTAAGAGCTGTTTTATCACGCAATATTTCTTTTTAAAACTTTGGCATCAGCTATTTGAGAGAATGTCAGTCTGTTAGCACAATATCTCCTGAAGCTCTATGTGGATTTGAATAAAACTATTAGAAAGTAATCACTGAGTGGACACAGATCTACGACTGATTAATGTTTAGAGTCAGACTGATTTAAGAAGGATGCTACAGTTGACAAAGCTTAGAAAACACAAAAAGGACTGTAATTAGCCAATTTGACATAAATTAGCTGACAATAATTCACAACATGCACTCTGAGCACGACACACCTCACCACATTTTTGCTTTCAACTTTGGCATTTTTGTCCAAATATTTCATGAACCAGCACACAGATTTGAATGAAACACCCAGACAGTAATCGATGGATGTACCTGTATACTTTTGTTGGAATCAATCCATTATTATCATAGTCTGTGTTTTTTCAGTTCTTTAGTTAATTTTAGTTTCATTCCTTCCTGTGCTTCATGTTTTATTCGTGTTTTGGTTCAGCTCCCTGTGTTTTCTTGCCAACTCTCATTTTCATCCTCAGTCAGCTTCGGTTGCTCTTCAGCGAGTTCCCACTTACACCAGTTTCCAATTAATAATCACCCAGGTGCTGCCACTTTCTACTCCCTCCATTCTCTTTAAAGCGTCTCTAACCACCGCTCCAGCAGCAGTTCATTGTCTTGACTACCTGTCAGGTGTCTCTCGGCCCTCCCTCTTGTGCTCCACTGTGTTTGTCAGTTGTTGCTGCCCTGTCAGCTCTTTGGTTTCATTTAATAAACGAGTTTTATTTTACTCGAGCTCCTCACGTCTGCCTGCATTTGGGTCCATCCCGTTATCGACCTACAAACTAACATGGCTCCTGAAGCTACATGATATTAGCAGCTACAAAAATGGCCACAACTCAGTCAGTTTTTCAGATATTAAACTAAAATGTGGTCATAGCTGAGAGTTATCCTCAACATACACTGTAAGAGCTAACATATCTTGGAAGGCATCTGTTCTCCTCACAAGACAATCTTGATGCAGAGCCCCGTTTGTTAAAGCTGCGGGTGATAGGCATTCCTTGAGGGACTGCGGGCTCTGAGCATCATTCATATGCATGTGAGTTGTCATTGTGTCAACAGGCTGGACAGTTAGACAGACAGCAGAAGTGAGAGTGTGTCAGAGGGTCCCTGAGTGCTGCGCCGCTGTGAATGGAGGGGAGAAGAGATATTCACACTAAAGGCCAGTCTGGGAGAAACTGGTGGCTACGCTGTCTGAAGAGGCCATTGTTTCTTATCAAAACATCGAGGGATCCATTGTGCACTCCTCTCCCCCTGAGCCCCGCTGGCATTTCTGAAAGATTCATGATGCGTCCAGGCAGACACACGCAGCCAGTTCGCCTGAAGAGCATCAAAAGTGGGAGCTTTTCCTAATATTAAACAAGAAGCAGCTGGAAATATGACTCCGAGTCAGTTAAAGAAGGAAGAGCACAGATCAGATTCGGTTGTTTTCAGGTGTTTTGCACGTTTTGTTTCTAGATGATTCAAAAGCCCCAACCTGCAAATGTAACAGAGTGGAATTATTTAGTTCCAAATATGCAAACAGAGTTAAACTTCAGAGTCGTTCAAATTGTTAAATTATTGTTTACAACCTGTTCCTTCTTGTCTTTAAGTGAAACCACAGACAAATGTCATTTAGCTAAGATAATTTAGTGGCACCAAAGTTCATGCTCAGCTTCCAGGGGGATAAATCCAGTTGTTTTCTGTTCAAACTCTCATAAACCATCTGATGTGCACATTTTTCCAGCTTTGGGATGCTGCCAATCAATAATAACTTCTCAAATGTTCTCTGTGTTTGTTTCTGCAGGTATATCAGAAGAATTTATCACTCCTTTATTTAACTTTTACAAAAGTGTAGGTGATCTCCACATGGTGGAGGAGGAGCAGGCTCTGCTCACTGCCATAACCATCCTGACACCAGGTGAGCTTGTACGAGCAGCTTTTACCTGTACTGTGTTTTTTGGACTGTAAGGCGCACCGGATTATAATTATAATTATATATTAAGTGAAACTAAAACATTTTGACAGATTTTTGAGCACCATGTACCACATAAAATCAGTTTGAGGTCAGTAAGCAACCAGAATTAATACATACTGGATTACAAGGCTCACAGTAGATTTTTGATCAAATTAAAGGATTTTAAGTGTGCCATATAGTCTGACAAATACAGTTATTTCAACATTAAGAGTTAATTTTTCAGGTTAATATCTAAAATCATTTTGTTTTGCCTCAGATCGGCCCTACGTGAAGGACCAGCAGGCTGTCGAGAGGCTGCAGGAGCCCATGGTGGACGTTCTCAGGAAGTTGTGCGTTCTGCAGCATCCCCAGGATCCTCAGTACTTTGCTCGCCTCCTGGGCCGTCTGACGGAGCTGAGGACGCTCAACCACTACCACGCCGAGATGCTCACGTCGTGGAGAGTGAACGACCAGAAATTCACCCCTCTGCTCTGTGAGATCTGGGACGTGCAGTGACCCAGGATGAACGTTTGAGCTTTGAGAGCACGGAGGCTCCGGCAGGAGAGCAGGTTTACAGCAGACGGGTCACCTGACTTTAATTCATTCATTCAATTCATTCAACCTTTATTTAGGCAAGTTAATCTCATTGAGCCTCGAGGACTCATTTACAAGAGAGACCTGGCAAATGGGTGAATGAATGGGTTAAAGGGCGTTTGTGCAGAAGGTCAGCTTGGTTTCACCGTTCACACAGATATGAAGATTTATTAAACTTGAGGAACTGATTAGTCAACGACACACTGGAACTTTGTCAAAACCAAGAAACTGGTTGTAAAAAGTGTACAATTCAGAACAGACTGGATCTTTATTCATGCTTTACGTGTAAAATTCATATTTTATGCATCTGCCTCAGTAATTGACAGGGCTCAGAGGGTAAAAAGTCCACATTGCAACATATTCTATACCACTGAGCTGTAAACAAGACAAATATGTTGTCTGGTGCAAGTTTTAAACTGTAAATTAAAATTTAATGTGTTCTAAAGAACAAGATTTAGCTAAAACGTAGAAGAAAATAAAAGGTTAGTAACATTAAAGGTCTAGCATTTCTTGAAAATGAGTTTTCCACTGAGAACATTTTATGAAGCGAAACTGTTTTTGGACAAAGCTATGAACAACATGACACACGGGTTCATGTGAGATCTGTAAGAAAGGTTAGCACTCACTGTTTGTGTTGAGGATGATTCTCAGCTACCACCACACCAAGTCCTAGTGCAACATCTGTCAAATGAATAGAGTTACAGCCATTTTTTTGCATTGGCTAATATGGATTAGCTGCGGTGGCCATTTTGAACTTGGATGACTCCACATGTTGACCAGCTGTAGACGTGCAGCCAGTTATTACTTTTAGAACATTTCATTGAAATCCTTTCTGTGGTTCATGAGATACTACGCTAACAGACACAGATGACTCTAATAGTGAATGGTATTGTTTTTAAACAGATTTTGAGTGATGAGTTGAAGCTCAAAATATGTGTTGAGAATTATGCTCATCTACTACCAAACAAAATTTTAGCTCAATATTTGTAAAACTGGTTTTTGTGTTTCATAAACTTGCTTAGCTGTGGCGGCCATCTTGAATGGTGTTGACTCCAAAACTTAGTTAGTTCTAGATTTACTTCTAGTGATTAGGGTCTAAGAGTTTAAGGTATAATACGTCAAATGGTTCTTGAGATATTTTGCTAATGAGACAGACAACTTGAACTTACAGGGACATGAGCAAAAACATTATTGCCCCTTTGAGAGCGGGCGATATATTCAACAAAATCCATACGTACGAATTCTGAGAATGTCTTTGAGGAAATCTGTCTGGTTTGTGCAACTCTGCAGCAAAAAAGGCTTTTTATCTTATTTATGTCTGCAGTTAAACTTCAGAGCACTTAAATTAAAATTGACTTTTTTTTTTCACATTTTAACAAATTTTCTAAAAGCCAATAAAGAATATTTAACAAACCTCTGGTTGTATTTCGCTCATTCAAGATTCTGCAGCTTTGATTTGTGCAACAAGTCTTTGTAAATGCAGGAAAATAAATGTTTCGCCTCCTTCCATGTTAATTTTAATGTTAATTTTAGCATTTTGGCTGCAAAGAAAAAAAACTTTACATTTTTAATCCCAATGAATTTATTTAGTTTGTCATGGAAAATGCACAAAACAATAAAACATGTCTATCTATAGTATAAAAAGTCCACATTTAATCACAAAGATGTCTCCCATCTAGGTCTGCTTCATGGAAAAATGAAATTTGGACAAAATTTACATAATTTACAAAATTATTTCTGTCATCCAATAATGGTTTTACATGTTAAAAATATCTAAATATAAGGATACAAAGGCACTAATTTCTAAACAGACTTCATGTATGTACAGTGTATGTATTTGGTGATACTTGTACTGTATTCATGAGAACCAGTTTCTTGCTGGTTACAGGCCATCACTGTGTCAGACCGCCATCTTGTGGACTAATTCTGAATTGCACCAGATGAGATTATTTAAGGAAAGAAACAAAGCAGCTAACATAAAACACAGATATACAGGGTTTGTTATACATCTAAATCTCTCCCAGTTTAGCTATAAAACCTGCTGTTTTCTAAAGACTGGATCAGAGATGACGTACTTTATAGGTGAGATCTGTCCTGGGTGTTGGACGCCGCTTCACCTCCTGGATAAACCAGGAAGCCGGAGAAGGTGGTGTACCTGCCCTGGTTGCTGTAAACGGCGTAGCCCTCGTCCTGTTGACTGTACAACCACACTTTGTCCCCCTCGCTGAGCGGCAGCATCAGGCTCTGGCTCTGCATCTCCCGCCTCTTGGACGTGTCCTCGTCAAACACCATGGCCTGCACCTGCCCACCCCCGGTCATCAGCTTGACAGAAAGGGCCTTCCGGGGGTGTTTCCCCACCGTGAAGGCAAAGAAGTACACGCCGGGGAAGCGACACGTGAACAAGCCGGAGGTTTTGTTGAAGTGGGACCCGATGTTGACGTATTCCACGTCGAAGGTCAAAGGTGGCCGGTCCTGGTGTCTGCTGCTCTGACCCAGGAATGTGGACGTTCGTGCCACGGAGAAGGCCGACTGTGGCTGCGCCGTCGGAGTGGGGCAGTTGGGGTGAGGCAGTGCCAGAGAGGAAAGGTGGTTGCTGATGTAGCTGGTTGGTTGGGTGTCTGGGTAAACCAGGTAGCCAGAGAAGGTGATGTAAGGGCCGGCGTTGCTGTACAGAGCATACTTGGGGTTCTGCTGTATGAGCAGCCACACGGTGTCCATTTCCTTCAAACTGACCAACACACTTTGGCTTTGGACCTTCCTCCCTATCCTGCGGTAGTCATCATAAGCCATGGCCTGCACCTCCTCCCTGTTCTTCACCAGAATCACAGAGAGCAGCTTTTTAGGGAACTTCCCCACGGAGAAGGAGAAATAATAGGCCCCGGGGACGCGGCAGCGGAAGTGGCCAGTGTCTGGGTTGAAGTCCTGCCCAATGTTGACCATGAGTTTGTTGAAGGTCACTGCTCTCTGCTTGCCCCCCACCACGCTGCTGGTTCGAGTGGCAGAGAAAGCAGAGCGGAGATTCGATGTTCCCAGAGGGAACTGGAGGGACCAAATGGTTCCAGAGGAGAGGATCACGAGCAACCAGCATGCCACAAAGAAGTGTGAGCTCCAGTAGGCTGAAATCATGACAGAAAGAAAGTTGTCAACAAGATGTTCAAACAAGTCCATCAGTTTTAAACATACTTATTTGAGTTTTTTTTTTATT
The DNA here is from genome assembly GCA_031762415.1 of Simpsonichthys santanae. NCBI lineage: Eukaryota > Metazoa > Chordata > Actinopteri > Cyprinodontiformes > Rivulidae > Simpsonichthys > Simpsonichthys santanae. The sequence continues at coordinate 19,122,323 of JARVLU010000002.1, read as the reverse complement.
CATCCAGTGGTTCATTAGTTATTTTGCTAAAAGACAGACACACTCACAGACATAGACATTTTCATCTGTCTTAACTTTGACAGTGGGAGGTGAAAAAGGTGAGTTTGGTCGTTGCTTGGCGTTTTACAAAAACTGAAGCGAGGAAAACAGTTTTTCACCTGCCGCTCCATCTGTAGCTCATTAGTTACTAAACTATAACTCGTTTGATGACAACATATGTGTAAAGATATGTGACATGGAGGCTGCACAGCTGCAGAAAGAAAAGCTTTGCAGAGTGGTGAAGGCTGCACAGAAGATGTTGGAGTCAGTCTCCCCACCATCACAGACATCTACACCTCCAGA
>JARVLU010000002.1:19106942-19121787 GCA_031762415.1 Simpsonichthys santanae | reverse complement strand
TGCTGATTTATTTCATGCTGCTGTGTTCATTCATACTCATCTGCTCACACAGACTCATGTTCGTGCTGCTGTTGTTCGGCGTATTGTTTCTGTACTATTAGTGCTTACGTATCCTCAGTTCATATTTTAGATCTTATTACTGTTTTCTTTACTTTGTATAATTTATACTTTTGTTGGATGTAATGGAACCCTGTGCACATCAATTTCATTCCACCACATGTACCACATGTGGCGCAAATGACAAATAAAGAAACTTTGACCTTGATCAGGATTTATTAATTTTTGCTTCTTAGTCCAAGAAGCAGTTGTTATTTTCTTAAAGAGCCAAGAAAGTTGCTTCCGCAGGTTTTGCCAAAATCTGCAGCGTTGATGCTTTAATATTTACCTCATAGCCAAAACAACATCAACAAACATTTTAACTTTGTCAGAATGAGGATGAAAACCAGTAAAAAGCAGAAATTTCTTTCTTAACTATACAACTTTTATAACAGATTTGATCCCATATGTCGTACTGTGTCCCCTGTTGGGGTCAGGCTGGTTTAATGACGTGGAGTCTGTACGTGTGTTTGTGTATTGTGATGTGAAAACAATTTATAGTGTTATATTTTCTGCCTTATTTTTCTAATTGCATTGTGTATCCATTTTTTTTTTAAACTTGTCAATGGACTGCAGATGTGAACTAGCTTTTGCTATAATCTGGTACAGCGCATCAAATGGTGTCATTTCTATTTGAGTTGTACATTGTCCCTTTTTAAATAAAGTTCATCCATTCATTCAGTCAACTCTTGTGCAACTTATCTGTCATTAAATATCAAATATTAAGACTTAAAAATATCAAAGGAATCCATCAATCTTGATCTCTGGGATTAATTTGTAATTCATAGTGAGAAAAACAATTGGCATAAACATCTAATATCAAAGTGAAAAGCTTCCATTGGAATGTATTCATTTGTTTTCACGCCCAAAACCTCCTCCACGAGTCCAAAGGAGTTAACAGGCTAACTGTTGAGAGAGAATCCTGTCGGGCAGCTTCTGTGACGTTCCTGATGCTGCGTCTGATGCCTGCATTAGCTGCTGGTTCATCTGCTCCTGTGTGAGCTGAACAATGGAAAAGTTTTCTGTTGACAGGATGGAGTGCCAAAAAACACAACCCAAATACACCACCGTGGAGTACTTTGAAGTCAGGATGAGAAGAAGGGTGAAATTAGGTGTTTCAATTATGTATCTGTGGAAAATGAAGCGTTTTTAAACATAATTTACAAGAATAAGATACGATAAGAACAAAAATAGCTAAATTGATAGCACTTCTGTACAAAGTGAAGGAGTTATTCAATGAAAAAGCATTATTTATGTTGTATAATGTGGTGATAGTTCCTCATTTAATTTACTGTATTGAAGTCTGGGGTAAAGCATGTAAAACAGTTAAAAATCCACTTTTTATTTTGCAGAAAAGAGCCGTACAAATTATCACCAGACAGAATTATAGACATCCATCAAATGTATTGTTTTGACAACTGCAGATATTGAAATTCTATGATTTGGTCAATCAAATATGTATAGGGCTCATAAAAGCATATTGCCTGTCAATATTTAAGTACATTTTGTTAAAAGGGAGAGTGTTCATTTTCTTAAAGGTATAGAAATGTTTGTGAAGCCTTATTTTAGCACTAGTTTAAAGAACGGTCCACTGTAATCCAGGGAATAGGATTATGGACGAATATGTTAAAAAATGCCTGATATCAATACAGTATACAATACAGAATGTTAAAGGAGAGTTTTTTGACAGAATACAAAAAACTCTAAATTGAATCCACTAAAGTTATTGTTTGAGTTGATAATGTTGTTTAATTGATGTTGCTTTTAACTCGTTGAAGTTATTGCATGTCATTTTTTTGTTTGTTTGTTGTTTTGTTTTTGTTCAGTAAAAAGACAGTAAGGGTAAAAAAAGGGCAGATATTATAAGATTAATTCTTCTTCTGCTGCCTTTCATTTTATTTTGACTGTATACATTTTTGTATTATTTTCGAGTTGTTATGGTTTTTAATGAAATAAAATGAATACAATTCAATAAATAAATAAATAAATAAATAAGATGAGTTTTGTGCTCATTTTACTTTTACAAGGAGTGCAACATATTCAGACAAAAACAAAATACATGAAAAATAATTTATAAAAATCACTTTGTCTCTAATGATAATGTTTTTTTTTTTTTTGCACATATCCAAAAACTAAGCGTGAACTGTACAAGTATTTAAACTGGATGAAGTACTGGATTAAATTTGTACTTGCTGTAAAGAATATGAATAGTAGCAAGATCAACCTTTGAACAATCTAAATATTGCACAGAAACCTGATCACAAATGTTCAGTTCTGTAAAAACCAAAGCAAAAAGCACACGTTGAAGCTATTTTCATAAACCAGTGTTGCCTTCATGCTACAATCTGTGCAAACTGCTCAGAAAAATCAAATGTTATCATTATGAAATAGTCCACTGAATTCTGATTAAATCATAATAGGCAGTAATGTGCATCTAAAATATTAAAATCAGCAAACAGGTTCATGGTTTTTAAAGCATTCATTAGTTGCAGATATATGTTAAACCTACCTGTTGAGCTCAGTTGGGACAGGAGTTGCATGCTGGGCTTCTTGTGCACTCAGATCTGTGAGTGAAGTCGCCGTGAGTTTGCAGAACCGTTAATGTAAGCGGCGCCCAGGAGAACAAAAATGTTGTTCATTCAGTCATGGGAGGAGGAGGAGGAGCTCCAAAGCTTCTCTCCATCTATGTTCAACCTGTATGTATGCAACACAGTGAAGGGGGGAGGGGGGGGTATGGTTGAACTATGCAGGCTTGTTGACCTTCAGGGCTGTTAGGTCTAACTCACGTTTGTTTTGTCTGAAGCAGGTGAAAGAGATCTGAAAATCTGACCGTGTGTGGAAAGTAACTGGAATTAACACAACACAATCTGGTTATACTGGCAGTTAAGAGTTGTTGCAAGAGAAGTTGCCCTCTAAGAAATGATATGCGAAGAGTGGTATTTGAAGGAAATTTATATTAACCCTCAACTTGAATGAAAAGAATCAATATATGTTCAATAAAAATGTCATGATGGAATTAGATTTGTGATGTGAAATACAAATACAGTAATCAGGTTTAATAGGATTTTTTGGGCACTTTGATGCAGCAACATGCCACAAAGACACAATTTGTTCACAATTTCCTCAGATCAATTGAAGGAAAATACAGTACTAAAAATAACACAATTTGATGAACACAAAATAATGTTTTAGCACCAAAAATCTGACAGTTCCTATTTTTAGGTCTGACGCTTTTATTTTTTTCTCCATTTGTCCAGCTTCATTTTTCTTCCGCACATGCTGCATAGTCTGCAGAAAAATGAGTAAAAAATAAAATAAAAATAAAATAGCAGTCCATGTTTAAAATAGAAAACAAACTTCATAACACTCAGAAAACTTGGGAGATCTGTTGATCTAGACCACTTCAAAAGCTTACAAGAAAGTTGGTGTCCAGTGCAGTATAAAGAAAGAAGAAGCTTAAAACTTTTTCATTGTTACCTGTGTTGACACACTATTGTAAAAAAATTACAATAAAATAAAATAAAAAATAAAAATAAATAATACAGGAAAAGTGCTTTGGTCGTCTCACTGTAAGCAAATTATTATTATTATTTTTAATTATGTTTCCAAAATGCATTAAGTTAAACAAGAAAAAAGAGCAACATAAAGACATACACCATTAAACTCACTGTATAAGAATGTTTTAAAATGCCAAAATACGATTATAAATTATTACAAGCAGATTTAAAATGATACATTTCATTTAAATATTTTCTGCATTTCAAATTTGACTACATTTGAACTGCTGTAGACTTGTTCTGTGATCTTATGTTTACATGAAATCTGTTTTAGTGCAGTTTATGTATGAATTATTATTATTTGTTATAGTTACAGCTTTTCCCAGCTGCTGATTATCCGCAGTTCAGCGTCTGCTGTGAGCACGCCGTGATGACGTAGCGAAGCCGGAAGTTGTTTGCTGTCAATGCAAACGACAGAGAGAAGCTACCGAGAGCTAAAAGCCCGCATTTAAACAAGTAAAGGCAAAATGACAGGACTGCCCCGCAGGATCATTAAGGTACTTGTTTATAATTTATAACGGCGGCGCAATTCATCTACAGATTAAAAAATTTAATACGTGCATACTTTAAACTCCTGCTCCGCCTTTTGTGTGCTAACGTTAGCACTCAGCTGGCTAACAGTTTGGTGAATTAACTTCGGCTTATATTTGAAGTCCAGATCTTTCGAGAAACGAGTTAGCTTAGAAACACTGCAGCGCAGCAGAACGATAGCGTATAAACGTGCTGTGTCCCAGATAATTAATAAAATGTACTTTTGAAACGGAAAAGCTTTATCAGGTGCGGTTTTGGTGCAGGACGACCCGGTTAGCTAACTGTGCTAACCTCGGCTAGTTAGCTTTGAATTTGAATTAGATGCCAAGATGACGCCATCCTGCAACCCAAAAAACTGCAGTGGTATACTTTTACTGCACATGAATTTGAGATCAATTATCTCCTGCAGTTATTTATTCGTACCCCAATCCCTTTGGGATTAATAAAGTATTTTTGAATTGAATTGAAGAACACAGAGAAATCATGTCAATTGCAGGACGTCGCTTAGGCCGAAATATGAATAAACTTAAATGTAAAAACTTTATTTAGAATTTTCTTTTTAAACACAAGTGAAGCTCAAAGTGCTGAACAAAGTAGATCATGACAAAAACAAAGAGGCATCAAATAAGACGGTTTGAAAACGATTCAAGAGGTTTACAAATATCATACAAAACGAATAAGGGTGAATAATAATAATGAAAGTAAAATAAGTAAATAGATAAAAGTGAGCAGGTATATGTAAAGACAAAAAGTTATGAGTAAACAAAGCCAAACCAGCGGATGAAAGCAAAATCACAAAAGCAAGAACACAGACAGTTAAGCTAAATTAGTCATAATAATACATAAAATACTATCTTTGATCTGTTTAAAATATGTAAGTTTTAGGTTTTGAAAGCAGTGTGCGGCACAAACCCAGGAAGAAAGTTTATCTCAGTCCAGAGAGGCCAAAAAATAAAAAAAATAAAAAATTAAATATCTCTGCTTCCTGTTCTAGTTCTAGATATTCTAGAGACCACCAGTAAACCTGTATCTTGAAAGTTAAGAATGATAGCTGAGGTAGGAGGTGTGGAATAGTTTTTATTTTATTGTGATGGTGCCAAGCCATGAAGGGATGTGTAAGCGATAAGGACTTTAAATTAAATTATGAACTTAGCATAATGAGGCTAAAATAGGAAAAACTATGATTAATTTTTGCATCTCCTTTCAAAAACCTGCTGCAACATTCTGGATCAATTAGAAGATATTTAAGAGATAAGATAGAACTTTATTGATCTCGAAGGAAAAAGGCAACTATTTGTGGACGCTGAAAAAGTGTTGAAAGCAGAAAGCTCCAAGCTAAAAAAAAAGCATACACGTTTTTGTCACTTTTGGTTTAAAATGTTTCTGATTTTAAAACACTTGAGCATAAATTATTTTTAGTACGGACGTCTGCTGCACTGCACCAGCGTTACTACTGTTGCTGGCGTTTGTCACAGGTCTGTTCTTTTTCCCACCAGTCTTTTATGAACGTTGCCACATTTTGGCACTGAAGTTTATCCATCACTGGTGCCCCTATAAGCTGTAGAGGCAGACACAGATCAAAAAGGTGTAAAGTAAGGAGTAGTGCATGCAACGGTCCACCCAGTTTCTAACAATCCTGTTGTCACTCAACTCGTTCGGTGATACAGGCTTGTACGCAGACACTGAGAGTGCACTGAGCCTCCACTGTTTGCGCCGTTACTATAGTTGAACATCAGCATTTTCTTTTTTTATATAGGCATTCTAGACCACTCTAACATACCAGTATATGGAAAACAAGACCAGTCCACAGAGACCTTGCTCCACAATCCAAAGTGTCTATTACTTGTATAACAGTACCAGATCCACATGGACACTGCCAGATAGTTTTGATATCAGTTGTACAGTTAGTGTAGGCCTATGTTTTAAACATAACACTTGCAGTCATTGTAGTTAATGTATATTTGTTGGAATCACTAAGTTTTATATCTGTATGTTTTGATGGACTGTGCGTGCTAAGAGCCCCACATGTCATGTGTTAGCTAAATTTTTAGTAAAGTAGAGTTTATGTATTTTTCTATATCCACAATATTCTGTAAAGTTAAGTGTAGAAAAATGCAAAATTTCAATGTTTTTGATTTTACATTTTTTGTATATGTGTATCTATAATCTAACAAATCCAATAAATAAGCATCATTCACTACCAAAAGTCTAGTGCACAATTTGTAATAAAAGAGCAAAATCAGCAGAGTCTTGTTTTGTTGCTAATAATTTATGAATTATTTGTTTACACTTGGAAATTGGTGAGTACTAGTCTCAGCCACTAATTGGTTTTAGGTCTTTAATAAAAATTCACAGATCTAAAACAAGTCAGAGGGAGAACATTGGAATCAGAGACAGTGGGTTGAAAGCAAAAATATTAAATTCTTCTCTCTTCTAAAATGAAATGGCGACCAAACGCCGTGAGGACACGAGTTGACAGAAATGAAGTCGTTTTGCAGGATGAAATAGAGCTATGGAGTGCGTTAAAGCAAAAGATGGTGCTAAGACCAAATGTAAATGAGCTGTGTTGAGAATTTGAAGCGAACAGGAGAATTTCCATAACTGTAACACGTCACCAAATTCAGTTGTAAACAAAGATGTGGAATATCCGCTGTTTTCTAAAGCAATTTCTACATACAGAAGATTATTCACGCTCAGTTTTAGATCCACAATCGCAGTCAACCCTAGTTATCAATTTCTTTGAAACACCCAGGAAACATCCAGGTCCATGCTGGAAAACCAGTAGCTTTGAACCAGAACTGTTTTGTTTGGAGGAAATTATGCTAACTGCTTTGAACTACTAAATTGTAATGTTAAAAAAAATCCTATATTTTGTACAATTTTTAGGATTTAACCGTTTTTATTTTTTTAGAGCAGTGTTTCTCAAAGGTTTCACAGGTGTATAAGGCAACAAATCCACAGGTTTTTGTGGGAAAAGGTGGGAGGGCTGGGAACAGAACTTGTGGGCCGAGCTGTTGAGCCCCTCAGAGCGTGAGACTGCGACTGGGAGCCCCTCTGCTGTCTGTGTTTTCACTGCACGGTTTTGTTTGCAAGTCTGAAACATTTCAGGAATCTCATTCCCAGTTGGATGAAGGAAAGTGGGTGACAAAAACACAACTCAGGGATGTCCATCAAACTGATTCATGTTATGAACGACTAATGGTAATACCTATTGTGACTTTTGGTTTTATTTGAATGTGATTTCAAACTGCCACAATCAAATTTTTAGATTGTAAAAATCTGATCATTTTATGATGCACTGTTGAGTGAGAAACGGACTAGAAAAAAAATGCAGTTTTCTAAACATTTGTCATTTTTTATGCATTTTATGCAGCACACAGGTCAAGTCAGGTGATTTATTTTCCCAGAGTAAAGGCATGCATTGCATTTGAAGTTGAGTCCGTGTGCTGTGGTCAATCAGTCACCTTTAAAGACACCTTCACACCACACAGATTATCGATTACTTTTATTGGTCTGAAACAGTAGTTCTCAAACATTGTTTGTCGGGCCCAGGCAGGGCCTGGAAGGTAATTGCATATATTCTACTGTAAGCACATTTGTTAAACTGACTATAGGTGTTAGTGTCAATGTTTGGTTAGTTAGTCTGGGTTGGCTTCGGGACAGTGATGCCCCACCTTTATACTTTAAAACCGTAAAATTGGAAGGAAAAAAAAAAAGCGAGTTACCTTGTTTTTTTTTTTTTTCCCCTTCTCATCAGGAAACTCAGCGTTTGCTTGCAGAGCCAGTTCCTGGCATCAAGGCCGAGCCAGATGAAGGCAATGCCCGCTACTTTCACGTCGTCATCGCTGGACCTCAAGACTCGCCTTTCGAGGGAGGCACATTTAAACTTGAACTGTTTTTACCAGAGGAATATCCCATGGCAGCTCCTAAAGTACGTTTTATGACCAGAATATATCATCCCAATGTGGACAAGCTGGGAAGAATATGTCTGGACATTTTGAAAGGTAAACCAGATCTTTCTCATGTCTCTAATGCAGGACGCCCTTTTTGTTTGAACATAAATGGCACAGTTCTTTTTATATCCTGAAAGAATAACTGTAAGGAATTGATAATTTTATTGTTTTCTACTTTTAATCTCAAGGATTTTTCAGTTTCACTGTTGCATAAAAAAGTCACACAAATGCTTTTTTTTTTTTTTTTTTTTTAATTAAACAATGAACTTTTCAGACAAGTGGTCACCAGCTCTGCAGATCCGCACAGTGCTCCTATCAATCCAGGCTTTACTAAGTGCGCCCAACCCTGACGACCCCCTAGCAAACGATGTTGCAGAAAAGTGGAAGTCCAACGAAGCTGAAGCCATAGAAACAGGTGAGGGTTCTGATCTGCTTCTGCATCTCCATTCACCTCTTCCTCTGTGCAGGGCTCTAACTGTAAAGAGTTGATCGACCTAAAAATAGCACGATTATATATTAAATATAACTAAAATTATTTTTGTGGTTGAGGCTTCCATCCATAGTTTCCTCCTGACTCCTACTTAGAGTTGAATCAGACTAAGTGTTGACACGCACAAAATAGATCTGCACAGAAAAAGTGAAAAAAAGGGGATTTACATTCTTGACACTCAAGACTTAGGGCAGTAGTGGAACAGAGGTTAGAGAAGGCGAGCCTGTGATTGGGAGGTCGCAGGTTTGAATCCTCAGACGTTACATAAAAATTTGGGTGGGAAAGGTCAAGCATCCACATCTGCCTCCACACTCAATTGCCCCACCATGACCCTAAAGCAAGGCCTTTAACCCCGCCCCCTTATGCTCTCCAGGTGCCGTAAATGGCAGCCCTCTGCTCCACACATGTGGGCTGTGGTAGCTCGCTAGTTGAGGGTTGCATCAGAAAAGGCATCCGGTGTAAAACAATTGCCAAATCTTCATTTGAGTTTGCGTGATGTAGAGACGAATGAAGAAGGGAGCAGCTGCAGGAAGACACTAACGCCTAACTTTCCCCCAATCTCTGAATTATTCTGAGCAAGACTTTACATTTTGGCGTGATGGACTGTAAGGGTACAGACCGAACCGTCCCACCCATATCTACTGTTTAGACTGTTTATAAATATCTGCATATTTTAAATGTATTTTTCCAGAGGTTTTTGAAAATGTGAGTCTAGACATAATGAATTTCAAAATGGATATTTTGTAAGCAGCCTGAATAACTTTCTACATGTTAGGTTGTTTGAATAAAACTGAACTGTGGTAGTAATTGGCATATTTTTGCCTTCACAGCCAAGACATGGACCAGGCTTTATGCTGGAAACAAAAATGAAATCTAAAGCAGCCCAACATGTTGAGACACAAGTGAACGACAAGTGTGAACGCAACTCATGTGCTGCCAAGACCTCCTTCAGCTTCATTTGCATTTAAAGGACACAGCCTTTTATTTTTTATATAAATGTATATGTATATGAAACCAACTGCTGATATCTGGTGATTTCAATGCACACTTAGTACTGAATGAATTGTGTTCGTCCTAACTCACTACTATTCAAATGCATGGGCAGAGGCGTTCCATCTGCTCACCTGGTTTCTTCATCCACTAAGTTGGAACAAGGGGTTGTCTTGAGTCCCATAAATTTGAGGGAATGTGGTTTTGAGGGTAGGTGGAGCAGTGGACTGAGTGGGAATGACAGAGTGGCTGGATGTGAAATATAATAGTTCTTTTTTAACTTTGTTTTATCGTATCGCTGTTTGTTTAATAAAAACAACTAACTACTACTAGCCCAATGTATAGTCACTCACTCACCCAGAGGGTTTTATCCCTGTACATGTCCCAGCAGGGAAAAAACAATCATTGCAATGGGTTCATTAAATGCAAATCAGTAGGACTAATAAAAACAACCTGAGCCTGATGCTTAAACTTTATGTAGATCTGGATGTCCTGTAGGTCTTTGAAAGGTGAAAGCGTATCGGGCATGATGGACATTGTAGACCTTCCTTATTTTTCATACATAAGATGTGTAATTATCCAGATTCAATATGTGAATTTATTTTGCTCCTGCTGAACTAACCTTGCTTCTTCCTCTTTTATGCCGTCTTGAGTCTCAAAGACTGGTTTACTTGCTCCTAATGGTGTTCAGTTCTGCACGGAGCTGGTCCATTTGAGCCATCGGTTGTCTGGTGATGTGATGGAAACGTGCTGGGATGAGTTTAGAGGACTGGTGTTAGGATAACTGGATTATCAAGGGATCAAACTTCTACAGATAAAGACTTCGGCTTGGGACTGTCTAAATGGTTTTCGTTCAGTTCCTTGTTCTTTATCAATCGAGGGAGATGAATTTTCTCCTCAGAATGCTATGAAACTGTTCTCGTGCATACTGTTATGTTCTGTAAATAAATCCAGTTGATTATTAATTGTGTGTGATTCTTGAAGGCATTGTAGTTAAGTGTGCTAAATACTGCAGTTAATGCATTTATCACTGCTTTAATTTCAGACAATAAATCACACCAGCTTTCTCTGTGACATAATTGCACAATAAATGTGAACGCTGGGCTATAATTTTGGCAGTATTTTCATGTTTGTGAAATGTAATGTTTTGTGTGTAATCTCTCTTTTACCACTAGAGTGAGTCCCTAAGCTTTTGATCCACAGTGTGGCAGACTTCAATTCAGGACTCTGTCACAAATGCAGAAACTAGGCTTTAATGGAAGTTTAAAATACCTATTTTCTTAAAAACAAAAAGTACTAAGGATTGTGCATGTATTCTAGAAACAAACTGCGGAATTAAGTATTCAGAGATTTTATAAAGGCCTTGGTAAATACATTATTCCTTGAAAAGTAAGCTCCTTATTCCAGTCAGCTTTGTCTAAAACCAGTGTTATGCTTAAAAAAGCTGCTTGCCATCAAAAGGAACTCCAGTTGCATGAAGTTCTGTTTGACATGAAGGTCACATGGTCTAAAAATGTTGCATTATACCACACTCCTACCTCTATTTTAGTAATCAATGACGTCCTTTTTCAAAAATACAAGAATAAATGCAATGAAGATCCTGCCTTTGGCTATGAAATGATCAATTTGCTTGAATTAATACAGGTTGCCAAACTCTTTGGCTTTTGACTCTTAATAATATGTTTTAAAGTCGATTTGATTTCTGAAGATCTTTTCACCCAGCAGCTGTTTTTTTACGACCCACTGTGGCATCCTGACGTTGGAAACCAGTGGACTAGTATGCCAAGTCCTGGTTGATGTCTACAGATGAGTTTCAAACAAATGAGTCAAATTAAATGATTGATCTCTGTTAAATTTCATCTCTAAAGTTTAAAAGATAAGTTTTAAATAAAAGTTGAAATGTTAAAGGGCAAGATAAATTAAGATGAAAGAAGATTACAGCCTCTAAAGTAATTAATTGATGGAATGCATATTGCCTGCCACCTTTCACCTTTCATTTTAACATGTCGAGAGATGAGCCTAGAGCACTTTGGTCAAAACTTGAAAATGACGTTTGCGATTTTATTCTCATAGTATGTTTTATTGGGGATGACTCTTAGTTACTACTGTATCAAATAGATCAATAAATGTTAAACTAAAATTTGTCCAGGAAAATGGGGAGTGTGGTAAAAAGGTGAAAAAGAGTCCAGGCAGGATGGAGTGAATGGAGAAAAGTTTCAGGAGTGATTTGTGACATAATGGTGTCAGCAAAGGTCAAAGGGAAAGTTTACAAGACAGTGGTGACCAGCTGTGTTGTATGGTCTGGACCAGGGGTCTGCAACTTGCGGCTCTGGAACCACATCAAGCTTTGACCAAAACTAACATAAAACTGAATTTTATTGGGCGTTATACCCTCAACAAAAATGACTCGTTTCAGCAGTTTTTCTGCCACTTCCTTTGCAAATATGTGAACTAATGCACAGAGTATGTTATACTCAATTTAACTTCAAAGTAAGATACTAAATTTCTCCACATTTTAAAAAAATCACATATACACAGTTCATTGTTTTACTCTTTTAAAAAATTGGCACAATAATATATACTGTATATATTTTCTTTACAAGAATCCAGTTTTCTGTGATAAACTTGCATCCTGGACATGGGCACCAGTGACCCCCTGCAACCCAAGAAGGAAGAAGCAAGTGACGATGTATGGAAACCAGTCTTTTCTTTTGTCTCAACATGTAAAAATATCAATAAATGTAAACAATCATTGGATGTTTTTAGTTTTATAATTTCACATCTACTGGCCAGGTAAGCCCCACTCTAAACTTAAAATGGGCCACCAGATGAAAATGACGATTACCGTAGCAGTTTTTTTTTTTTACTTTCTAGGAACTTTTTGTGTGAATCTTTATATCTGTTGCTGCTGTTACACTTGAATTTCCCCATCCGTGTGACAATAAAGGTTGTTTCTATTCTATTCTCTGGACACATTTAATGTAGTGAAAGAAGGGGAAGAAATGGCTCTTTTGATCATAAAGTTGCAGACGCCTGGTCTGGAGACAGTGGCATTGCCAAAAAGACAGGAGGAAGAACTGGAAGTGGCAGAAATGAAGATGTTCTCCTGGATAAGATCAGGAATGAGATCATCAGAGGTACAGTACAGGTTGAACAACTGGGAGATAAAGTTAGAGAGACCAGACTGAGATGGTTAGGACATGTCCAGAGGAGGGACAGTGGGTATATTGGTAGAAGGATGTTAGAAATGCAGCTGCCAGGAAAAAAGTCAAAGAGGAGACATATGGATGCAGTTAGAGAGGACATGGGGTAGTTGGAGTGAGGACAGAAGATACAGAGGACAGAGTGAGATGGAGCAGGATGACTTGCTGTGGTGACCCCTGAAGAGGGAAAAGCAGAAAGAAGAAGTTAATGTGGACATTTTGTCACCCAGTGAGGTGACAAATGTGCTAAAATCAGTGGAAAGATAACATCCTGCCATTTAATTTTTCTATGATGCCAACCACTTGACCCTCTAAAAACAGGCAAAAGTTTAAAATGCTTAGAAATCAGTGCACTTGTTTTAAATATGGCGCTATTTTAAACATGTGAAATCATCCATCCATTCACTGTCTTTATCCGCTTTTTATTTTCCAGATTGCAGAGGTCACTGGTGCCCATAACCAAAAATCATTGTGCAAAAGGTGACAATTGAAAGGGTGCAAGTTGTATGAATCCAATTGTTACCTACATATAAATTCACTTTTAAAGATGATCAATCAACAAGTGGTAATAAAAGAGTATTAGTATTAGTATTAATATTAGTATTAGTAAAAGTACTGAAGACAAACCAATGCCTCCAGAACAGAAAGTCCACAAATGACTACATCACCACCTTTCTAACCTTGTGATGTGGATGTACTCTATGCCAGAAAAGTATTTAACACACAATAATACACTGCCATAGCCACTAGATCATGCTGCAGATGCCATCACATACTGTACAACAGTTTCAGTGGTGCAAAAAGGCTGACTCTGAGAAGTGGGTTTCTAACTGACAAAATGAATGAGATTAAGATTAAGATAGATTTGTGAGAGTTCCACTGCCTGCAGCTCCTTCTCAAATGCCCCATTTGCACTGCCTCTACTCAGCCCCAACTGTGGGCACCGCGCCACGGAAAGAACCATTTTGCATTAATACTTTAGCTAGTATTTTAGCTGATTTGAAGCTGAATCGAGTCCTCTTTTGGTCCCTGCTTCTCTGGTGGGACCGAGCGAGCTCAGTCGAGTCGAGTCCAGACCAAAACGTGAATGCTGGACTCTGATTGGTCAGGGGGAGGAGTCACTGGATCAGAAACTTTTCACCGATCAGCCATTTGCAATTTCTTGGGATGCAGCGCAGCAGTTGGATCTATTTTAAAGATTTTAAAAACAATGACATCACCATGTTTAATGCTGAAGTCCAGGCGTTTTCTGTGTTTGTTGACCGACGAGCGAGCTGGGTCACCGCAGAGGATCATACGAGCTGCCGACCCGCGAAGCACGCAAGGCCAGATCTCGAGCCCCGGCCTCGCTTGCTCACAAAGGCCGGATTCTGAGCCCTGGCAGGCGGGAGGACCAGGAGTCCGAGACGGAGGGTGGAAACACTATTTTAAAAATGCTTTATATATAAAAAATACGTTTATTTCATCAGTGAAGATTGAAAATAAATAAACGGTGCTGGCTTTATCATGAAGTCCTGTTTACACTTTGACTTTATTAAATAATCTGTTAATTAAAGTTTGCTCAGCTGAAAAAAAATCATAAAGACAAAATTGTTATCAGGAATATTTCCCTCAAACATGTTTAAAGAAGAGATACGGCATTTGGTTCAACTTTATTCTAACCCACAGATGTACAAATCACAATACAATAATTACACTTCAAATTAAAGCTTTAAATTAAAGCTAAGCTTTAAATCAAAACTAAAAACAATGTGTATGCATGAAAAAATAATCTGTATAAAAGAAAAAAATAATCTATACAAGAAAAAAATAATCTGTATACAAGAAACAAAACCACAGTGAGCGCAAACGCATCAAATTATGAAGAAAAATATAGTCATCCTGATGCATGCTCAATAATCCAGGTAGAAACATCTAAAAAGTGAAGTCTGGTCTTCTGGACATTCAAAAAACAAAATGTAGAAACATTTCTTCTTTCATAAGAAATGTTTCTACATTTTTTTTTTTTTTTTGAATGCCCAGAGG
>JARVLU010000002.1:19059113-19083971 GCA_031762415.1 Simpsonichthys santanae | reverse complement strand
ACTGAGCTGAATACAGCATCTCAGACTGAGGAAGTCTTTCGGACGAAAGACGAAACGTTTCTACATTTTTTTTTTTTTTTGCTTTGTTTTGTTTTGTTTTTTGAATGTCCAGAGGACCAGACTTAGCTTTTTTAGACTTGGTGGTAACGTTGTATTTTTGACTTTGTGGTTTTTCCACTCACAAAGCTCTGAAAGTCATATTCTTTTTAGGGAAGGCTCAATCTTTTCTGATCATGGTGATGTGTTTAACTTTGATGACAGGCGGGGAGGGTTTGTTCATTGATTCATTCATGTTCGTTCATCTTCACAAAAGAGCTGTAGGTGTCTCTGTGCATATGCATGAAGATCACAGGCACCATCCATCCTGCTTTCCTTGTTACCTCACTAACAGTTTTGGCTGATTTACATTCTGGTTGTTTTTAGTGCATCGTTGTAGTCATTTCCCATTCATAAATAACTCCAAATAGTAATTTAAAAACAATATTTTTTGTCTGGGTGGGTCAGTGATCAGTGTTTGCTGCTGTGTTTTGTGCAGATGCATGAGAAGGGGGGCTCTGATCTCAGCGTGGTCCCTGAAAACGAGCCTCTGGACTCAGACACTGAGAACAACCTGGTGGAGCGCATCAAATCCATCAAACAGGAAAAGTGAGGACGTGCTCTTACTTTTTATTTGTTTTTGTCTTTTTGTCCTTCAAAGGGTCTGATGTTCTTGTCCTCTGCTCTTTTCTCAGAGATGACCTTGCCGTGCGGCTTCCGGACATGGAGCAGCCCGGTTCAGACCAAGAGAACTTGGACTCGGAAGCGTCGCTAAGCTCCGAGAGCCTCCTGGATGAACAGCAGCGCTCCTCTGCTCACAGCTCAGAGCCAGAAGGTTAGTGTTGAGGTAGAGCCCGGTGTTTCCCTCCTTCTACCCGTTCCTCTCACTCACCGGTGGGTTTCTGACCAAACCACTGGGCCGCTGCCTCGGGCCTTTCCTGTCTTCTGTGGTGCAGGTCTGGACCAGTGATGGTGATGGGGCGCTGATGTCTGCTCTTTAAACAAAGCAGGTTGGGGGAACAGCAACCGTGTTTTGTGTGTTCGTGTTCATGTAAATATACAAGTGGCACAGAAGCATGCTCACACATCGTTCTGAGCTAATGAATTGAACATTCACCTCCACATCAGATCTCTTGCTTGTGATTCTACTTTTCTGATGACATGGTTGCATGATCTTCCATTTGTCTTCTCTTCATCTTTCTTTGCACTGCCGTGTGTTTTTCTATTTATTTTTTATTTGTGAAATACTATTGTCTTCCACTTGCTCAGTTTCTTATTTTTTCTCCTTTTCTGCCAGGACAAAGTGCTGCCCAGTTGAAGAGACAAAAGCTAGTTTGTGCTCCTAAACCCTCAGATCTGGCCCAGCGATCGAAAGCTCCTGCTGGAGGTGTGTCTCTGGCAAATCTCACCCCTGCCAGCTCCTCTTCGTCTGTGTCCAGCTCTGCCTCCTCAACGTCTGAATCCTCCAGCGGCTCCCTCAGGCACGTGCTGCAGCGTCGTAATCCTGTAATCCCGGACACAGTTAAACTGCCCCCAGGTGTCTCACCCCAGACAGCGACTTCGAACCCCGCTCAGACTCACACCCCTCCCGTAAACCGAGACTTCTCGCACTCCGTGAGGAAACGTGAGCAGCGCGTCTGCCGTAAAGACAGCACCCGGTCCCTTTACATCGACAAGCCAGAATGTGACTTGTTGCTCCATTTCTCCTCCTGCCCTCCCTCTGCTTCCTCCTCTTCCTCCTCCATCTCCGTGGTTACGCTTTCTTCTCAGATCCAGCAACCTCAGGGGGAAACCTCCAAGGTGCAGAGACGCTTTTCTGACCCAGACATTCCCTACATGGACGTTGATGCCTGACCAAGCAAAAACCAAAACAAAGAATAATGAAAAAGGCAACAGTGTACAAATAAATCCAAAAGTTGATCCAGATTTCAGAAGAGGATAAAAACCGCACACAGGAACAGGACCTGCGAGTGTGAGTGGAACTGCAAAAAAAAGTGATACATTCACAAAGTTAGACTGAAGTGACGCTGATCAGCAGCTGTTACAGCTGTTACCAGAGGGAAAATAATCAGACTTTTGTCGTATTTGACAGTAAAATAACTGGACAAGTTATTGCCAAGCATCTTTTCTATCACTATAAGATTTGCAATTACAGGCTACATCTTCTGTAACTGCTCAAAGATTTTTTTTTAATCTGTAAAACATGAAATTATGGCAGGTTACAGACACAAATTTTCTTTTTATTGTTCTCATAATGAGCAACACGTGCTCAACGAATTGTTTGCCCAGTGCCTTGATGTTTTATATGGAGTTGATGAACTCACTTTTCATACCATAGTTATTGAACTACTTGTAGAGAGCGGGGTTCAGTAGGTGACTTTAGATTTCTGTTTGTTGCCCTGAACTGACACATGTTCAGACCAAGGACCAAATCCTGCACATTCTGTTTGAATTATCCTTTACCTGCTGCACAACACACACCAGATAGGAAGTGCTTTCAGTTAGTTAAGGGAAACAGAAGCAGCACATGCCACTTTCTCCTCTAAAACTCCGAAAACAAAAACCCAAACCATGATGCCACAATGTTCTTCAAAAGCGCCTCGAAGTCACCCTCCCCACTGAACGAACGTGATTTCACTCAGCTGTGGACATTCTTTACGCTGAGCAAGTTCTGCTGAAGCGCAGCCTCAGCCAACGTTGTATAAAATGAAATGTAATACTAATGTTTCTCTGACTGCTGAATGATGTTTTAGTTTGGATTATGAGAAAGATGTTCTGATGTGTAACAGAGTGTATGTTTGGGACTGAATGATACAAGCTGGAATGGTTATTGGTATTAACGTGGAAATACAGCACATGATGCTTATAACACCTGCTTCTGTGTCTTTTCTTTGCCTATGAGTTTTCTGTCCAAACTGTGACAGCAAATAACAAAGCATTTAAAATTTTTTTTTAAGTTGCATTATTTTGTGATGAGGAATGAGTTACTTTCTCTCATACTTCTTTACCATATTTACGACGAGGCAGGAGTTTACAGAAATCTTGAAACACAGATCATCTCACATGGGTTTAGGTAGGTAATTGTGAAGAAGCTATCAAATGTGATCCCTCTTTTTTCATAAGAGTTCTGGATGTGTGCACTTGTCCTATTGAGAAAAGCGATTATCTCACTTGGCACAAATCGGGTGAGCTGGCATGTTACTACAAAATGTTAAGTCATAAACGTGCCATCAGGTATCATTTAAATCACCAACAGTCATGCCCCCCCCCCCCCCTTTTTTTTGGGGGGGGGGGTTGTTTGTTTGTTTGTTTATATAGAGGGTTGGCAATCATTTTAGAGGTCCACCACCAACAACTTAAAAAAGGGCTGAATGTGGGATATTACATAGTCAGAAAAATCCCTACTTTCTACTTACTGGTAAATGTCTTAAGTCGATTTTACTAATATGAGTTGAAGTTTAGCGGCATATTTAAAATAAAGCAGATAGAAAATGTAAAATGACACATTACAATTTATATATATATATATATATATATATACAGTATATATATACTGTGTATATATACATATATATATATACAGTATATATACTGTATACAGTATATATACATATACAGTATATAATGCTAAATACAGTATATGTATGTATATACATATATACATTATATATACTATATAAAGATAAATATATATATATATATGTATATACTGTATATATACATATACTGCATATATAATGTACTGTATACTGTATAGATAAAACCGTTGAGACCAAGCACTAAACATTTCTAATGCTTTTTAGTTTAACAATGCTCCGCCCACTATTCCGGCGCTCTTACGTCAAATTGTCGCGACTGTGTTTCATCTTCAAACATGGCTTCCAGATTGGAGATCAATTTTATTAGACTGTTGTCTCGCTGTGAGACTATTGCGTCGGAGAAACGTGGAGAGACGGAATGGAGGTTAGACAAGGTAACACGGAACAGAGTAAATGGAGGATTCCCGATAGAAACACGGGTCTGACTTTTGTTTCGACTGTGTTGTTAGCTGTTAGCCGCCGCAGTTAGCCACGTCGTCAGAAAACGGGGACTGAGCCGACGACTCGTCATTTGAAGAGCTCAACTGTTTCATATTTTGTTCACGATTTGATAAGCGGCAACGAGCAAACATTCAAAAAGACACGCGAGAAATAGACATTTAAGTTACGCTAACTCCACATACAGTATTCATCTGCTGAAATTAAGTTAAATCGTTTTATAGGTCCAGTTTATTTACACTTGCAAAAAGAGTTTAGCTTTGTGTTAAAGTACCTTAAAACTCTTCACTCAGCAGTATTTAATCTGTATTTAGCAATTTTTTGAACTGGCTTAAAATGGAGTTATCAAAGTAGCCAATGAAAAGGTTGTTCAAGAAATGAATCTAAATTACTTGTTGAATAT
This sequence comes from Simpsonichthys santanae, assembly GCA_031762415.1. NCBI lineage: Eukaryota > Metazoa > Chordata > Actinopteri > Cyprinodontiformes > Rivulidae > Simpsonichthys > Simpsonichthys santanae. Next base: position 19,079,495 of record JARVLU010000002.1, on the reverse strand, counting down.
AAATTACTGAGAACTGCTTTTATTTAAAATGTCAGAATGCATAGCATCTTGTAGCTTGGTATTATTATTTTTATTAGTGCTGTCAATAATCACGGTTATTCCTAAAAGCCTAAAAAAAAATTAAATTTCATTTATTCCTTATTTTGTGTCAACTGTTTCATATCTTTCAGTAACTTTATAATACATTACTACCCTGAATAGCAAGCAGCCATCAAGGCACTAATGACCAATTAGGATGATGGTCCTCCTCATGTGAATAGCTAGTTCTGGATGTCAGCAGCAAACTGGTTGATCCACTATGAGAAGGTGCTGCTTGTAAGACTGAGTTTATTGCAGCTCGTGGATAAAAGATGAAACATTTCAACAGCAATATGTCCAGAGGATCTGACCTTTTTAGACTATCCTAGTGTTCCTTAAGGCGAAAGTAAAAAGAAAGACAATTCATTGTTAATGTAAATTTTTGATCTCATATTTATCATTTCAAAAACTAATGATCTAAGATATTCATTGCTGTTTGTTTTCTTTCCTCCAGTACGTTGCTGCCCTGGAGGAGATGCTGGTAGCTCTGAGGAAAGGCCAAAGGTTGCTCCACTTTTAACATTTTTTTATTTGAACTCTTTGAAACAGTGATGTGCTCAAGAACACTTTGGACTGACAAGTTCTTCAAACTTCATTTTCATCGTTGGTCACGGTTCACGTCGTGGTTTAATTGTTAGATGTTGAGTGTTGCGTAATTCCAGCTAGACAGAAACATCAGTGATGCTCCGCCGATTCATTTTTGTTTGTTTTCGTCCAGCAAACCAACGCAGGAGGTCCTTACTGAATACACAAGGAAAGTGGATTTTCTGAAAGGGCTTCTGGAGGCAGAAAAACTGGTGAGATTTGAGATGAGTTTTATTTATACAGTATTTTTACTCATTCATAGTATGTGTTTTAGCTGTACTGTATTTTTAATCATGCTTCTATACATTTTCCCCAAAAAATTATTTGGCAAATGTGAAGATTTTATATTTTTGTGAAAACAGATTTCTAATGTCTCTTCCTCAGCCCTCGCCAACAGAGAAGGCTTTAGCCAATCAGTTCCTCGCCCCCGGCCGCACGCCCACCATAGCCAATGAGAGGATGCCTGCCAGTAAAACGGTTCATCTGCAAACAAAGGCCAGGTGTACAGGAGAGATGAGGGATGAGCTGCTCGGCACGGTGAGATAAGATGTGTGTTGAGTGACTGACATGCAGCTTGGTCAGGCTGTTCATTGTTTAAGATTTATTTTTATTTTTTTTAATCTCTGGCAAATTCTTGTTGTCATTTTTACCTTTTCCCTTGGGTAGTTTTGCACATTAAATTTGAAAAGCCTCAAACTGTTGAACGTGTTTAACGTGTGTTTTTCTCTAATTGCAGCACTCATCTGGTAAAGGTAAGAATTGTTTTAAAGATCAGATCTCTTGATTTCTGATCTGTTCAAATAAAGAGTGCACTGTTTTGTTTGTTTATTCTCTCAGGCATGTTGGATTCAGATCTAAGAAACAGAAGGTAAAGCCCAACTCGTGATGGATACAAGACGCCGTGTTGTTCTCTTTCATCATAAAATCATCTTACAACATCCTTAAACTCTGCAGGGGCCTCCCTGTGGACGAGCGTCAGTCTGCTGCCGAGCTGGACGCCATCCTGCAGCGCCACCACAGCCTGCAGGAGAAACTGGCAGAGGACATGCTCAACCTGGCCAGAAATTTGAAGAACAACACCCTGGCGGCACAAAACATAATCAAGCAGGACAACCAGGTAGCTTTATTCATCATGAGAGCTGCTGAACCGAAAGGGGCATGAGGATTTATCAGTTGGGTCATGAAGGTTGTCGTTTTCTGATGAGCATGATCTTTTTTTTCAGGACCTGTGGCTTTAGAGCTGACGGGTTTATTTAAGTTGTGCGAACGCACTGTAAAGTTCCGTGTTTTCAGTTCTATTCATTATTTTTAACAGAAATGGCTTAACTGCCTTTCTAAACGATTACTGTATTTTCCGCCGTATAGGTCGCATCAGTCCAAATATGTCTGAAAGGGGGGAAAAAAACAAATAAGTCGCAACTATTAGACCACCCAGAAACATGGGCCGGTGTTGTGCCAAAAATCGATTGGCTGCCAGATGGTGGCCGCGGGAGCGTGCACATGTGGACTTTAACAAGAATTTAACAAGATTAACACTTAACAAGTATTTGTTTTCTCGACAATATAGCAAAGGTGTGTCTCAGTTGAACTTTTCCTTAATAAATGCACTTTAATGGTCAAATCAGCTGCATTTTGCCTGAGCGGCGCTGCAAAATGCAGCTGATTTGACGTTTGCTCCAGGAGTTACGAAGCGAGACGAAGGTGGTTTGGTATGGCAAGCCAAATGTCTCATTAATAGCCACTTTTACCTATTAATGAAACACTTGGCTTGCCTTATTAGTTGAGGGCCCTCTAGTGCCTGAAAATGGTAGTGTTCAATATTTTCCAAGTCAGAATGAATGAAATCGGCAGATCTCAGACAAAAATTGGTTTTATAATTATGAGGAGGAAAAAAAAAAGTATATTAGTCGCTTTGGTGTATAAGTCGCAGAACTTGCAAATTTATGCAAAAAGTTGCGACTTATACAACAAAAAATATGGTAATTTACTACCTTTTATGTTTTTGAAGGACGTTAAACTTTAAACATGGCAAAATTCTGAACCTAAACACTCATGCACACACACACACAGGCACACGCACGCACGCACGCACGCACACACACACACACACACTCAAAGTCGGATGCTCAAAAAGGTTATGAAGAAAAAACGTTTTTCTTATCAGATACGTTAAGAACATTTTCTCCTTAACTGCTGGTCAATAATGTTTTTGTCTGTGTTTGAAGGATTTTAATGAAATTTTCATAAAAAGTAATCATTGGATGTACTTCTACATCAAATTAATGTTTGGTTAACCCCATTCAAGATGGCCACCACAGCTAAGCAACCTTAGTGAACGCAAAGTAGCTATAAGTCAATTTAAAGTTACTGAGCTAAAATTTGGTGTTGTTGAAGCTGAGAGTTGTCCCCAACTTACACTATATTAACTGATAGTACACTTATTTATTTATTTTTTAACTGTGCACTGTATTAATAAAGTTAATTTTGTCTGTCTGTTAGCAAAATATCTCATGAATCCTTGGATCGGTTTCAATGAAACATTATGAAAGTAATGACTTGATGTACTTCTACATCAGAATAGGTTTTCTAGCCAAACCAACAGTCCGCTGACCTTTGGAAACAGAACAATGTCTTTAGCTCAACAAATTGTGCAGATGTTGAGCTAAACTTTGGTGTGGTAGTATGTGAGGTTTTCTCCACACGTACCCTGCGAGCTAGCAAGTCTCAGTAACACGAGATCTTACATAAAGACGTTCACTGTGTTCTTTAATTTACTGGTGTGTGTTTGTGTTTTACCAATAAAATGACAGTTTAGAGAAGGACACACTGATTTGCAAACCAGTTCTCTCTCACTCACATGTCCCCTCTCATGAAGGGAAGCTGTATGTACTACCCTTTATGCATAAAGTCTGGAGGTCAGTCTCTGCTAGCTTTATTATTTTTAAATAATACCATCTATTGTCATCCTCGTTCCTCTTAATCATCGAGCTCAGATTTAAAGTTCCTGTTGATTCACAGTTTATGTCAGAGCACGCACAAGTCTCCATGTTTGTGTTGAAATGTCACTGCACCAGTATGAGACCCCCCATTTCCGTTCAGCAGTGATGAGTAAAGAACGTTGGTGTACCAAATGTTTTCTAACTTTACGATCTACCACCAAACTTTATATTTGACAAATCATTCTTTAAGCACTTTTACATCATTGGTTTGTCTGAACAGACGGAGAAACTGATTGTTTTTGCAGTTTTATACAATATTTTAGTAACACTTTACAATAAGGTACACACCGTTTGATCAACTACTAGGACGAATCAGGAACTAATAGGTAGTTAACCAGTACTTACTGGGGAACAACACACACAGCTAAGCCTTATTAGGGGACTACTGGTTAGTTACCTGGGAAACGAAGAGGAACTAATCAAGAACTAACGGGTAATAAAACCAGTAATCACCAGGAATCAGGTTTTTGACTATTACAAGCTGTGACCTCACTGGTGCAGGGTTTATTCAGAACCCACATGGAGAATTTCTTCACTGTTTCTGTGGTAACAAACCAGTAGTCCCCTAATAAGCGATAAGACTTGGCTGCATGTTCCCCAGTAAGTACTGGTTAACTTCCCATTAGGTCTTGATTTGTTCCTCTTTGGTTTTCTTGGTAACTACCCATTAATTCTTGATTAGTTTGTCTTCATGTACAAGGTAACAAACCAGTAGTCCCTTAATAAGACTTGACAGTGTGTTCCCCAGTAAGTACTGGTTAACTACCCATTAGTTCTTGACTAGTTCCTCTTCATTTACAAGGTAACAAACCAGTAGTCCCCTAATAAGACTTGGCTGCATGTTCTCCAGTAAGTACTGGTTAACTTCCCATTAGGTCTTGACTAGTTCCTCTTCATGTACAAGGTAACAAACCAGTAGTCCCCTAATAAGACTTGACAGTGTGTTCCATTTACAAGGTAACAAACCAGTAGTCCCTAATAAGACTTGGCTGTGTGTTCACCAGTAAGTACTGGTTATATCCATTAGTTCTTGATTAGTTCCTCTTCATTTTTACCAGTTAACAAACCAGTAGTCCCCTAACACGGCTTGGTTATGTGTTCCCTAGCAAGTACTGGTTAATACCCATTAGTTCTTGACTAGCTCCTCTTCATTTACAAGGTAACAAACCAGTAGTCCCCTAATAAGACTTGGCTGTGTGTTCCCCAGTAAGTACTGGTTAATACCCATTAGTTCTTGATTCGTTCCTCTTCATTTACAAGTTAACAAACCAGTAGTCCCCTAACACGGCTTGGCTGTGTGTTCCCCAGTAAGTACTGTTTAACTACTCATTAGCTCCTGGTTTGTTCCTTAGGCATTCCCTAATACAGTAGTTGGTCAAATTTGGTGTACCTTATGTAAATTGTTACCAATGTTTTTGTTACAGAATAAAGCGTTAGCGGTGTTAAACAGTGTCTTTTCTCATAGCACCTTGTTGTAAGTTATAGAACATCCCATAAAGGCTGAGTGGAAAGCGGCGCCTGTGCATGTTTAATGGTTCTCCTTTTGTGTGACAGGTTGTGCACTCCGACCCCTGCAGGGGGGGAGCCGGTCATTGGAACAGCATTTTTCGATTCAAGCACTTGGCAACAGGGAACTACCTCGCAGCTGAGGTGAGTCTCACTTTTGTTTTCTCGCTCCCATTTGCTGCTGTTTGATGGACTGCACCGAGCAGCTCGCACTAGCAGGCACATGTCTTGATTCCGGAGGCATATCTGTTGCGATTTAGAGTGGGCAATGCTGAAGGGGATTTTAGATGATGTGCTGCAGGTGGCAGTATTCCCATTGTTATCCCTTCTATCACATATTATTTGCCGTGGTTGAACAGACTATAATCAAAGCTGTGTCACACTGAGGTCACTGATGTCTACATTTCTCTGTAGGTGAACCAGGAATACAAAGACAACAAGTTACCGTCCAAAGGAGAGGTGAGTCCAAGCGTCTGACCTCAGAGGCGTTACACTGCAAACCACTGAGACTTCTCATATTGTGTCATGATTGTAATTGATGTCATTATAGAAAATGTTAACCCCTCCTTATTTGGCTTAGAACTGATAAACTCACGATCTGTGGAGGAACAGATTATTAGTGTTTCAGTGAAAGCAACAATGATCTCAGCAGTTAGAAATTCAAGGCCCCTCTCCATCTCCTCATCCTTCGCTTATGCAACACCACTTGTTTCTCTCTCTCTCTCCCCCCTGCCGACTTCTTTTTACGCACATACATGAAATCTGCTAAACTCTCAGTCTACATCCAGGCATTTCTTTCAGCTCGCTGCTGCCTGGAACATTTGTATTCTGGCAGGGCAAAAGAAAAAAAAAAAAAAAAAAACAACAAAAAGAACCACAAACTCAGCCCTGGCGCACTTTCTTCTGCACATGCTGAATTTTAGACTCGCAGGGGGGCTCCTTACATAACGTCTGGATGTGGAGGGTGCCCAGCAAGAGGCGATGGAGGGGAGGCAGACGTGCTGTCTGCTCTGCTTCACTCGACTGTGTTAAACTGGTGGGGTGAGTCACCAGCGGCGAGGGAGGGGGGAGGGCAGTGGGAGGATGGAGAAGCTGAGGCGAGGAGCCGGCTCTGGGGAGCTTCCCGTTGACGTGCAGAGAACAGCGGCAGATATTAACCCTTGACGTTATTTGTTGCATCTGCAAAACCGAAGCAGCCTGTAAGTCAAGGCAGAGGAAAAGTTCTGGCTGCACGTCTGTGTAATTTGATATCTCATTAGTGTAAAATGCTGTCACTGTACTTGGACTCACATCCATCTGTCCTCTGTCAGACAGCGCTACCCATGAATATTTATCCACCGTAGAGCTCATTTGTCAAAAGTTAGGGACAGAAGGAGACGGTGATGTGACACTAAGCATTCCATGCTCTCCTCTAGGTCTCAGATTTATTTTTAGTTTATCTCTGATAACATTTTTTTTTAAAATACACCAACATATACTTTATTCAAGGCTTTATTATTAGCTCTGAGTGGTTGGTTTGTGTCTGAATGCAGGACGTGTTTCCAGCTTTTTCAATGGCTGCCATTGCAACTTGTCCTTTTAGTGGCAAACATGAAATGTTTCTGATGGGCCAGTCTTTTACAGCTTGTGTAGCGTGGATAATCTTTTTAATCATTTATTGAATCACTTCTTGGTAATCAACCAACTGCTTATATGATTAATATTAAAATAAATAACAATGTTCACGACAAAAAAAAAAAAAAAAAAAAAGAAGAGACAGCTCAAAGAGACAATCTGCAAAATGAATATAAATTTAGTTTTCCTGATTGCAACCTGTTTAAGTTCAGGTAACTGTTACTTTTGCAGTCAGGCAACATGTGCTGGTAACAACTAATGTAGATTTAAACATTGTTAGAACAAAATAAATGCCATTTACTGTGATACACCTCACCAGTTTGCTTTTCCTCTGTGCTGCAGAATGAATCAGACACTGTGTACTCCAAAAAGAAGCACCAAGCAGCAGAGAAGATCGCCTATGTCCTGGTTTCTGTTCCCCATGGGAACGACATTGCCTCGTTGTTTGAGCTGGATGCCACCACGCTGCAGTGGGCTGACTGCCCCGTGCCCAGGTGGGTCTCTCACAGCAGCAACACAGATTACAATAAATACTGTGTAAAATTATGTCATGTAACATAGTGTCATGCCAGGAATTAATTTTTTTGAATATCATAATAAATTATTTATCGTGTTGTCTATCATTATATCGTATATAATGTTTATCATATATTTAATATCACATTATATAGTGTTTATTAAATCATAGTGTAAATTATACATATCATATAACATCTTGTGTACCATATGCTGATGGTCATTTTACATCACATTATAGTTTATCATATTATGACATATTGTATTGAATTATTTATTGTATTGTATTATATAGTTTATCATGTTTTTCATATTGTTTATCTACGAAATTGCATATCATATATCTCATATATCATAATACTGTATAATGTATATCATTTGATACTGTTTATCAAATTAAACTTCATATCATGCATAGTTTGTCATGGTTTTATATCATATTGTTTACCATTTTTCATATATCATATTAACTATATAATACATTATTCATCATTGAACATATTATTATCATACTACAGTATATCATTTTGCATCCATTTGTGCATCACATGATCATATTGTATTTTATTTTTCATAATCATTTATATACTCCTTAGAGTTGCCAGAGATTCACTTTAATTAAACACCACCAAAATCTATCCTGACAAATCATATACAGTCTATTATTATTACTCTGGCATGATTAAAGCTGTGCTGCTGCTGGTGTTTAAATACTTTTTTGGATCAATAACAAGTTAATTGTTTTGCCTAGATGTAAATTTTTGATTCAACATCTGGTCAGTCTCAAGTACTGCTGCTGTTTATAATTGTCCCGTCTCTTCAGAAACTCCTATGTGAGACTCAGACATCTGTGCTCGTCCACCTGGGTGACCAGCACTAATCTCCCCATTGACGAAGAGGAGGATCGTCCGGTCATGCTGACGGTCTGCAAACACAGTCACATGCACACACAAGGTAAATGTACATGGATACTTGACCTTCTCATTTTATTATTATTATTATTATTTTTTTACATTAGATTGGCACCTGTCACTCTAAGGAGGACAAAGAGGCTTTTGCCATTGTATCTGTTCCCCTGTCGGAGGTCAGAGACCTGGACTTTGCTAATGATGCCAGTAAGGTGTTGGAGGCCACTGTGAAGAAACTTCTGCATGTCAACATTACTCAGAATGAGAGGAGGTACCGTCGTCCAACAGCTGGCAGCAGTAACAGCAGCAGGGGTGCGTGCGTAACTTTAATATTTACATTTACGATTTGCCTTCAGGTTTGTGACTAAACTGCTAGAAGACCTGGTTTTCTTTGTGTGCGTGGTGCCAAACAACGGACAGGACGTTCTGTCAGTGGTCACCTCCACACCAAACCGCGAGAGGCAGAAACTCATGAGAGAACAAAACATCCTCGCTCAGGTCAGCACGAGTAAACTCTACACTCACAAATACGAAATATTCTGAGGTGCAGCAGGCACAAACATGATTTGTTTGTTGCTTTATGTTTAAGAAACTGTAAAATGATTGATAGTACTTTTAGCTGTAGATCGAATTGGTCTTCATCTGTAAATGTGAGTTTCTGTTTTTAGATTTTTGGCATCCTAGAGGCTCCGTTTTCAGATAAAGGCGATGGTCCAATGTTGAGGTTGGAGGATCTGGGAGATCAGCGCTACACTCACTTCAAGTACATGCTGAGGCTTTGCTACAGAGTGCTGCGACACTCACAACAGGACTATCGCAAGAACCAGGTACAATAGGAGCTCTTGTGCAAATCCAGTTGGCTACTTAAAGTTCAATGAGACTCATTAACATTTAATTATGAACAACATGCAGTGTAGTTAGGAGTAAGATAACTTCTGACTGTAAGGATTGAAAAGCCAAAGAACTACCCAAAGCAGTTGTTTAAAACTTTATTTAAAATATTCATATTTATAAAAAATGAAGAAAAGACAAAGTTTCTTAAAGGAATGTTAATGTTTATTTATAACATGGACCTTTTCTGAACTGTACAGTTATTGATGCGCTAACAGCTAGCTTCTAAACTATCCTAGCCTAAATAAATAATGCTAAATGCTAATCTAAGCACTTGTCTGTACATTGTTTTTGTAAGATGTCAGAAGCTCAAACCATTTGACTAAAAGGAGAAAAAAAATACTATTCATTGTTTAAAGTCTCTAACTCCATTTGTATTAAACTAATAGAAGCTAATGAAAATCAGATGAGTAGATGATGCAGGTTTTTAATGAAGCCAAGGAAAAGTAAAATGTTGTACTTTATAAATCAATTTTAAAATTACGTACTTAAAACGCACTTAAATGTAGATATACACCCACAATATAAGTACCGGTACAGTAGTTTCAACCAGTTCTATTTCCTGTTAGCATGTCACAGATTAGCATTTCTGTAGTTTAGCATGGAAAATGAAACGCACACACAGAATAGGGCATGTTTGTACATGTTTCTAAGTTCCTACTTTGAACTGATTTTGTTCTGATATTCTTCTCTCTGGGTTTTTTTATTTACATAAATAAATCAACTGACTTCCTCATACATTAGCAGTCAGCGCTGCTAAAAAAAATAACAAAAAATAACAAAAAATGAACTTTCATTGCTGCAAATCCCTCATTTGTTTTACTTTTTAAGTTTTTAGAATCACCCTTTGCTTTTCCATCCAGACATCACCAGATCAATAAGAATGTGTAAACTGCTGCTGTGAATCTGATTGTTCAATTTCATAAAAAAAAAAAAAAAAAAAAAAAACATAAACATGAGAATATTTTGGAGTTGTTTAGAGACGTTTAGGTAAGCTTGGCAGTCTCACATGAACTGCAATTAGTTTGAAATCTGCCGTCATGTTTGACATTTGCAGCTTTAAATTGTTAATCAATTTAAAAAAGATAATGAACATAAGATTAACTGGCTCCATACTCTTTATGAAAATAACCACCAGCTGTAGCCCTTAAACAAACACAAATGGCTCTTATCAAAGCAGCCAAGAGGATGTGTTACAGCACTAAAACATTTACTGTGCAGCAGAAATGATCATGATGTGTGTTTCTTGTGGCACATAGGAATATATAGCCAAGAAGTTCTCCATCATGCAGTCTCAGATTGGCTATGAGATTCTGGCTGAAGACACAATCACTGCCCTGCTGCACAACAACCGCAAGCTGTTGGAAAAACACATCACAGCCAAAGAGATTGAGACCTTTGTCAACCTGCTGAGGCGCAACAGAGAGCCCAGGTGAGACATGGATACCTACAAATTCACAAATGTCCTATTTTGTTGTAATAAATAAAAATTGTGCCTAAGAAAGATTATTCTAATTATTTGTTGCCTTCGTATTATCTTATACTCAATATTAAGGTATTGCAGTGGACGCCTTACTCATAAATGCATGTTTTAAATACATTTATGGTGTTGAACATTACTCATTCCTGTCTGGTCTGCTCTGTCAGATTCCTGGATTATCTGTCTGATCTCTGTGTGTCCAACAAGACCGCCATCCCAGTCACACAGGAGCTTATCTGTAAATTTATTCTGAACCCCTCCATTGCAGACATCCTCATTCAGACCAAGTGAGTCACACATCCAATGCTATCTATATTTCACGCATCTTGTCGTGTTTTAGTTTTCAATATTTAAACCTGTTTAAACATGCATGCACGCTCCACGGGGGTGTGAGAGCGCCGTTTCCTCCAGAGCGTCTGCCTCTTTTGAAATGGATATTTTCTGCAACAGCAGCAGCTCCGTGTCAGTGTTTTAGTAACTAACTGCTTTCTATGACACACACCCTTCACCAGACTAGTGTCTACCATGGACAACACTATGGATCCCTCCATGCTCTCAGAGGATAATGACGACGAGGAAGTGTGGCTCTACTGGATCGACAGCCACAAGGAGCCTCATGGTAAATCCATTCGCCATCTGGCCCAGGACACTAAGGGCAATCACAAAATGGATACAGATGTCATTACCTACTACAGGTGATTGGGAACTTCCTCAGCTCCTTCATTATGGTCAAACATTAAACCATCAATAACACACAAAAAAAGTTAAAATATACATGTATGGTCTCCATTTTCTCCTTTTTTGACCCAATTCACCGAACCTCTTTAGGTATCAGCTGAACTTGTTTGCTAAAATGTGTCTGGATCGCCAGTATCTTGCCATCAACCAGATCTCCAGTCAGCTACCCGTGGATCTGATACTGCGCTGCATGTTCGACGACTGCCTGCCCTACAACCTCAGAGCCTCCTTCTGCCGCCTCATGCTGCACATGCACGTGGACCGTGACCCGCAGGAGTCCGTGGTTCCGATGCGCTATGCCCGCCTCTGGAACGAAATTCCCTCTGAGGTCACCATCAGCGGGTGAGCATCTTGTTCTGAGATGGTTTGTGTTCCGGTTCATGCACTCACCAGACGTCTGCTTGGTTTGATCCCACAGGTTCGAGTATGACTCCACTAACAGCTTGAGAGAGGAGATGAAGAGGAAGTTTGCTTCCACCATGGAGTTTGTGGAAGAATATCTTAGAGATGTAGTCAGCCAGTCCGATCCATTTGGGGAGAAAGATAAGAATGAACTCACATTAGAGGTAAAAAAAATAAACTCTGCATAGGCCTGTAGCTTGTGCAGGATGTTTTGTTACAGTTCGTGGCTGTCACACCTGATCAGTTATTTGAAACGGCAGCCATTATTTTACAAGTCATGCTTGTTCATTTGTATAAACACAGCTGGTCAAAAATGGCCAGTTTTCATCACGCTTCTTCTTACCAGTGGTGAACTGCGACTATAAGTGTTGGATAATTTAATTGTCCTATCATCAACTTGTTAATCAAATAAGCCACACAAGGAAGCGGGAAGATCTTTTCAACCCAGGTTTAATCTTTGCAAGGGGTGCAGCATTGAAAACAGGCGTGCACGATGTTATATGACACCCTGATCACAAGGTCTGCTCGCGGACAACGAGTTAGTAAAAGTTTAAATACCTGTTATCAACAGAGGTAAGATCAAGACAACCTCTGCTTCACAGCTCACAGCTGTTGAAGGCGTCAGAAGTTAGTTATCAGACTTACATACATGGGTCTATAATAATTTAACATTAGTAAGTGAAAACATCTATGACCTTTACGTAACTTCACCATCAATAAGACTCATGCTACAGCTAGGATAACACACTGTTGCAACCTGCCACGCTCTAACTTTAGTGACAGTAGAGAGTTGTGCTTCTGATTGCATCAGAAGCTTGTGGCTTCTCAAGTCAGAAACCCGCTAGTCAGGATGTGCATCCCCCTTGTTTTGTACATCAAGCACAACATCTGACTCACAGTGTCATTTTTTACAGTCACTAACAACCTGAACATAAATGCCAAACCAACACTAAACAGAACCAATAAGGACAACTTATCTGAGCACATAACCCAAAAAAGTCCACCTAGTTCTGTTCCAAGACTACCCAGCAGCCCCTGCGGCTCACTCAGCTTCTAGCGTTCAAGCGCAATATGTAATTTCAACAGTTTGCTCTGCAATTGAACAGAAACCTGCAGAACGTACTGTTTCTGCATGATTTTAACTTGTGATAAACCCCAAATACAACTAATACTGAAAATCATCAATGTAAACCTAAAGGGGATATATAACCTTAATGTTTTTAGAGCAACTACAACATCAGTGTGGATTTTTGAATGTACAGGATGCAACTGAATGCCTCACAAAACAACAACAACAACAAAAAAGGAATTCCTGAACTTGTGTGCTTTGGTCCTACCAACTCACCACCAACATTTTGATTGGTTAATTTTTCTGTCAGCTCATCTTGGGAGAGTCTGACAGAACCGTGCCTTCTCTGCCGACTGTGAAGTCCTAACCAATGAGAAAGAACCTTCAAGCATGTTTCCACCCGGAGACACAAATTTTAAAGTATCTGATTGGATAACTATAATTTTGTGAATTAAAAACAGTTTCTTGCACAACTGCACAACAGTTTACAGAAAATGCGAACTAAAAAATGGGAAAAACTATTGAAAATGTTATAGTAACTGTGTAGAATTTAAGGGCCTTCTTTGAAAGTGTAGAAGCTCCTGAGGTTTCTCCTCTGCTTCTTAATAACCTGCAAGACAGAAACTTTTTAAAGCCTTAATGTGGGCTCTGTTTCACGTTTCTTTTCTCTCCGTTAGGTGGTGAATCTGGCTCGACAGATGGTTTACTTTGGTTTTTACAGCTTCAGCGAGCTGCTGCGCCTCACGCGCACCCTGCTGGCCATCCTCGACATCGTCCAGCATCCACCAACCTTCATGAACAAGCTCAGCAAGAGTCCAGAGGCCGGTCAGTGCAACAACATAAAAATAAAAATTATGCAACTTTTTTGTGTTTTCATTTAGTGACGTTTCATTAAATTTCATTATTCCGTAGGAGATTGTCAAATAGTTGTTTTTTTATTTTTTTTTTATTTTGCCACATACTGATTTGTTTGTTTCCTTTATGGGAAATACTGATGCAGCGGCTCCGTGTATGCAGGCAATTTATGAATGTATAAAAGCTCTAAATTATTTTAACATGAACTTTGTGTATTTAATTCAGTTAAAATAGTGTTTGCTTTAGAAGCGCATAAAGATTTTCACTAAATAGACGTGTAGATCTGAGGAGAAATTACGTGTTTATTACAGTATTTGTATACGTTGGTTGTTCTGTTTATTTGACCTTTCATGCCTCTTATGTTGAAGCTTTCACACAACGTATATAAATGATTGTTTCAAACACGTGCGTGCAAAAACAAAAGGCTGACAATGTGACCGTCCTCTTCAGGCAACAATGTCCTGCGAACGATTCACGGCGTTGGAGAGATGATGACTCAGATGGTGATGAGTCGAGGTGTGCCGAACAGCCTGCTTGACACTCCTCTGTCCCTGCGTTACGGAAAAGGACACTGGATGGCGGACAACGAGGACGTCATGGTGATGGACACCAAGCTGAAGATTATTGAGATCCTGCAGGTGCGCACCACTACTGAATATTTAGTTCTCCGTGTGTTTAAAGTTGGTGTTTGATTCATGGTGGTGCTTTTTGTGTCTCTGTCAGTTCATCCTGTTCGTGAGGCTGGACTACAGGATCACGTACTTGTTGTCCATCTACAAGAAAGAGTTTGGGGACAATACAAAACCTGAAAACTCTGAATCTTTGGCTGAAATGCCTCCAGTTACATGTGAGTTGTTTTTTTTTTCTTATCGGGCAAATCCAAAATAAATATTTAATTGTTATCACGTGTTTGTATGTTGAAGTTTTCCACATTGCGTTGACTTTTATTCCTTTGTTTTTAGCTTCTGAGCCAGACATAGATGAGATTGCAGCGAAAGCAGAGAGCATGTTTGCTGGAAGGTATAGGTCAAGATGTGCTTGGAAGTTGACGAGTTGTTTTCCTTTCCTCAAACGTGCACACATCTGAAAACCACGTGCACCTCTCTGTTTTCAGCTCTGAGTTGGCTGCGGTTGAGCTGGACGATGAACGTGGCCGCATGTTTTTGAGGGTTCTCATTCATCTCATCATGCAAGATTACGCATCGCTGGTGTCCGGGTCGCTGCAGCTCATCTTCAAACACTTCAGTCAGAGAGCTGAGGTGCTGCAGGCCTTTAAACAGGTACTGACATGGAGGGGCCTGCATTTAAAAACTATGAGACATCATAAACATCAAGGCTTAAATGATTTTTATTCCAGTTTATGTTTGATAAGGGGAGTTCTCTAGCAGTAGAGTTCTTGTTTTTTTAGATGTGCTGAATTTCAAAGCAGATTTTCAGTCTTTTTTTTCATTGATATTCAGTGTCTTTTCAGTATCAATGTCTTATTTGTAACATGTTTTTTGTGCGTGTTTCAGGTCCAGCTTCTTGTGTCAGAGAACGATGTAGAAAACTATAAGCAGATCAAAACAGACCTGGATCAGCTGCGTTTAACGGTGGAGAAATCAGAGCTGTGGGTGGAGAAAAGTGGAGGCTACGGCAGTGAAGACTTGGAGGGCAGACAGGGCAAAGAGCCTAACATGGAGGTAACGTACTGATGTTCAACCTCGTAGGGTCCCACAGAACACAAACTCTGTTTTAATATAGAAACTATGCTGTTACTCTAATTTAAACTCTAATTAAAAAAAATTGTATCTCTGGCTGCTGGACTAAAGCCACTCCTGAGTTATTATACCTGTCTCAACAAGAACTTTACTTAAAATAATCAGGTTTTTGTCCCTCGGTGTGGAGCAAAGAGGGGGAGTTGGAAATACCCTCTGTTGGCCTGTGCATGTTGTGAGCATAATAACTTGAAAAATAAATTAGATACCGACTTCTATTTATGTGTGTGGCTACATCTAGACCTAAAAAAGGTTCTTCTCCAAAAGTGGGTTGCCACGTCAAAATCCAAGATGACTGCCGCCATATGTGCATATATGTTAAACTTGTGAGCTGGAGCAATGTACCAACTTCCATTTTAGTGTTTGGTTGCATCATATATATACAGTTTGTGTGTGTGTGTGTGTATATGTATATGTGTATATATCAGAAGCTGTGTATAGTTACTGATATTAAATTGTGGACACCTGCGGCCTTTACACCAGCACGTCTTATTTATGTACAAAGTAGTGTTTTATTTTATTTTTAGCATGCACGGCTTACAGTCAGGTGAGTTTTATAGACAGGCAATTACGGTAAATAAAAAAAAATCTACCTCTTTCTTTATACACAATGAATCTCCTATCCACTTGAATATCTTGCACCAAGAGCATTAAGGTTTACTTGCATTCCCTGTTCAACTCCAGTCCAGAAAAATGCTCATCTCAAAAACTACAAACATTCACTAGAAAGCCCTCAATGATGAGGGACATCAGCATCCCACTTGTTACATTGGTAATTTGTTCTCAGTTGCCCTTTTCACTGAACATTATTGTCTAGAAGTGACAGACAGCATGTAGAGATTGTTGCACTTTAGAAAGTTAAATCATAATTACTCACTTGATCTAAATAATAAAAGTTTGGCCTTTTTTTTCCCCCAGGAGGTTGTTCTGAGTCCAGTTCAGGATGGAGAAATTAAACCTCAGATTGACAGTAACAAAGCTAACAACTATGTCATCGTTAAAGAGGTGAGTGACTTGTTTTTATATTTTCAATAATGCATTTATCTACAGTTTTTATCTGAAAATGTATTTTCTTCTTGTCTGTAGATCCTTGTGCGTCTCAGTAATTTGTGTAAAGCTGGTAAGAAGTCTCGAATAGAGCAGCATCAGAGGTTGCTGAAAAACATGGGAGCCCATACAGTGGTGCTGGAGCTGTTGAAGATCCCATATGAGCAGGTGAGAGACATATTCAAGAACAAGCTAAATTATTTGTCCTGTTCACTATATACTGTGTCTTTCATCTCCTTTGGTGTTCCTTCTATTATGTTACCTTACAACCTGTAATTTAATGTCTTTCTAATTTGATGCAACATGACAGTGGATTTATTTCTAATTCTATGCATCTGCTGTTTTCTTTGGTTTATTTCACAGAGTGACAAGAGGATGGGAGAAATCATGAGCCTGGCTAACAGCTTTTTGCAAAACTTCTGCAAAGGGAACCCTCAGAATCAAGTTCTTCTACATAAACACCTGAATTTCTTCCTTTCTTCCGGGGTTTGTTGACACGACCGGTCTGCGCTGATCGTCGTTCTAGCAGATAACACACATTGCTACAGCTAAAGATTATCATCCAAAATGATCACGACTGTTTTTCACCAGCTCCTGGACACAATGGAGACAATGCGTCACATCTTCATGAACAACTATCAGCTGTGCAACGAGATCAGTGACCGTGTGGTCCAGCACCTCGTCCACAGCATCGCGACGCAGGGAAAGCATGTTCAGTGTCTCAAATTCCTGAAGACTATTGTGAAAGGTGATGGTCGATATGTGAAGAAATGCCAGGACAAAGTCATGACTGAGGTGAGAACGTTTCAGCGTTCACATCACACCATAAATAAAATCAGTTAGAACATTTAGGCGATGATAACGTTGTGCGACTCTTGGGTCTGGTTGGGCGTCCAGCTGGTGAACGCTGGCGAGGACGTGTTGGTGTTCTACAACGACCGCTCCTCGTTCTCCAAGCTGGTGGAGATGATGGGCTCTGAGGAGGAGCGGGCCAACGAGGACGGAGCTTTGGCCTACCACAACGCACTCGTAGATCTTCTGGCTGCTTGCACCGAGGGCAAGAACGTCTACACCGAGCTGAAATGCAACTCTCTGCTGCCGCTGGACGACATTGTCAAAGTCGTCACTGATATGAACTGCATCCCAGAGGTAGTGGTCAGATGTTTTGCTCCACGATCCAAGTTAGGATATAGAACGTAAATTATTCTGGCCATGATTCCACGTTTCGTCTCATGTTGCAGAGTTCTGGCCTCTTATTTCTTTCAGGTGAAAACTGCATATGTGAACTTTGTGAATCACTGCTATGTGGACACAGAGGTAGAAATGAAAGAAATCTACACTTCCCCCCACATATGGAGACTTTTCGACAACTTCTTGGTTGACATGTCCAGAGTAGGTCTTCCTCACATTAAAAGGTCACACGTAGACCACTTGTTCTTTCTTTAATGAGGCAGTGTGCACGTCACGATTGATGAAGGCTTTGCTTCAAAGCCTCATCAGCTCGCATACTTAGCGTGAAGCGGAAAAATGTACGTGGGGAGATGAAAATGAGCTTCTGGCGAACCATTTGCTTTTATTTTTTTGAAGATGTGCAACACCACCACGGACCGGGCGCACGCAGATTTGAAACTGGAGAAGTATGTGACAAATACAGTGATGGCTATTATCAAGGGTTTCTTCAGCTCACCTTTCTCCGTGAACCACTCCAACCTGCAGGTAACGTGTCTCATCTCTACAAAGCTGATGAGACGTTTTGCATTTTTATGCACCAAATATTTAACAGCAGACTTCCCTCCTCGCTGCCCTTCCACCTCGAGCACTCGACGCAATGGCAATGCTCGCATTATATTTTTCTTTTCACAGACGAACCAGTCGGTCTTTGTCAAGCTGCTGCAGTCAGCTTACAGAGTTTATAACTGTGCCTGGCTCGACACGACTCAGAAGGCCAATACTGAAAGCTGTATCAAAACACTGGCTGATGTTGGTGAGTCATGATGCACAGCTGTCCAACTCTGATGGACAACTTGTAACAACACCTAAAGTCTATATTTAATGTGAGAATTTGTTGGTATTGCTGTAGTCCCTTGTTTATCACAGGAGATCCGTACTCTGAAGCCCCGCAATAAGTGAAAAACCATGAAATAGGAATACAGTAGTAGTACAAGTACAAGTTCAAGTTTGAGTACAGTAAATTTATATTAAGGCTTTAGAAACCCTTCCCACACTCTTGGAATGTTCTAAAGTCTTAAACCTACATCATTTTAACAACATATGTTACTAAATTGTACTTACTAGCTCTTCAGAACACCAACAGCTCTGGTTCTGGTCCATCTCTGTTTTATTCCGACTCAGTTAGTTTCTGCAGATCCTGCAGCAATGAAGCTCACAAATCAGTCCTCTAAACTCTTAAACCTACTAATTTTAACAACATGCAGTACTTATATGTAAATTAGCTACAAAATGTTACTTACAAGGCTCTGCAGAGCAGTAACAGCTTGGTTCCAGTCCGACCCGATAGATAAAAAATGCCCCGGTATAGCATGACTGAAGTCCACCGCTCCATCCAGCTTGATGTGCGCGTGCTGCTGCCCAGGATTTAATCCACCACCTCTGGCCCGGTCCCGACCAGCACCGCACGACCAGAACCTGACTGAACCCTGCAGCCATCTGTCATCTGCAGCTCCCAGGGTCCGGGTCACACTGATTCTGGATCAGCTGCAGCCCAGCTACTCAGCAGTGAAGATACAACTTGAGAGTTCAGCTTCAGGATTATTTGTGACTTTCCTGCCGGTCCTGTGAGCAACAAAACTTACAGAACTTCTGACTTTGCTGCAAAACGTTCCCTCCATTTCTAAGCAGTGGTTGAAAGAGCTGTATTGACTTCTAGGAAGTGATGGCTTCTGGGTAGTGTAGTTATTTAGACTGGCAAAACCGTGAAGGCTCAATGAAAGAAAACTACAAAATGGCAGCACTTTTTTTTTCTTCATATATTATGTACATGTACAGTACTTTAAAAAAATGCAATAGAGTGAGTCCACGATAAACAAACCATGAAGTAGTGAGGGACTACTGTAGTACCGGTACTTATATGAATTACAGTGATTTCTTTCATGTACCTTTTCTAATAAAAAGCAGTTTCAATGTCTTTTTATTGAGCTGATATTAATATTCACATTATTAGAAGTTACTGTATCTGCTGAAGTTTATGTCAATGTCAGTTTATTTCTGTAGCCCATAAACAGCTAAGCTGACCAAAGTGCTTCACAATTCAGTCAAAAAAAGAACAAGTTAAGGCCAAAATAAAACACAGACGGAAAAAAGGTCTTAGGCATATGTTATAAAGTCTCAGCAGTTTGTGTATGAAGAGGTTTGGAGTTTTAAGTTTTAGTTATTTTTGCAGTATTTGCACTAATGCCTAATTTTCCATGATCTTTCCCCAGCTAAGACTCGGTCCATAGCCATCCCTGTTGATCTGGACAGCCAAGTCAACACTCTGTCTCTCAAGGTCCATAACTACATGGTGAAGCGAGTTGTCAAAGACTGGAAGATTGCACGTGCACGACCCCGTAAGGAGTTTTCAACGAGTCCCGTCAACATGATCGTCATCGAGAAACTGCAGGTGCAATTTCTGAACACTGGAAGGTTCACCACTGTGAAGTTTGAAGCAAGCAATGTAGTTTATTGAGTCTAATAGAAGAAACTATTTAATATATATTTTTTTATGTTTGAATGTTTAAAAGTGGCAGTTCAGATTTTTTTTAAAGTTGGGTTTTGTAAAAATATTTCAAGCAATTAACATCTTACCTGTTATAGATAGCTCTTTAATTACTTCAATTTTGAAAAATAAATTGAAATTCTAAACTAATGGACAAGCGTAGTGCAATGATAGAGCCAGCATTCATAAACGTGGTGGGGGGGGGGGGGGGGGGGGGGGTAC
>JARVLU010000002.1:18984541-19000268 GCA_031762415.1 Simpsonichthys santanae | reverse complement strand
TGAAACGTTTCTACTAAAAAGAAACTGTCCAGATGACCTGATTGAGAATTATCAGTGTTTTTAATCATTTTTCTACAGCCAGGAGCGACACTGTGTCAACCATGAAATAGTGGAGTTAAGCATGCTTTGGGGAAGTGATGCAGGTCACTGCTCCGTGTTTTTCTGTGCCCGTTCAGTTCTTGACCTGCTCTTCAAGTCACCATCACTTTTTGCCGCGGACAATAACCAGAGCTCACTCTGACTCTGCTCTTGTAATGAGCTCAAGCATTTTCTTACCTGAATGTCTTTTCTGCAATAATGGAGCCTTTCCAGATGTGTAAGCTGCCTTTCAGAGGCACTAATGCATCCCCATACCATCAGAGAGGCAGGCTTTTGAATTGTATGATAACAGGCTGGATGGCCTCTTTCCTCTTAGTATGGAGGAGAAGGTGTCTGTGGTTTCCACAGACACCTTCAGTGTTTGGTTGATGTGAGCACTTTGCCTCAATCCACTCGGCCTTCGGCTCACAGAAGATGGCAGCATGTCTGCATGGTGTTCCTGCAGGTTTGTTTGTGCATGATGGAGCTTTGTGACACAGACACAGATTTTTGGAAGTGTCATGTCCACAACAGAGTCAGACGTGTTTTTATCGAGGAACCAAACATCGTGGGTGTCCAGCTCCGATGTTAGCTTTCATCCATCCTTGAAATGTTTTCATGACAGTGTTAGAAATGCTGGGATATTCAGTGTTCCTAACTTTCTGTTGAGGAACACTACAGTATTCTGAAACTGATCTGCAGTTTTTTGGTAGTTTTCCACAGACTGGTGAACCTCTGCCCATCTTTACTTCTCAGAGAATTAGCCACAACAAAAGCTTTATTTTAACGTCCAGTTCTTTTTGTTCTTTAGTTACAGAAGTCTCCTCTGCCTCTGTACCAACATATGTTGGTGCCATAAAGTCCTTCCATCCATCCATTCATCCATCCATCCATCCATCCATCTGTCCATCCATCCAGCTATTGCAATATCTTTACCCACTACTTCCTTTTCGGGTCACTGGTGTCACTGGTGCGTATATCCAGCAGTCACTATGTGAGAGGCAGGTGGGGTACACCCTGGACAGATCTCCAGTCCATCGGGATTTGATCCGGTGTTCTGCTCACTGGGTGGCAACAGCTCTACCAACTGAGCCACCATGCTGTCTTCCATAAAATTTAAAATTACATGTACATAATTTTTTCCTAAAAATGTTATTTCTCAGTTTAAACATTTGACATGTTTACTGTTTCATTGTAGGAAGAAACATGGGTTTATGTTATGAAATTAGCAAATTATTGCATTCTGCCTTTTTTTTTTCCACATGGATTATTGAGCATGAACTTTGATGTTTTGAACCACTTTGGCCATGGCTGCCTCAGAGGAGTCGACGGGGGAGAGGGTGAACACCAGGAACCATCAAACTGGTTGACCCACTATGTGAGTGTGCTGCTTATAGACTGAGTTTGTTGTGACTGATGAAGTCCTTTGGATGAAAGATGAAACGTTTTGACAGAAACCATTCAGAGGATCTGACTAACTTTGTTGTAGGAGACAAACAGGTGAAACGCTTGCATCACTTTTCTTCCACCTCACACTTATGCACCACTTTGCGTTGTCTTATCACATAACATTCCAATAAAGCAATTTGAATTTTGGAGTTGGTACAACAGGTACTTCTTTACAAGTACCAGCTTCTCATTAAAGCTCTTGAGTTATGAACTGTGTTTAAATCAAAGCTTATCATCTGAATGTTCCTGTTCCACATCTGAGGTGATGGACTAATCCCAGAAAGCAAACTGGTGTTTTATCCCCGTTCTGTCATTTACCCTCTGCTGTGAGGACCATCCGTCTCGGCTTTTCTCGTTTCGTTTACGCTGGCAGTCCTGCATTTAGTCCTGCTGCCGGTGACGGCCATTAAAATTAGTTCACGCAGTGCCATAATGGTGAGCAGCTGTCACTGCACAGACTCCGGGGCTGAAGTGCAGCATTACTGGAATGTGTTGCACTCAGATGAGGAAACAGTGGGAGTGGATAATATCAGCACCGTCATTAATGTCTGGCAAAAGCCTCATTGCCATGTTGTGATCCTCCTGTCAGCCTCCATGGCCATGTCCTGGTAAATATTTTACACATTTTCACCCGCGAGAAAGAGAGAGAGAGCCTCTGTGTGATTTTAAATTCATCTGAGCAGTGAATGGTTTACTTTATGAGCACAACCTTGGACACATTTGGATATATCTTTTAAATGAACCACAAAGATCACGCAGTTAACCTTTAGGCATTCAGAGGGCCAATAAATACTCCTGTCTCTGGAGGATTTTCTTTAACTGTAAAGTGTAAAAAAAGACACTCTGCAGAAATATTTCTGTTTAAATTAACAAAGACTCACTAAGAAACACTTCATCTGTTGTATTTTTTTTATTGTTTCTGTCTTTGTTTGGAAAGTTCAACCAACTTCTCCAAAAGCTGAAGAGAAGGCGGCTGGACGGCCTCTCCTCAAGTGTCATTTTTATAAATAAACCTGCCCCCATGATGACTTGCATGTGACTTCCCGTGTCTGAGCCCGAGCTTTGTGGTCACATGATGAACTGACATCAGAACACAAAATAAGCCCATGAAAAGCCCACAGAGGTCCGCCCCATGTCACACACTCGCTTGTCTGATCTGATACGTTGAAGTTAATCTTTCACTGGCTGTAAATGGACTGAAGGGATTCTGAAGTCTTGCACTGCAGTCAAAGTCACATCTGATAAAGGTGCTGTGTAAAAGTCTTAAACCACCTCTGATGTCTTCAAGGAGCGTGTTTACTGCTCGCCGCCGAAAGGCAAAGCGTGGCTGATGGTGTTTTTACTTTGGTCTGCGTGCAATCCAAACAAAAACTAGTGATCAATAGATGTACAACTACACCTGCTTAATATTTGGACCCAAATTCAATATGGCCGCCACAGCCAAGCCTCGTTAGAAAACACCAACATAATTATAATTCTGTCAGTTTTACAGATGTTGGGTGAGCATTTGGTGTGGATGTAGTTGTGAGTCACCCACAAGACAAACTTCAAGAGCTTTTTATTGTTATTTTTAGCATCACTTGTTGGAGTCACCCCCGTCTGTAAGCAAAATATCTCAAGAACTATGGGATTTTAATGAAACTTTTTAAACTTAATTACATTTACACACAACTGTGTGATGTTTGGAGTGAATCCAATTTAAAATGGCTGCCACAGCTAACCAATATTACCCAACAAAATAGCAGTAACAGATAGTGAGCTAAAGTTTGACGTGGTAGTAGCTGAGAGTTGTTCATAACACATATTCTAAGTGACATCTTGCAATATCAACAGCTAATGAACATTATTAAATGTCATATACTGTATTTACTTTGTATGAAACAGGAAAAAGCTCACCAAGAACATCTTCAGTCAACTGGATGTCAGGAGTTCAGCTAATAGCTGTCTGGAAATCACCCGTTTCATATTTATAAAGATGCAGCGTTTATCATGAGCTCAGCTGAAGAAATGGGAACGACGTGTCTGTGTGACAGGCTGATGATAACAAATTACACAAAGAGCCAATTTCAAAACAGGATTTTTGATTTTTGAAACTGTTTTTGTATCGACAACATTTCGGAGCCTTTAAATGACCGGACGATTCAAACAGCAGAATGGAATGGTTCAACAAGTGAAAAACATTCATCTGACCTGTAAAGACAATGCTGAATGACTGAAAACGTTGTCACATCTGTATATATCAGATCCTCTGGATGGTTTCCTTGTGCTGAAACGATTCACCTTTCATCCAAAGGACTTCATCAGTCCAAGAGTCACAACAAACTCAGTTCCACAAGCAGCGCATAACAGGCCAACCAGTTTGATGGTGATAAGATGGTTTCTGGAGTCCACCCTCTCCCCTGTCAACTCCTCTGAGGCAGCCATGATCAAAGTGGTTCAAAACATCAAAATCCATATTCAGTAATCCAGGTAACAAAATCTAACAAGATTAAATCAGTTCGTCTGACTGTCTGTCATCCAAAAGACTTCATCAGTCCTGGCAGTTCTTGATGCCTCAGAGGAGTCGACGGGGGAGAGGGCAGACTCCAGAAACCATCTTATCACCATCAAACTGGGTGATCTACAATGTGAGTGTGCTCGTTATGGGACTGAGTTTGTTGTGACTCCTCGGGCTGATGAAGTCCTTTGGATGAAAGATGAAACGTTTCAACACAAAGAAACCGTCCAGAGGACCTGACTTAACTTTGCTGGATTTATTACCTGGGTTATCGAGCGTGAACTTTGAAGTACTGTGTATCTTCAAATAAATAAAGGAAGGAAACTGTACGTGTCGGCACACGCAGTATAGAAAACTTAAAAAAAAAAAAGAAAATGGCTGTGAAACAAACACGGTGGTGAGATTTTTTTAGTCGTGACATCCTTTCATTCATCATATACAGATGAGGAAAAGAGATACTAACTTTGTGTGTGTGTGTGTGTGTGTGTGTGTGTGTGTGTGTGTACAGTTTAAACTGCTGTCAGGCCACCAGGGGAAAGACAGAGCAAGTTAAAAATGAAATGAAAACAACTTTTGCCTTGTCCTGTCTGAATAATCACTCCAGTTTCCCGTCTGAGTCCCCCTTTCCTCCCCCCAGCTCTTGCCTCTGTCCCCCTCCCTTTAGTGGCTGAAGCCGTTTACCTCCCACAGGCTGGTTGAGACACGCTGACTACTGGTGTGGAATCCACCTTCGCAGCTCAGTTCCAGTCTGATTCCAGTGAAGCGTGGTCTGTCCAGACTGTTTCTGAAGGTTGTGTTGCCACGTATGACGCTCAACTGAAAAACACTCCGGCTGCTGTAAATGGCTTTTTATGGACACCAGAGGTTTTTTTTCCTGAACACAAGCTGTCAGCAGCTCAGCTAAAGACTCAGTTTTAATGATTTTATTATTACAAACTAATAGTTTAATAGTTGACACTTTTATTGTACAAAAGTATTTTCTACAGCTTGAGGATATGCAACAAACTATATGACAGAACAATTAAAAATAAAAGGTTAAAAAACAACTGGACTTTTATTCTGAAGCTGAAGATCTTTCGGCATCTGGGAGGCTTTATCAATTTAAAAACCTCTGGTGCTTTTCTCAAAATCATGACAAATTGTATGCAAAAAGCCTGAATGAAACCTAAAGGAGAGACTCTTCTTAATCTGTAAATCTCAACAACTAAAACCACTTTTGAAGCCTCAAATCAGTGACGCTGATTTCAGGGATTTCCTTGGAGCCAAGCAAGCTCTGCAATGAACATGCAAAAGAGGATAAATGTCCAATTAATTCCAAACAGAAAATCTGTTTTTCTAGATGGAAATAATTGTCAGTTAAAATCTAACTCTATTCATGTTTGACAAATACAAAGTGTGTTACTTATTATACAAAATGTGAGCAAAAAGCCATCATTACTCACCAACCCCATAAACGCTAGAGCAATGAGAAGGTCAAGAGCAAAACTAACATCTTTTACTCTGTGATGAAGATCAGGTCTGAGGTTCAGCAAGTTTCTTTATTCTGTAATATTTAATTCTATTGGTATTTACCAGGTATTTAATGGGTACATGTACCAAGCGATATTATGTATTACCACCAGTGAAAGATGTGCATCTTAGAACAGACCAGTTCCAACAGAACTTAAATAAATATCACACCATAATATAAAGAGATACCACATGTGCACACAAAAGTACCTGGTAAGTACCTGTTATGTACTGTATTTTTTTTTTTTTTTTCCTTCTTGCTCTCGGTGAAGGCAGACACTTTTCCCTCCCGCTCCTTCCCCAGCTTCTGCTCTTTGTCCTGTGAACGTTTATGTTGCTTTTTGTGTTTGTTGAGATATTTTGCAACCTCACACTGTGTCCTGTTAGGGATACAGTGTGAGAGGTGATTTTTTTAACCTCTTCTTTCCCTCATTTCTTATCTAATGAAAAAAGACAGCAACTCTCATGAGGCTGCAGCCTCAGGGACCTCCGTCTTCACATGGCTATGTTCTTTGGTTGTTTGTGTTTCTTGGGCGGGCTGTACTGAATGACAATAAAGCCTGATTCTGATTCTGATGTACATAGATACATGGTTTGTATGAGATAAGAACCAGGTGTAAGTAATACATATTCAGTGAGTACCTGGAATATACCTATTAATTGTGCAAATACTTATGAAGCATTCACACTGTTGTGACCATTTTTCTTTCTTATGTTTTTCAGCATCCCACAACTTTTGTGCTATTTCAACAAATCATAAAAATGTTCACCTCATTCCAGAGAGGGGTGCTATGACTTTTGATATTGGTGCAAATTTACCTTTGCAAAAATATTTAGCCATTTCTGACACTTTCTTTCCTCATAGAAAATGAATTGAGTTCATTGTCCATCCTTCAAATCTTTTGCTTTACAAACTTTTACTGCTCTTTTCACAATTTGTTCTGGTTCAGCTCCTTCTGCAAATATTTTTTTTTTCAGCTAATTTCAGCTGTTTTTTTTCAGCTGTTTTGTGATCCTTTTAAATTATTTGTTTCTTTCAGCTTATTTCTGCAAGTTTCAGCTTTTTCTGCTATTTCAGCTATCTTTGAGTTAATTTAGTTTTTTCGGCTAATTCCACTTTTTTTTTTTTTTTTTTGCACTGATTTCAATTTTTTTCAGCCTAATTCAGCAAAAACATGTTCTCTCCACTTCCTTCTGGTATAATTTAAGCTTCTTTCTGCCTTTTTAGCTACTTTCGGCTAGGTAAGGTTGTGTGCTAATTTCATCTTTATTTATTAGATAATTTCCACTTCTTTGTGCTCATTTCTGATTCTTTCAGCCTAATTGGGCAAACGTGTTCTTTCTACTTTCATCTGGTAATTTAAACTTATTTTTCAGCTACCGTTTCTTTTTAGCATTTTTTTTTGTCGTTGTTGCTAATTTCAGCTGTTTTCTGAAAACTTTCAGTCTAATTAATTTCTTTATGCTAATTTTTGTTTGTCATGCTCCTTTCAGCACATTCATGCTAGTTTATGTTATTTCAGCGACCATTTCCCTGTTTTAAAGCTAATTTCAGCTTTTTCCAGCTTATTTCACATTTTTTGCACTCCTTTCAAATTTTTCAGTCTAATTCAGCTAAATTGTGCTTTCTCCACTTCCTTTTGCTTCATTCTGCTTTTTCAGCTACTTTTCAGCTATTTTTTTTTTTTTGTAATTTCCGCTTTTTTTCTAGCTAATTTAGTGTTTTGTGCTCATTTCTGCTTATTTAAACCAAGTTCAGCAAATATGTGTTCTTTTTGCTTTCTTCTACTAACTTAGGCTTGTTCTTCCATTTCAGCGACATTTCAGCATGTTTTTAGCTAATTTTAGCTGTTTTTCAGCAAGTTCTTCATCTATAAGCATTCACACTGCATTTTCGCAGGAAATGCAATTTCTCTAATTAGAGGTTTGTATTTTGCAAGCACCCAGAAATGACTAGACTGGTACTTGGTAAGTACCAGGTACACACAGGGCTGCATACTGCTACCCTTCATATGTGAGGTTGAGGGGTCACTGACTGCTCTGATAAATATGATGTGTTTCACCCTGTGTTGGATTATCAGATTTAAAAACAGTAAATGAGGGGATACAGAATGTTTTGGGTGACCGGACCCTTCAGTGATGTTTAAAGACTTGAATCAAAGTGAAGAAGCACCGACTGCAGATGTTCTGATTGCAATTGTTGTTGAAAAAATTTCCTTCAGCCTGTTTTCTTACCTGCCTGTAACTGACACACTAAGGCCCAAACAAAAAGAGGCCCTTCTTCTAAACTTTTTGCCACTTCTGGGTGGAAGGAGAGCTGATCTGCAGCCCAGAGAAGAAGACCTGATAGCGATGCTTCCACATGATGAAGGTACCCACAGCACAGACCAATGCTTGGGCCAGGTTCAACATGATCTGAATCAGGAAGTAGAAAGGAAGTGTCCCGGTTACAGACTCGCAGTCGCTGACGTCCTCGTAGATGAAGGTGCGAGCGATTGGGTCGTCCTGATCCAGTACACACACGCAGTCTCCTCCTTTCTGCTCACAGGTGAGGCTGCTGGTCTGAGAGTGATGGTGTCCAGCAAACGCCACGACCAGCACTGAGATGACCAGGCCAGTGGTGCACAAGATGAAGTACAGGAGCTGTCGGGGGCAGAGACGCACTGTGAGGTCATGAACTTCAACTCTGAAAGCTCTGATGAGGGAGAAACATCTATTTACTTCATTTCTGCAGTTTTTATTATTATTATCATAATCTAGCTTGAGTCCATTGTCTCATGATTACCCCTATGATGCCAAAATGATGGTTTGAAAACAGGCATTCTGGCTCAATACCTATTTCAAATTCAGTTCAAAGAGATTACCCACCATGCTGCAGGGCAAGGTCTGACCCTCGGAGTGGGAGCCCAGCTTTTAGTACAAAGGAGTCGCAACACAGGTGACACCGGCAGGCAGCTACAGCCACCATCCACCTTTAATGCACATCCTGTGTCAGGGTCCTGAACAGCAGAGACTGTCTAAAAATACATGGCTCAGTGGCTTTGTGTTGTTTATGCAATTGCTCCATCTCAAACACACTAAATCTTCATCCTAATCCATCTGTTATATAACGGGAACCCTCATTCAACGCTGCCTTTTAGCTTTAGTTACTTGCTGCTCTTGGAGTTATGCAAGCTACGAGCAGCTCAGAATTTGCACAAAGATTTGTGTTAACTATGCAACAGCTGAGAGGCTATAAGGAGAAGACTGTGAAACCAGTGCATTGAAAAATGGTCATCATTCGAAAACGGAAAATTGGTCAAAACAGAACAATAGTGGGTGCAGTTTATTGTTGTAAGTACGGTAAGTGCTATGTGTTGTCATCATTGTATGTTTCCATACCATGATGAAATTAGTTCTCTGCATTTAACCCATCGCACCTGGGATACACTCAGGTGGAGCAGTGGGCAGCTATCTAAGCTGCCTGGGGCGCAATTGGGGATTGGGTGTCTTGCTCAGAGACACCACCACATGTGGGAATGGCTGGGGATCAAACCTGGGACTTCCAGGTCCCAAATCGGCTGCACTGCTTCTACACCATCTCAGCCTTTATTTACCTTTGTAGTCTTTGTACCACTTAGTTTGCAGTGGTGACCCCTGAAGAAGACCGCAACCAAAAGGCTGGGGAAAGTGGATGTAGTTTACTATTGTTTACTGTGGGGTGTCCTGGAACTAAAGTGTGTCAAGTTCAAGACTGGACATCCTTGACCCTGAATAATCCAAGAGAGAGAGAGAGACGGCTGCAAAGGCAAGAATAACAAGCAGTACATTGATGCCCCCCATCGCTGAAGGATCTGAATAGTGACTGTTTCTAAGTTATGTGATGAGTGTTTCTCTGGACTGGAACTGAACAGGGAACACAAGTGAACCTTAATGTTTTTGGTGCAAGTTATCCAAGTGGGGAGAAGTTACCCTGTGTAGAAGAACAGAGATAGATACAGTATTTCTTTGCTTGTACAAGGCGGCGCAGAGTGAAGGATGACGTTGAACCACCAGGCGCAATGGCAGAGCCAGGGGGGGGACCAGTGGTGGCCTTGGCCACCTTATATTTCTACTTGGCCACCCCACAGGCCACCTCAATAATATGAAGGAAACTACTTATAAGCAACATAAAAACTAGAAAGCTTAGTTTCCTTAAATGATAGGGGTTGTTGATTTTCATACATACAAACTGTACATACTTGCATACACACACATAATATATGTGCATGCAAGATGTGGCCATCTTGAATTTTGAGCAGTTTTCAATAGGAACTTTTCTTACATCTAGATGCAGTCACACACTTACACTGACCAAAAATACAAACTCAACATTTCTGTTGTTTGCACACTTTTTTAAGACTTTTTCGACGTACACAAAAGTCCTTTTTCTTTCAAACAGAATTCCCAAATTTGTGTAAATCGGTGTTAATGAGCACTTCTCCTTTGCTGGGATAATCCATCCACCTCCCAGGTGTGGCATATCAAGATTAGACTGCATGATTATTGCACAGGTGTGCCTTAGGCTGACCACAATAAACGGCCACACTAAAATGTGCAGTTTTATCACACAGCACAAAGCCACAGACGTCTAAAGTTTCGAAGGAGTGTGCAGTCGACTGCAGGCATGTCCATGTTCAGAGAAACTGGCAGTGCATCCAACCAACCCAACAACCGCAGACCACGTGCCAGCACAGCAACCACTATGTTTGTTGTCCATAACATAAACCTGCCCATACCATGACCCCACCTCCACCACGGACCACTTGATTCACAACAGTGACATCAGCAAACCGCTCAACCGACCACGATCATGGAGCAGGATGTCAGCACTATGTCTCTGTGCACATACAGCCCAAGCTGCCCAGAAGGTGATGAGAAGGACTATATTCCTCCCTTGAGGACATTCATGAGCACTTGGAGTTCTTGCTCTACAACTTTGCTTTGAAGCAATTTTACATTTTCCAGAAACTATACATTTGAGCATGGTGTGGGAAGAGATGGACAAAAAGGAAATTAAAAACATCTTTGGAAACAATCGTGGACTGATTGTACTGGTCTTGAAATTCCAGTTGCGTGCATTGTGGGACTAATTAAGCTGCAGAATTAGGCTGCATTATTGAAAGTGCTTCTTTGCTGCTTAGGAATCCCTGCAGAGCACTTTCATGCAGGAGAACACTTAGGCCCTTTTTTATAGAAATGTAGTTCAGTTCTATTCTCACTTTGCAGCTCAAGAGGATAAAACCTTGTTCTCTGCACGGATCATCTGTCTTGTATATATCTCAGTGTTTGGTCATTTGAAAGTGACTTTACGTTTTTGAGAAATCTGATTTAAACTTGAAGGATAGTCCCTCGGGTTGTCTGCAAACTCACCTTCACAATGAACTGCAGAGATGATCGTTCATCTGGTTGGTAGCTGATACAGTAGAGGATGAAACCCAGGGCGGAAACTAAACAAAGCTGCAAGAAACAGGAAATATGTTTTGTGCATTTGCTTTAATTTCATTCCAAATTCATCAAAACCATCAATAAAACATATTTATTTGCATTTTTAAACATTTTTGTCCGAACATCAGCTTGAAGCCTTTGCAACCTTTTATATTGTAGTGTAAAAACAACAGTCTGGTCCCGGATTGTTCTTAATATTATATGATTCTGCAGTGAAGCTGCTATCTGATTATATTACTTTGTTATTCTCCCTCCTCTCTCTCACACACAGACTCACACTCTATCTTCGCAGTGCAATCGAAGTCTTGTGACTAACGTGCGGCATCTTATTTGACTGTTTTTCCCAGGTTCTTAAGCACTCAGGATTCTCTGGAAAGTTCTTGATGACCTCAATGTTTTTGCACTCGGCTGAATCTCGTGAGGATCTAACTCGGGATGTTGGTGTCCAGGAATGTTTTTCAGAGCTGATGGCCTCCGTTAGAGGCAGGACCAGCCAGGAACATGTTATTATCACCCAAGATGTTTTATTCCAAGCTGAAATGACTAGGAAAGTTAACCTTGTTTGGGTTAATTTACATAGAAACTGAGTCCCTTACAACAAAGATCATTTTATCTGGATTTACTTTTTTTTTTTAAACCAAAGCTGACAATTCAGGCACTTTTCATGTAGAGATTTTAACATACTTTGTCTGAACCTCATTATTTACAGTCTGGTGACCTCAAGGCTCAACTTAAGAGTCTTTAAATCCAACTTTTGTCTCTTACTCAAGCAGTTTTCAGTACTTGCAATAATAAATGTACTTAAGTTTATAGTAAGGGTACGTTAAGTATGCATATTGTATATGTTAAGTTACGTTAAGTAAGCATATTGTATATGTTAAGTTACGTTAAGTAAGCATATTGTATAGGAAAAGGGTTTCCACGGTGTTCAGAAGTTGAAGGTGCCGTGCTGGGATTGGATGTCTTGGCTTGCCTGCCAGCTGCAGAGGGCTTCCTGCATGCACAACACAAACAGAGCGTGCAGAGCCGTGCGCCTCAGGAGGAGCAGACGTTTAGGGGAACGTGTTCAGACGGAGGTTTATCTGAATGTGAGAATTGGTGTGATCACTCAGGGTCACAGAGCGGAGGGTCATGCAAGTGTTATGTAAGAAATTGAGATTCATGCTGCATGCAGTGGCTGTGGGCAGAGCAGACGCTTACAATGATCCCAGCCCAGTGAGGCGTCTCCCTGGCCAGGAGCGAGGGACTGATGGCCAACATGAGGAAGGCCACGGCTGTGACAGCCACCCCCAACAGGAGCTGCAGCAGGGCGACGAGCAGAGGGAAACGACACACTCTGCACTTATCACCGTCCTCTGGTGCCGGGCTGTCATCCCTCCTTTTGCTCCCGAAACCTTTCTGTCCCTGTCCCATTCTTCCGCCTGGCTTCCACTCTCTTCTCCCTGTTTTGTCTTCACCACTTTTTTTCCCTTCCTGTTGCTGTCTTTGGAGTGGGCGAGTCTGACTGCTGGCGGCCTCTCACCCGCCCTGCCTGCCTTTCACCAAGCCCAGCTCAGCTGCCGTTTGAAAACAGACACGGCTCTGAACTAATATGGAAAACATTTGGACCTGATTCTTACAGCAGCTCCAGGGCCGCATATAGAGCCAGCAGCGTAAAGAGGAAGAGGAGGGGGGGCGGGTGGGCGGTTTCCAACACAGGCACAGGAGTGTTTTTCTCCTGTACAGCGACAGAAAGAGAAACTCCAGCAGGTTAATGAGACGCTAAGAGAGGAGGTCACACTTGGTCAGCAGCAGGAGTGACGGGATCACTTTTTGTCAGCACTGTTACACAAGACGGCCATACGCCGCCTGCCAGGAACGATCATGTGACTCACAGGAAGGAGAAATGTGATCAGAAGGCATGTGAGAACATTAACGCAGGCGTTCTGGAACATTCAGAGAGGAGGAGCAGGTGTCACTGACTTCCTGAAGTTCCTGCCTTATTTTGATCAGATGTTCTTGATTGAACGCTAGAATGACTCACCTTGTTTTTAAGGTGGGGGGGGGGGGGGGGTTAAATGTTTCCATATTTATACACAAGTGGCGCTCATGGTGAAGCGCGACGCACGTATTTGCGCACACAGCTGGCTGTTGCCATGGGTACTGAGGACACAGCTGGCCTGCAGGTTTCAGACCCCACAGTACAGCAACAGGCCGCGAGCGAGGCTCCACATCAGCATCTCTTCTGAAGAGTTTTCTGTTCATTTTAAGAGTTTTTTTTTTTTTAAACTTAGTTGTCTTCACCCTGGTGAGTCAGACAGTTTAATGATTTATGTCGCAGTGGAGCAGCCAGGCTCCACAATCAAGTGGATAAACCACTGACAGAAACAAACACTGGCATGGAGGAATCTGTGCTGACATCGTGAGACGTGGACCTTAAATATACAGCCAGACTGGCAGCAGATCTTAAATATGAAATCAAATATACAAAACTCACCGTTTGACATCCAGTGCCATTAATTGTCATAATCACTGAAGCCTGCACGTCACAGAATGTGGCATCTCATTTTATCAGTGAGCATTACATCACATTAGGCCATAAATCATTAAAAAAAGGTGACCTTTTCAGTTTTTAGCTACCTTCTCCATTGTGTACGCATATGCATGCTGGCATACTTCATAAATCAAAATGCATCTATGCTATGATAAATATACAACTGCAATGCAGAATTAAATACAATCCTTTCAGTTTCTGTAGAAGTATCACTTTGTTCAGTTTCAGCATCTTTTTAATCCAGAATCAACCCAGTGGGGCAGACGTGCAGGTGTGCACAGAATTAGTGTCAGTAACACTTGCCCTGGAATACAAAACTCAAATGTAGATGCAGTTGTGTAATCCAGAGTGTCTGTAGATCACATAATGTCTGCAGCTATCATGTTGACTGCTGGCAGTCACTGCACTGAGCAGAACCATCTCAGCACCAAAGGGCCATAATGGTAAATTAATAATAAATAATCAACTTCTGTTTCTCAAACCAGTACAAGGGCTGGACAGGTACCATTCACCGATGGGGGGAGGAGAAGTGACAACAGATATTGCAGTGAATATTTTACTGATGTTAGATAAAAAAAGTTTGGCTCTGAAAAGCAGCAGGTTCAGGGGACACGTTGGACAGGTCAGAAGTCCATCACAGGGACACACAGAGACAAACAGCCATTCTCACTCACCTGGGGACAATGTAGTCACTAATTAACTTAACGTGCGACACCCACACATGCACAGGAAGAACAAACTCTACATAGAAATGCCAGGAGGCAAACCTGCGCCCTTTTTGCTGTGAGCCAACAGCTCTAGCCACTTCGCTACCGTGCCACCTACACACATCTATTTTATTATGTCTTTCTCTTCAGTTTGGAAAACAGGATTCACTTTTTCCCAACATGTAAATCTCAAACTGTCAAAAAAATCTATTTGAAATTTACAATTACTGGTCAATTAGAATCATTGTTTTTCTGTAAAAAAAAAAAAAAAAAAAAAAAAAAAAGTTATTTAAAATGTTGGCCATTGCCCTCCTCAAGTCTCTGGCTTCACTTTCTCAGTTAGTACTCAAAGTGAAATGAACTA
The DNA here is from genome assembly GCA_031762415.1 of Simpsonichthys santanae. Taxonomy (NCBI): domain Eukaryota; kingdom Metazoa; phylum Chordata; class Actinopteri; order Cyprinodontiformes; family Rivulidae; genus Simpsonichthys; species Simpsonichthys santanae. The sequence goes on along the minus strand of JARVLU010000002.1, from coordinate 18,985,665 downwards.
CAGACTACAGCAGAGCTCTGGTTAGACCAAGACACACAAAGTACTTAATTATTTAAGGTGTGTGGAGTTATGTTCTGGTCGGGTTACAATGATCTCACTAGTTGATCATTTTATAGCAGAGTATTGGGTCGACATTTTGCTCACAGTAATGGTTGACCAAGCTTGTTGGGAGGCTCATTACAGAATACTATTTTCTGTTTTAACAAACATGTAAATAAAAAGTTTTTTTTTTAGCACTCTGATATTTCAGCAAACTCTACATACAAGGCATTATCATTTAAACTGTACAGAGTGATACCAGGGGCACCATTAAGGAGGGGAAAAAAAAAGGGGGCAATGACCACCCCTAAAAACCTGGAGCCACTTTCCCCCATGGGTCACCCTTGGCCAGTTTACTCCTTATGAGCTTTTGCTTTGTGTGCATTTTAAATTTCCTCTAGTCGGATTAGTAGAACCTCATAAACATTAATAAACAAATAAATGAATAAATAAATAAATAAATAAACAAACATTGTATTTGAACAATTAGGAGTAAAAAAATTACTAAATTACACACAGTATTTAAAATTAAAGATCAAACTTAAAATCTGTTTCCCTTGAATGAGGACAACTAGCAAACCAGTGTCCTCAACATTATCATGTAGGGGCTCAGGCAGTTTTTTATTTTTTATTTATTTATTTATTTTTTATAAATAAATGTGAATGTCAAGGTCAATTTTATTTATGTAGAACATTTAAACACAACGTTGAGCAAAGTGCTTCACAAGGAGGGTAAAAACAAGCAGGAACAAATAACAATAGAATAAATAAAAAAAAATAGGAATTGAAAAGTTCACAAATGTATAAAGAAATGGGCTAAAAACAAACTAAAATGAGAAAATAGCCCAATTTCAAGCTTCTCATGGAACTGCCAGTAATATAAAGTGAGGAAGGGACTCACTCAGTACCTTGTGACAATGCTTTTCTGAAACTAATGTGACCTGAAACATCACATAAACAAATAAAATGCTAAAGTAAAATGGACAGGTCATGATTGCAGAGTGTGCTTTGTTTTTTTTTTTGTTTTTTTTTTTTTATTTTCAGACATTTATATAAAATCAGGATTTTTTGTGGGGGGGGGGGGG
>JARVLU010000002.1:18923259-18936298 GCA_031762415.1 Simpsonichthys santanae | reverse complement strand
AAAAAAAAAAAAAAAAAAAAAAAAAAAAAAAAAAAAAAAAAAAAAAAAAAAAAAAAAAAAAAAAATTCACATTTAATTCACTTGACAAGATTGTGCCCACTAGGAGCATAAAAGCTCTCGTAAACGTTTCAAGACATTTTGGACTCCTGAGTGTTTTTTTTTAGTGACATTAACTGAATTGGTCATGTTAAAAATCTAGATTTTTGTTTTGCTTTTTTCTCTCTCTGGAGTTTTAAGTTTAACATGCTGAAAGGAAACACTCAGATGTTTTGAAGTGGGGCTCTGTGTAAAGGTTTGATATCTTTCCTGTTGTAAAAAGCTTTTTGAATGACCTCACTTAGGAGAAATGTTTTATTTCTGACCTGATTTGAGCTAACTTTTAGTCTAAAGAGAGGCCAAGACCTAAAGTGGATTGCTGCTTCTTGCCTTAAATAAAAAATAACAAATAAGAACAGTTCATTAGAATGATCATCATTAAAACAGCAGCCAGTTTTACATTATAAGATTTACATGGAATTACATGATGACATGCTAGCACAAAAACCAGCAGCAGCTAGCTGTGGCACTTCGAGTGCAGCCTGGGGCTTTTCCTTCAGGAATATGATATTTCTGCTGGATGCAATGCAAAACTGACAAATGGTGTAAAAGTTTAGAAAATGGCATTTTAAGGAACAGCTAAGAATTATTATTATTTTTTTTAAAAAATGGTAGTTTTGTTCTTGGCCTTGCTTTAACCTTAATGTTAGCTCATGAATCTGATCAGATTTAAACGTCATTTCTTCAGACGTAAAAGCTTTGTACGACAGGTAAGATACCGGTAGTTATCTTTCATAGTCTTCACAAAACTACACCTCAAAAGATTTAAACAGTTGCTGTAAATTAAATACACTTACTGTTTTTTAAAAAGCTTTTTTTAATTATTTTTTTTAACAACATCCGTTTGTTTTGTCTTTTTGTTTCCAGGGTGTTGATGATGCCTTTTATACATTAGTCCGAGAAATCCGGAAGCACAAGGAGAAGATGAGCAAGGAGGGCAAAAAGAAGAAAAAGAAGTCCAAGACAAAGTGTATACTCATGTGAATAACCTTCCTTTTGAAAACAGAGTAAAAAAACAAGTTGAACAGTTCAAGTAATACGTTTTGTACATCACACTAAATTATTAGCCCCCCCCCCCCCCACACACACACACACATTACCGTACTTAATGAATATTAAAACTGACCTGAATTGTCTGCCCTTTTTATTTGGACTCCAGTAAGCTTCATTTTTTAGTGTAGTGCCAGATGCTGACGTGTTGGTCTTGGAGCTGGATGAGCCAGATTAAAAAAATAAAATAAAATGGTGATAATTTAGAGTTAATGGCATCAGTAATAACTTTTGACAAATTAATAATTATTATTCATGCCTCTTTGCTTGAAATGCCACAACCTGCAAACGTTCATTAATGCCCTTTTTAAAGATGGGATGCCAAAGAATGAATATTCATCCCGCTCATGTCGACAAAACGATCTGAGGACCAACGTTCAGCCAGATGAGATCCAAATGTCCCAGCCACTGTGTAATTTCCCCGTTCTTGACCTTTAGCCGTGACTTTGTTTTGTCACTGATAAGTATGCATGCAAACTCTTTTCAGAACGTTTTATTACCCTAGTTAGCCATTGATTAATTGCTTTGTATTGTGTGGGGACTGATTTGTCATTACTAAATGAAAAGAGATGTTTTTATTTTCTTTTTGCATGATTGGTGTCCTTAATGACATGGAGATTGCAAATTGCCTCCAGTTGATACATTTAACAGAGCCAGCAAGGAGGAAGTCAGACTTGAGTCTAATTTTCAGGTTTATATAAAGCAGTCAATATTTGCTTTTGTGAAAATATTTTTTGATAACAAACTCAAAGATTCATAATCATTTTTGAATAATTTTTGTCTATTTGTTGCAGAGATTTGTTTGACTCTTGTAGAATTGTTCTGAATGATTCTGACAAAAAATAACTTCCTTTGTGTTACTAAAACCTTAAATGTGCTCCACGGGAGGGGCTTCATGTTCAATCCAGATGTTTAGTTCATTGTAAAGAGGGTTTGTGTGCGAGTTGGCATTTCTTTTTAATTGCTTCTGAAAGCAGAATGCAATGTTTGGTTGCAGGTTATAAAGAGTTATTGGTGTGAAGGCTCAGAGGTTGTTCAGAAATGTATTCCAAAAGCAGTTGTAGATTATTTGCCATGCAGATGTTTTCAAACACTTTAGGACTTATGTGCAGAAATGTTGGAAGTAGCTTGCTGGCCCCGCCTTGCAACAGAAATGATTGTGTAATGTGCAATTGGAAATTATGTTTGTATTTGTTTTTAGAGGAGGCATAAATTGCCTTAAATGTTTTTATTTTAATTTTATTTTTTGTCAAATATCTGAATAGTTCTAAGAAATGACACCTAGTTTCTCTCATGGGTCAGCCCAGATGTCACCCTGTTAACTGTATTTACAGATTGGTTGCCTGGAGGGTTTTTATTTGCCTTTTATCTTTATGTTGAGTGCTGCATTTAGACATTAAAAAGAGGCTAAACCAAAATTAATTAGCCTCAAATGCACACAGTGCTGTTTTGTGGGAGGTAGGAGTGGGGGGTTCGAAGCTATTGTCACAAATAATTAAGATTTGAAACATTTTGCTTTCAGGAGTAATGAGTTTTGACCTGTTTTTTTTTTACCTCTTCGTTTTCATTAATTATATAATTAGCTGTTGCTGAAATTTTAATTTTGTAACCCTCTTTTTAACGAAAATTTTAAAAAAAAAAAAAAAAAAAAAAAAAAAAAAACTAGTTTTACTGTAATGTTTGAAATGTTTCTCTTCCTTTTGTTGCGTGCCAACAGCTGATTTCTTAAATGTATCGTTTGTACCTGGATCATATTTTAACAACCTTTGTATAGTTGTGATACTGAAAGGTGCATATTTTGTAAATTGTGCTTCGTTGCGTCGGTGTGTCTAAATGAATGTTGCTTTAATGGAGCTTCACTCAGCTCCGTGTACGTGATTAGAGTGTGTGACTGGGTCCAGGTCTGTGGGGGGGGACGTGAATGAATGACCGCTTTACAACCTGCCTGTTGTAGAGGGGTGATCTGATCTCAGATGAGTCTATTTTTTTGCCATAAGTCTCACCACTCCCATTTAATGTGTAATAAAGAACAAAGTAAAGAGGATCCAGACTCCGCCTTCTAATGACTTCATTGTTACCTCCAGATTTGTTTCTAAAAACAGGTTTGCTGCATCTCTGAATACGTTTACGTCAGAGTGCAGCATGTTTGTTTTCCAGCAGGTGGCACTGTTTACTTGCGTCTGTCCGCATCACTGTGGGAGGTAAACTTTTTGTTTGGGATAAAAATGCACCAAAATGTTCATGAGAGAGGAAGAACTGTCTAATAATCAGACTAAACCACTCGTTTAATTCATTAATATGCAAAACTAAAGTCAAGTATTTACTAGTTAGACTGGAAAAGGAAAATAGAATTAACTTACATACTGAAAGAGGAAGATGGTTCCACTTTAAGGCTACTGAGCCATAATATCCCAATTAAAAAAAAAAAAAAAAAAGAATTGATGCACCAGTACAGGAGAGAACAAGACTTATTTTGTTATGGTAACAGTACAGCTGTTTTAATTTTATCTAACATTCTTTCAATGAACCCTGAACAAAATGTCAGAAGATAATTAAAAAAAGTGTTTTGATGCAGGAAGACTGTAAAAAGGACACATTTACATGTAAAGCAAAAGTTTAAAGCAGGAGAATATTTTTTTTAATGGGTTGCATTACTGCTTAAAGCAGGTTGTATAAATGATGATGTATTTAAATGCTGTGGCAAACTTGTTTAATAACTGATAAGATACAAAAATCATGTTTTTGAAGTTGGTTAAATTAATTTATGTATATTTATCCAGCAGTTCAGAACTTTTGATTTAACATAATTTAATGTTTTAGGAGTTTAATGTTGTATAGTCTGCGTTGCCTCACACACTGAATGTCTCCGGTGGTTTCCTCCCACCGTCCAACATCCATCCATCATCTTCCGCTTGTTCCAAAGTGGGGTCGTGGGGGCAGCAGCTTGAGCAGGGAGGCCCGGGCATCTTTCCACAGCCACCTCTTCCAGATCTTCTGGGAGCCCAAGGTGTTCCCAGGCCATAGTCTCTCCTGGGTCTTTCCTGGAGTCTCCTCCCAGTCGGACATGCCCAAAGCACCTCCCTAGGGAGGCACCCAGGAAACATCCTTACCAGATGCCTGAACCACCTCAACTGGATCCTCTCCATGTGGAGGAGCAGCGGTTCTACTCCCGAGTCTCTTCCAGATAACTTCTCATCCTATAAAAATGTTTTGTAAGGGAGAGTCCAGTTATCCTGTGGATGAAACCCGTTTCAACCGCCTGTATCCACAATCTCATTCTTATGGTCACTACCCAGAGTTAGTGACCATGGGTGAGGGACAGTAGACCGAGAGAGCTTTGCCTTGCTGCTCAGCTCCTCTTTCACCACAACGGACTGGTACAGAGTCCACAACACTGCAGACACTGCACCAATCCATCTGCCAATCCTGTGCTTCATTCTTCCCTCACTCGCGAACAAAACACTGAGATACTTGAACAACTCCTTGAGGCAGAACCTCAACCTTGACCTGAGCAATCCACCCTTTTCCGACAGGACCATGGCCTCAGATTTGCAGGGGTTGATTCTCATTCCAGCTGAAGATCACGGCACGATGGTGCCAACTGGACCACATCATCTGCAAAGAGTAGATATGGAATCCTGAGGCCACTGAACCAGAATCCCTCCACCCCTTGGCTGCACCGAGAAATTCTGTCCATAAAGGTCATGAACAGAATCAGTGATGATGAGCAGCCCTGGTGGAGTCCAACTCCCACCCTGAAGGAGTCTGATTTACTGCTGGCAATGCGAACCAAACTCTCGAGCCGCTTGTATAGGGACCGAACAGCCCGTAACAACAACCTCCCCCACCCCCCTCCACACACACACACACAATGTACCCGAGGGACACGGTCAGACATCTTCTCCAAGTCCACAAAACACATGTAGACTGGATGGGCAAACTCCCATCACCCCTCGAGGATCCCAGTGAGGGTAAAGAGCTGGTCCCGTGTTCCACAGCCAGGATGGAACCCACATGGTTCCCCCTGGATCTGAAGTTCACTCAACGATCGCACTTGTTTCTCCAGTACCCCTGAATACACCACCAGGACTTTACAGTTCAACATGTCAGACTTTTTCATTCAACCTATATTTAGACAGGTTAATCTCATTGAGCCTCGAGGACTCATTTACAAGAGAGACCTGCTACAAACTAAGAATAATGACAACAACAACAATACAGTAATAGATTTTCCTTGGACAATCAACAATAGACAATCAAAAGAGAGAAGTACAGATTTTTTTTTCAAACAAGTTAAAACAAAGATGTCAAAAGTTGCTAAAACAGACAGATTATGAGGCAGATGTAGAAAATCAAGAACAGGAACAAGACTAAATGGAGTTTCTGACCTGAGAGTCTGCTCAGCAGATGTTCTTTGAACAGGATAAAGCAGCAGATTTGAAAAATAATTATAAAACTTATAAGACTAGTTCTAACATTGTGTAGCTTTTAGAATATTGAAAGAGTTTCTGTTTGTTGGATCCTCCTATGATTAGATCCGAGTTGATGTGTTAATGTCACTCCAGCTTCTGATATCAGATCAGGAGATTTAGGAAGCAGATTGACTAATCGTTCTTTTATTTCTTATTCATGCTTTTTACTCCAGCGTTCTTGCCTTAAGACGGAAACAGTTTAGTCTTATTAAAAGTAACATTAGATGTTACAATTAGCAGATTTCCAGTGGAAACCGATGATCAGGTGCTCTTCACAGACGAGCAGTAATTGTGTTTGAAGGATCATTTTAAAACGAGCTCCCTTTGGAATTAAACTCTTATGTTTATCATCATCGTCATCATCCAACAACCAAGTTGTCATTTTTATTTTTCTTCTTAAATCCTTTGAAACACAACTTGTTGAGCTCAAGCTCATTTATTCACACTGGGCATTAAATAACACAGGGAAGTGAAGATGCTTAATTCAGCTGGTAAAAGTAATTCCTGACTTTAAATGAGAAACCATGGATTTTCCCCTCCTTTATATCTGATCAGAATACTAATAGAACACTGTAAACTGGCAAAAAAAAAAAAAAAAAAAAAAAAAAGCACTTTGCTTTCAAATGAATGTGCAGATTTTGGCTGCATATCAGTAGAAGTCCCCCCTCAGGCACATTTGATTCCATTTATCAGCTCTTCAGTAATAATAATAAAGTTTATCTTTGTACCAGGCTTACATTATGACCTTTCTGTCACATTTAAACCAAACTCCTGATCAAAAAGGTTAATCTTTACAAGAGCTGGCAGGCAATATTCAAAGAATGCTCACCAAAGCTCAAAACAGATCAAAGATGGTAATATACCTGAAGCTGGGGGCGGGAAAAAAAAAATCCACATTTCTTTTTAAACAAAAGACAAAGTGTCTAAAAACATCACAGATGACGACACAGTTTCAGATTTTTGGATATACGTGTACCAAAAGGTGCTGCAGAGGCCAACATGACACAGACACATTTCCTTAGAAAGTCTTGGCTTTATTTACAGCCACACTGACAGGATTTGCCCTCTGGCTTCAGTTTGCAACACTGTTTGCTGAAGGATGTGCTTGTTTAGTCATATTTTGTAAAGGAGGATGTCAAAAAACGAGATATTTTCCATTGCAGATTTGCAGGAAGTAAATGCCAGCCAGGTCATGACAATAGACAGTGTACACGCTTCCAAAGGACAGCAGGCAGTGCTGCGGTAATTGGCTGCAAAACAGTGTTTTGTGGCGACAACCTCACTTGTTATGGCCTGTTTTGGACCACAAACTAATAGCCAAGCTTTTGTTGTTGTTGACATCGCCGCTGAAATCATCAGTAATTAATCGCTTTCTCCTGTTCGCCGTCTCTGAAAAATAAGGCCAGTGTTTTAAGCTGCGTTTCTTCAATAGCTCATTTGAATAGCTCGTATCAGAAGTTAATTTGTTTCCGAACTGTTGCTGTGAACAATAAACTACGCGAAGATATTGTGACAAGCTCCATTACTCTGTCTTCCAAAAACAATGGAGCTACAGTGGCTGCCACACAGCCGCCAAGAGTGAAAAAGAGGGGAGATCTAATGAATTATGCAGAGAGAGGGAGCTTTCCCTCAGCCTGACAGTCTGAAACCTGCCTGGAGAAAATTGTAAAAGAAGTACGAGTTGGTGCAGCCATCACAAATCCCTCTCCCCTTCCCCCGAGGGACCGTCAAGGCCAAGGCCTGTCAGTCAAAGCACCCTTTTCCTAAACTGTAATCTGGGGACAGCACTTAGAAGCCTGCAGGTCTGATAAAGCGCTGAGAAGATGCAGCAGAGACCATCAAGACTGGGTCTGCTGACAGTGAGAACATTGGCGGAGGAGAGCGTCAGCTTCTAGTTGCACTGCTCAGATCCCACCTGACCACAAACCGGAGGAGAAACCTCATTCACGATCACTAATTCTGACCCCTGCGAGCGCTCGCTCCCTGTCTCACCTTTGCCTTGCTAGTGCACGGAACAGGAGAATTTCCCCTTTTTGTTTTTAATGAAGTGCGGCTTTCCTCCCTGGCAGGTAGCTGAGCGCTAGGCAGCAAGAGCGCAGTCTGGTAATGAGAGGCCAGAAGGTTTAGGTGTCTTCAAACCGCAACACATCGAGGAGACTTAATACAGACGTGTTCCCAGCAGCCCCCCCGGAGGAAACGGAGAGCTGGATGAATATTCATGGAGCGGTGATGAATTGTGTTGCCTACAGCATGGTGCCACTTTGAAAGCCCTCGTGCGGCTTCTTTTATCACAGGAGGTCCTTGGCACCGCACCTCGCGGGGCCACGACGCGGGCGCTCCAGCCTCCAACTACCAATTATCATCCGCGATCATTAACTTATGTTGACACAAACACTGCAATTTCAGATGCCCCTCTTTATTCAAACGACCCCGTTCACGAGGAGTGGCTGGTGGAGTTGATTGGATTTTTTTTTTTTTTTTTTTTACCACCCCCTTTGCAATCACTCGTCAAGTTTGGACACAAAATTAATGAACCGCGCGCAGTCCTTTGAACTGGGTGCACGCTGCGTTTGTGAATGGATAAACAGGCCTTTCTGAAGACGCATCAGCCCAAAGGGGCGCAGTGACGGCACGCCGTTGCTCCACTCGGGCAGAGTTCTCCTCGTGATGACGGCAGGTCACAGGGCAGGGAGATGAAAGAACCGAGGGACGGAGGCAGAGTTGGGTGGCAAAGCTCGGTGACGAGCAGCGCCACGTTCCGCATCCTCAGACGGGTGATTCATACCAGCTTCATCACGAGCAACAGACAGGACATCCAGGCCTTTATTACCTCCATCCATCACCATCACTTCATCAATCCGAGCTGCTGTGAGCCAGCTCCTCAACCAGTCCCCAAACACCCATCGAAACATGCTGCCCGACAGAGATTTACACCCACCCACTAACATCCTCTGCCTCTTTCACTTTAACACACACACACACACAAAACAAGAGAGATGAGCTTCCGTGTCAACTTTGGACACGCACACACTCGCGCTGAGTGAAACAGAATGAAAAGTGTGTGTGTGTGTGTAAAGGCCATTCTGCATGGTGTGAAGCCGTTCCCCTAAGGGCGTCTGGCTGACAGGCTATCCTACATTGTGAAAGCCACTTACACTCCAGCCACATCACACCACCTGCTGCTGCTGACCACTGTGTCAGAGACGCATATCATGATGGATACACTGAACTGTGGGAGAATTCATTAAATCACTCCCACTGCTCCCACCATTAAAAAAAACAAAACAAAAAAAAAACAATCTCCCCCATACACACATAACACAGGACTTAATTTTCCTTTAGCTGGACACTTTTACAGTCTGATGCAATCAATACCCGAGTCCTGCAATAAATGTTTCCTTGACTCTGTCAGAGGGGCATTGAAGGAACACAAAGACAAGGCTGACATTAAACATCAATGCCTATGTTTCATTACCAGTCAGGGCTCCCACATCCTCTCAGGCACAAGTCTAATTATGCATTGAATATAATAGAGTCATGTGTCTCTTCTACCTAAAGAAGAAAAAAAAAGAGTAAACCTATAAAAGCTGAAGATAATGTTCTTTGGTTGTTTTGACAAAACAAGTAAAAGATACAGCGTTGACGTATTATCTCTTACGATGCTGATAATATGTCTAACCAGTTTATGTTGCTAAGAATCAGCACGCCGCCTGCACCTGACCTTCATAGCTCTTCTCAGGTGGTGGGATTGTTGGGAAGCTAGCTTCCTGTCTTATTATTGGGTTTGCCTGGCTCCAGGAGTGATGCTCAGTTTTCCTAACCTATAGACCAAGTATCCCGAAAATGAGATCTTTCCTCATTAAGGCCTTTTAAATCGTTCAGTTTGACCCCCTCCCCTGAGGGGACAGCTTGCCATGGAAGATCTTAGCAATGGCTGAAACCCTACACAGCACTCGCCCCTCGTGGTCGTAGGGGTGCTCAAACTCTTCCAACTCATTAATGTGATGAGATGCTGCTCCTCCACATGGAAAGGAGTCATCTGAGGTGGTTTGGGTATCTGAATGCCTCCTGGGCATATTTCTTTAAAGGTTTTATAGGAATGTCTCACTGTGAGTCACCAGAAGTTGCTGGGAAAATGCATCCTTTTTAGTCTGGGAATTGAGATGTCTTGGTTTCCTGTTCGTACCTGTTTCCTCCACAACCTGCATGAACAAGGGACAGAATGGATGGATGGACAAAGCTGATATGATTTAAAAAAAAACATGTCAATAAAACTAAAAGAATCATGTGATTATGATAAATATGTTGATATTTCTACCACATCGTTGTACGCTCACTGACTTCATTTCAGTTTTTGTTTCCTCCTCTCCTTTCAGAGCAATTACAGTTTCTCATGTTTGATCATGTTTCTGACACGTCTCAGAAAAGATAAAGTTTATTCCTTTTTTTTTTCTAACAACCTGCTTCGCAGTGTCACAAAAAGCAAACACGCCTGAATCATTCATTAAATAGTTGAATAATTAAACGCTGAAATCTCCTCTCGGAGTTGATTTCTGGTGATTCTGAACATGTCGTTCTTGAGACGTGAACTCAACCGGACTCCAGAGGTGTCCAATCAAATTTTACGACCATCATTAGAAAGACACACATCTGTTTACTGAATGTTTCTTAGTCGAGGATGTATGATGGTGAAAACCAAACCACGACATCAGGAGAGTTTTCAACCGACCTTCAAGACAGGATCGTCTCCAAGGACAGATTTATGGACAAACAATCAAAACAAGCACAAACATTTCTTCCAACAGGAGCTCAGCCTCGCTCGTTTCAATAGAAACTAAACAGAGAACAACAGCAGAATTCATGGTGGATTTTGTGCACACGCATGTGCAATGAGCCAACGATCGTTATTAATGGGAAGACTGGAGATGGAGGCTGGCGCAGCACCTCCAACCATCAGTCTTTAATGGTCGAGTCAAGCAGCAGACGTCCGTCCTCACTAAAAGTTTGCAACAGTTCTTGTTTCGGCTGCTCCCTTCTTCACAATGATGAAATTAGTTCTCTGCATTTTTATTTATTTATTTATTTATTCATTCATTCATTCATTCATTCATTCATTCATTCATTCATTCATTCATTTTATAATAAAAAAACACAAAACAATTAACATACAGATAAGAGAAAAAATATACATAAAATGAAAGGTGGCAGATGAAGAAAAAAAAATCTTATCATATTTGCCCCTTATTCTCTGATAAACAATTCAAGCAAACAACTTCCTTTAAATACAAAAAAAAAAAAAAAAAAAAAAAAAAAGAAATGAACAACTCATTAACTTCCTTAATCATATAGAATTACTATTTAAACTAATTTCAGATCTTTTTTTAACAATTTATCCTTGACCATTCTTTTAAATATAGGCATTGATTTAGCTTCTTTAACATCAGACATTTAACCCATCACACGAGATGCACTCAGGTGGAGCAGTGGGCAGCTATGCAAGTGCCAGTGAAGCAGTTCAGGGATTAGGTGTCTTGCTCAAGGACACCACAAAGTGGGGCATGGCGGGGAGTTGAACTTGTGACTTTCTGGTCCCAAGTCGGCTGCTGTGCGAGTGCTTCACATTTCCCATCAACATTTTGATGTTGTCGGTCTGGGGATCGAACTGGCGACCTTCTGATCACAGGTTTCTCTAACCTCTGCACCACCACTCCCAACTTCAACGTCTGCAACAGTTACCGCAGTAAATTAGCCGAAAGGCACCGGATGACACACACTGCGAAGATCGACTTCAGGAAACTGGACTTTCAAAGCTTGTAGCTAAACCCAACATGATCTAGCCCTGCATGAGTCCACCAAGACGAGCTGAAGAAGCAAAGAGAAGATTTACCAAAGTTGTGGGGTGATTTCCTACAACCTTGCCATTATGACCCCCTATAGGTGTCGTACTGTGAAAATGTCCTGAGTTGTATCACATCTCTTCTTTTTTCCCCCACAAGAAACTAATTTTTCTTCTAATCTGCTCAAGCCATCTTGATCAATAGTTCTTCAGGCTTCGTGAAGGTCTTTCAAAGATTTTGTTTAAACTTCGGCTGCTTTTGTACTCAGCAGACCGACTATTTTAAGGGAGAAGCTTTGTTGTTTGCTTGCTGAGCCACTTAACGCTGACCCATGAATCATTCAGGCGGTACCTGGTTCTTAAACTCAGACATTGAACTGTTTCGACACTTAACGAGCGACTTATCAAAGAGTTTCATTATGAGTTACTTTGTTCTTGTTTCTTGAACTGAATCTATGAAAATTACCAAAGAAAACTCATGTTTATTAGAAACAATCATAATCAGATTTAAGAACTGGACAGAAAACGAGTAAAAGAGCAGTTAAAACAAAAAAAAAAAAAAAAAAAAAAAAAAAACAACAACAGAAAATAAGTTTTGAAGGCCTGAAGAAATCTAGATCAACATGCATGTTACAACGTGATTTTATAAGTGACAGATACGGATGTGTAGTTTATTCTGGAAGTGACAGATGAATGCTAATGAGACTCTGCAGCTGAGTCAGCGTTCACTCTGTGGTTTTCCTGCTTAACGTTTATTCCGTACGTTTTTAGAAATCAAATCACTTCTGCAGGCTTTGTCCTTTTTGATTCACATGTATCAAAAGGTTCTGCTTGATTGGGAATACAGTGGTGTGTTAGGGATTTTGGTTTTAGGGACTTTTGCATTTCTAAATATTTATTTAAATAAATTCTGCTACACTATACTTGCTGTTTTTGTATTTCTGTTACTTTTAGCTTTATGCTAAACTTCTGCTAATTTTAGTTTAAAGCTGCAGTTCTGCTACTTTTAGCTTTTGGCTATTCTCCTGCTTCTTTTAGCTTGATTTCTGTTCCTTTTAGTTTTGCCTACCATTCTGGTTCTTTTAGCTACCATTCAGCCTATATTCGCTAACATTCTGTTTATTTTAGCTTAGTGTTGCTAATTTTAGTTACAGTTTAGCCAGTGTTTTGCAAAATTTTAATTTAAGCATCTGACTTTAGCCCCAGTGTTACTAATTTTGTTTTACTGAGTTTACCTTTAGCTACTTGCTACTTTTAGCGACTATCTGCTGTGAAAATCACAAAAATTAGAAACATCTAAAAATGATGCAGAAAAACTATTTCATGCTTTTGTCACATCTAGACTGGACTATTGCAATGGTTTATTATCTGGGTGCTCAAAAACTTCTTTAAAATGTCTTCAGTTGATCCAAAATGCTGCTGCCAGAGTCTTAACTGGAGTTAGTAGGTGAGATCACATCTCTCCAGTTTTAGCTTCTCTCCATTGGCTCCCTGTCAAGTCCAGAATTTAATTCAAAATCTTACTTCTAACCTACAAAGCCCTCAACAACCTAGCTCCATCTTATATTACAGATCTTATTGTTCC
>JARVLU010000002.1:18886246-18905293 GCA_031762415.1 Simpsonichthys santanae | reverse complement strand
CTCCTCCTGCTGGGGTTAAACACAACACAAAAACAGGCTGATATTAATAGTAAAGCCTTTAAGGACTTTTTTTTTTTTTTTTGTGTGGAGAATCTCGTTTAACTAAAATGCAGCAGCAATAACAGAAAACAGAAAAGAGAGATAAAACAGAAGCGTAAGAGGGAGAGAGAGGGATAGGAGGAGTACACTACTGTACAGAGTGTGAGGCTGAGACAGTGCAAGGGAGGGATGGGGAGAGTGAAACACACACACACACAGACTCACACACATGGAAGGAGCAGATAGCGGGAGGGGAAAACCTCCTCTCTGAAAGGGATGATGTCAGTCTCTGCAGCTGAGCCCCAGTTCCCGACTCGTCAGGGTGAAGACTCTCCTCCTGAAGCCCACCGGCGAGCTCAGGCTGATCCACAAAGAGGGGAGATAGGCAAACTGAAGGGTGGGGGAGATCCTGGCGACTGAATCCCTGCAGGTACGTATGGCACATTATCACCCATCCGAGTTCATTCTCGAGCGTCTATCGTTGCGCGCCGCCTGCCATTACGCTTCGAACTCACCTTTTCAAGGTTCACCATCTTCTCACAGCGTGTCAAACATCGGGAGTGTGTTTAGTGTAGCGCAGTCCTGGTGTGAATCTGTGAGGGTGTGTACATTTTTTTTCAGAGGTGTGAATGGAAGGAGAGTGTTTACTGCATGAAGAGGCACACACACATTCAGATTGGTGGAAAGTTTCTTATGAAAGCAAAATGCTTTTTGCAATCCTCCAGGGAGGGAAACATTTTCATTTATTTAAATCTAAATCAGGTGGAGGATCCCCAGAGTAAAGATTTAAGATTAAAATGTGGGGAACTTGTGCAAAGATGAAACACTGCTTTAAAAATCTTCTTTTTTTTTTTTATTATCTGATGAGCCAGTGTTTGAGAGCTCTCCCTGTCTGCACAAAGCAGTGCCTGCTGGGACAGTGCTGGTCAGACAGGTAGCTGTGGTGAGTCATCCTGAAACATCTGTAACTGACACATCTGGTTCCCACTTTAGAACTTGGCTTTGCTTATAGGATAACGTTACAGTCCAATTAATGCACCCAATCACACACGCTTCAGAGAAAAATTGATCTTCTGTTGCTGAGATTAGATGTGAATGTCACGGACGAGCCAGGTCACATTCAATACCCAACAGCAAGAGGCGACGCCGACAAAGGCTGAAATGTGTCTTTTTTTTTTTTTAATTGGAGAATCGTGCCCAGCTAACAATCTGCGTAGGTGTGGATCATTCCCCATCTGTGTCTAATGAACTCCACGGCCATCCGAATGAAAAAAAAAAAAAAGAGCAGGTCACGGCCACGTTTCACCTGCAACCATCTATTTACACACTCCGGCTGCTGGCACGCCACTCAATTAGTCACAGCGTGGATCACACTCCACGAGGGGCTCGGGGAGAAAATTGCAGCGGAAATCCAATTTAGTGTCAGCTCAAATGTCAGGTTAGTTTCCTCAGATTCTCAGAGGTAACCGCAGAGACGGGGAGGAGGAGAGGAAGCCGAGGAGGTGGAGGGTGGAGAAGAGGGATGAAGGTTTTAGAGAAGCAATGGGTGAGGAGGGTCGTTGAGGGATCCCCATTGGCCACCAGACTGACTCAGTCGTCACCTTAATGGTCAGAGCATCTCTTTTCTCTCACCTGTCTACAACTTTATTTCTTTTTATTAAAAACCATAGTCAAAAACTAAATTATGATTAAAATCAGCACACATTCCACCAGTTAAAACCAGTAGTAAGCCAAGGCCAGCAGCTGTCTGCACCTGGGCACACACACTAAAAGCCTCTCGTTTGTTTGCAGAGCTCCCGCAAAGCAACCCTCATTCATTTCTGTAAACCTGGAACATTGAGCAGGCACTTTTAGCTTTTGTGTACAGCCTGTTCCCTCCCATCACCTGACTGGAATGACAAATGGTCGAGTTGATAAAGGCTCTGTTGGCAGGAAGGGACCATGACTTCCTGGAGAGAGGCCATTAGTTTGGATTTCCAACGCGTGCTTGGCATCACTTTAATGTTTTTGCCTCACTAATTTCCATTTAACTTCTTTTAGAGAAGCAGTTTATTTTGATCCAGTAATTGCCCTTGTTTAGTTGAAAAGCATCGCCTGGTCCTTTCTTCTGGGAGTTTTGAAGCCTTGACAGGCTGTTGACTGATTTTAAAGGCCCAAACATTTTTTTTCTTTCACCTAACAGTTAATTTTGAGATTGTGGGATTCCTGAGATTTACTAAACTTTATCTATTATGAAAGCAAATTACCACTAACTGCATAAATTGAAACATTTTCTTTCCTTTTTTAAATATTTGCATGACAAGTAGTGGTCATCTCTCCACCCTTACTCAAGCTAAGGAATTTGTGAAATAAATAAATATTTTTGCTTTAAAGCTTTGAAGCATTTATTCCTCTTTGTTCACAGCAGGGAAACTTCTTTCTGCTAAATTATTCATGCCCAGTCTCACCATTAAACACAAATTATTTCAGATATCATCTCAGTGGAAATGCATCATGACCTCTTCCCCCCCTCCATGTTTGCTGACAGGGATGCTCAGTCATCCCTTCCCTTTTGTGCAACAAATTCCTGCCCATCTTTCCACCCATTTATTTCCCTGCGATGGCTGAAACCCTCACGTTCCCAAGAGAGGCGACCCGGGCGGCCTCTCAGCCTGTGTGTCATTACCGCTGACCAGCAGCCCATCTCTATCTGCCCCTGATCTCACGACCTCCCCGAGAGGCAGCCAGCAGCACGATCCACAGTGAGAAGGCACGAGATAGGGAGGGAGGGTAAAGAAATGTGAGGAGGTGTGTGCAATAATGGGGGAGATGCTGGAAAAAAAAATAAAAAAGGTGAAGGACAGAGATAAAGAATGGAAGAGGATAATGTAGAGAGGCAGGGACAAAATCTGGTAAAAGGGATGCTGAGATGGAAATTGATGCTGAGGAGAGAAGGATATCGAGACTGAAGGAGGAGCAGGAGAAAAACGAGGGTGGCGGCTGAGAAAAATAGATGCAGGGGAAGAACGACTGAGAACAGCTGAGGCAAGGGAGCGAGATTCAGAAATGGGAGTGGGGGGTATAGGGGGAGAAGAAGAGATGCTATTTCAAGACCGTACTTACTGATAATGTCACTCTACTTCAAAGTGCAAAGCGCTCCTGTCATGCTCCTGCATCACCGCGTCTCTGGAGGATTTCTGCCGAGATCAGATGATAAAAGATGCCTGACAGCGGGGTGCACGGGGCTCCTGCTCACTCTCTGACACACGTTCAGGGCTAAACTGTGACAAAACACACTGAAGCTCTCTGCTTTAATTCTTTCTTAATCAACCACAGCTCCTGACCCGAGGCCCCGGGGAGGGGAGGATTTTCACATGTGGAGAGAAGGCGAGCACACGTCAAAGGCTCAGGTAAAATCCAAGTGCATTAAAAAAAAAAAATCATGAAAAAAATAGAAGCCTTTCATCTTTGATATCAGAAAAAAACTTTTAGAAAAGAACTTTTAAACATATAAAAAGCACACACGTGTAACATTGACCTTCTTTTATAATTGCATGGTTTGACGCGTTAATCACCTGCACGTCCTGATGCTCTGACGTCACCGAAGTCATCAATCATGCTGCCTTCAAGCACCGTGCTCATGAATGAGTCCTTGAATTGCCAAGATTCCTGCTGTGCCATGTATTTTAATCCCAGTTTGAAAAGAGAATGAGCCGTGCATTTTCTCTATAAGCAAATATAGAGATTGTAGACGTGGCAACATTCACATAAAGAAAATCTGGCAACTTGAAGCATTCATTTAGAGTTTTTTTTTTTTAAACCAAACAGTGCTCATTTATCAAACTGTTTCATGTGTTTATATTGAACAAGATGCTTTTTTTTACAATGAAGTGTCTAATTTGAGCAATCAAACTAAACCACATAATAAACCTCAGCCAGTCTTGTTTTAAATTATTGTTGATATAATTATGTTCAATCAGTGGTATCCATTTACAGCAGCAGTGCAGACACACACAGAAAAACACACACCAACAGATGGATCTCCATCCTCCCTGACCCTTGTTTATGCTGCGAGGGGTTTAAAAAATGGTTTGAATAAAGAGAATTACAGCAAAACTAAACTCTTTTTTTTTTTTTGGAGACGCGCTGGTTGTTTCTCAACACATCAGCAGACACATGACAACTTGTCAGCTCATATCAGCTGAAAATCACTAAGGTATGTCAAAGTAATCAGCAAAGGCTTCGTAAAGTTTTTTTTTGTAATTATTACCCTGACAATCAGCGCTTGTTCACACCGTCAGACGCCTGGAGGCATTTTTTTTTTTAATCCTGGGAAAAGGCAGACTAAAACTACTTTAATTAATTACAGATTTCCATACTTTAAAAATACAAAACATGTATATAAGGCTCACTTTAAAAAAAGGGTTTAGTGACAAACTTCAAACTTGGGTTTAATGCTAGAACTATGTAGATTTTGTTTAATTGTGATGAATTTGCAACTCTAGTTCCAAAACTTTTAAGCAACATTAAAAAAAAAATAAAAAAAAGTCCTGAAGGCATTTTAAACATGTTAAAATCCAAAAAAATGAGTGAGAACAATTTCATCTTTAAAACCTGCACATATTTTTTTCCTCATTTCATT
Source organism: Simpsonichthys santanae (assembly GCA_031762415.1). NCBI lineage: Eukaryota > Metazoa > Chordata > Actinopteri > Cyprinodontiformes > Rivulidae > Simpsonichthys > Simpsonichthys santanae. Next base: position 18,900,633 of record JARVLU010000002.1, on the reverse strand, counting down.
TTTTTTAAGCGCGCGTCACACATTTGTTTAAGGCTTTAAATCAGTTTTTGATTTGAACACAAAACGGGGGGCTATCTGTAATGATTTTATCTCAGCGAAAGGTCTCGTGAACATCTGTCTCCCTGAAGGAAACAGTGACTGCTCACTCTTTTTCTGAACCGTAACAAAGGTCAAGATGCAACACAGCTGCCAACACGTTGCACAGAATTTTAATTCCATCTTTTAGGAAAGAGTTGGAAAGAGGAAAACAAGCTTAGTTCTGTAAGCGTTGGGTTCGCTTGTCCAGAAATGTGTTGGTTGGCGCTGCCAAACCATTATTCCCACTAAATTAATTAGAGCTATGCTGTTTTTTCCCTCCACACACCTTTGAATTAACACCCAGTTAGCTGATGGATTTGTTTACACACCAGTGTGGTCGCTACAATAGGAAGAAACAGTGACTTCATTCCATCTATGTGCACAAACTGTGTTTTGATGAGGCTGCTGATGACTCCATCACTGCACCTATTTCGTAGCGCACGTCTCCGTGTCAGTCAGGCAGCATAGTTTCACCTTTTGTTTTGCACAAATGAACGTCTGAGCTGCTAGAAAATAACCTCCCGTTTCTCTTTCCGCTTCTTTCCCCACAGGTGAATTCAGAGGAAGCTGTGAGGAAACGCTGGCCCTCGTTGAGTTCTCTTTGCGTTTCCACATATGAGCCATGGTGTAATATGGCTTTTTATTCCTATGTGATGGTGCAAAATGTTCATGTAGGAATCGAAGCCACTTTACATGTGGTGGGAGAGCAGCGCGGCACCACGGAGAGCCTTCTCAACAGACGACCCAACACGGAGAAATAGATCTGGATAAATATGTCTCCTATTAAATGCTTTCCCTGTAGTAAAGGTACATTTATGCTCATCTTTCAGATGATGAGTGAACTCACTGATGTGCTCATCTGAGAGTGCGGGGAGAAAAGAAAAAAGGAGTCAGACTTTGTTGTGCGTGCACCTGTTTTTTTGCCTCAAGGCACAAGCAGCTTCCAATGCTTCCCCAGTTTGATGCATGTGGTGACAGATGCAGTCCGCAGGGAACATTTGCAAAACATCCCATAAAAAAAAAGGCAAGAAAAGAGCAACAAGAGACCAGTACAGATCTTTAATAACAAACTGTAAAGGAGGCACTTAGTGAACCACTTTACAAACTTACAAGGAGGCATGGCATTTCCCTTTCTTGTCCATCTCATTCATTTTGCACATTATTAAAATAAAACTTTGTCATGAAGCATTACACCGAACAATAATCTACCTACAATATCATACAATGAAGGTACATACAGTATAAACAAGATAAAGCACCTTTGTTGTCCTAGTAAATACTATTAATAAACATTTGGAGTTACAGACAGATAAACGAGTTTGTCATTTGTGTGTGGTATTATCAGTGCATGGAAAGAACTCCAATTACAGGTCTTTGGTTTTGTGTGCACCTGAGTTTATACACCAGAAGCTGTCCTAATTATGAGAAACGTATGAATGACTTGGTTTTATACAGTATATTTAATTAAAAAACAGCTGGGTGTATGAACTGTAACTGCTACAGATCTCATGTTCCCTTCTGAGAACGTTAGCATTCACATTAAACACGTAGCACCAGGTGACGTTTACACAACAGGTTGATGATAATGAATGTCAACGCAGTACAGTAAAGCTAAAAAAAAATACATAATACGTTGGGAGCATGTATGAAAGGTGCACAAAACATTTGTCCGAATAAAGTCTGGCATAATTTAGTCATTTAGCAGAAAGGCTGAAAGAACGATGTGGTAAATGCAACGACGGAGATGCATTTTTGTTGGAAAAGAACGTGAGTTTTCAAGTATTCTTTTTATTCTTTCTCCTTTAGGTAATGAAGTATAATCTCTGCTTTCCCCAAATAGACAATCTCATTTTTTGCCATTTGTCCTCACATTTGTGTAATAACAACACATTGTACAAAGAAGACATAAAGTGACTATGGAAATATTAAAATATAACATTTCACAGAAAACAGCTGTGCAATCTCATTCACCATAAGGAATTTTCTTAGACATTTATAACTGTGGAAATGTACAGTCCCCCATATTCACAGATTCCTCACCCCCCACCCCGCCCCCCCTCAGTTAATAGATTCTGATGTGTCCTTCCTTAAAGGAATCTTGAAGCTGGTGAGCTTTTGGCCAAACAGTTGACTCAGAAGGTGATTCTGGGACTCGGCTGTCCGGTAAGAGTTACTCTCCACTGACCTGACCCCCATCTTTGGTCTTGGTTTATTCAAAGAGTTGTTCATGGGAACTGGAGACACTTTAGACACAGGAGAGTGCACGGATCTCCCAAGAGGTCCCTTTTTAATAATGTCCACTTTCCTTGGCAAACAGCTTTCCAGCACGCCTCTTTTTGACGACAAGCTCAAGCTTCCATTCTTGCACTTGGAAACTATTTTGTTGCCGACGACGTCGTCCCGCACCGAGGACAGCACCGGGTACTCGTTGGATCCGTCGGACTTTCTTTGCAGGGAGGGGATTGCACACTTGCTTGGGCGAATTTTCTTTTTGGCCTTCGAATCGACGACAAAGTTTTCCTGCGTGACCTGAGAGGAAAGTCTCTGCAGAATGTGTGCGGACTTCATTTCTTTTCGCCTCTTCTGTGGTTTCACTACATCCTTGTCCTCATTGGCAGCAGATGCCAGAGGGGGAACCTTGGAGTGGATGACTGGAGTTGATTCTGCGGCCTTTGCACAGCTGGTTTTCACGCTGTCGGTCGCTGTAGCCGGGGCAGCGTTGTTTTTCATCTGACTGCTGCTTTGCTGCTCGGCACCATGAGATACCTGCTGTTTACTGCCATTACTGAACAATGTGTGACGCCTCGGCTCATCATCCCCCCGTTGGTTCATCTCATCAGCAGCTAATTTATGCTTTGCAGACTCAGATGTCTTCCGAAGGATTTGCTTTTCTGTTGAGACGGCAGATTTCTCACTAGCTGGAGGCAAATCTGATTTATCTTCAGTTTCTGTTGCGTCACATTCTTTGGCTTTAACCATCTTCTCTTCCACGTTACAACTTTCTTTAGACGCAGTCCATGAGGTCACCTCTGGTCTAATGCAGACCGACTCATTCTCCTCTTTCACACCTGCTGGTTCAGTAACTGGTTTTTTGCTGCCATCCTTATGAGGTGAAGGAGTCAAGTCGGTTTCCTCTTTCTTGGGTGAAGCAGACTCAGCTGAGCTTAAACAAATACAGCTCTCCAGCTCTGCTGGTTGAGAGCAGTCTGCAGAAATGTCCTCCGTCTTCACAGCTGTGTCGTTGTGGTACTCTGTGAATGTCTGTGTGGAATCATCAGCTGTGGGTACGGAGGGCTTTGACGACGGAGCTTCAGGGTTCTGACTTAAATGCAGCGAGCTCAAACTTGCGATGCCGCTGTCCGAGCTGTTCTCTGGCAGACTGTCAGAGAGAAGCCTCCTCTTCTTGCTCGCAGGTGAATCACATTCGTTTTCTCTGGAGCCAGACACTTTGACAGGTCTGAGAACACCTCGAAACTTGAAGATTTTGTTCCCCCCTGACAGGTGCTTTTCCATGTGGCGATCGAACTGCTCCTTCTTCGAGAACGTGTAGTTGCAGGTGCTGCAGATGAAAGACTTTTTAATCACGTGCATGACGTCGGCGCAGAGCTCGCAGGTGTAAAGTGTTGTGTGCTTGGAGTCCGGCTCATCCACCTCCCCGTGAGCTCTCCTCAGATGCTCTTTGAACTCCTGGGCCTCCTGGTAGGAGACGGGGCACTTGTGACACAGGAAGATCCTCTCCAGGTTGTGCACCACGAGATGTCTCTGGAGCTTGAAAGGTTTGGGGAACTGTTTCCCGCAGTGGTGGCAGTCTCGTGAGGGGTCTTTGCAGTTGGGATGCATTTCCACACTTTTAGGAGCTTCTGTTTTGTGCAGAACTTCGAGTGGTGTTAATGAGCTCTGCTTCCCACTTCCTCCGTTGCTGCTTTTAGTTTTGTGCAGTTTGACCTCAGCCCCCTCAGAACTTTCTGCAGCAGCTGATTTTTCCTGCTCTTTAGTAGATTTGCTGGACTCTCTGTTGGTTTTGCTGGGTCGCTGCTGCATGATCGAGGATATGAAGTTCTTCACCGCCGTCTCTTGCATGAAGCTCCCTGGAAGGCCCAGCATGGAGCCTTGAGTCTGACCTCTCCTGGCGAACTGAGTGGCGTGCTCTCGTAAGTGTTCGTTGTACATCCACACGTCTGATATCTCCTTCAGGCACATGCCACAGGTCCAGATACCAGTCTTGTTCTTGGCATGCTTCTCCCTTAGGTGGTCTCTCAGCTGCTCCCTGGAGCTGAACTTGCGCTGGACACACATGTAGCAGGTTGGAGGGGGAGAGGGGTTGTGGGAAAGTTTGTGAAAGTTCAGCTCGCCCAGGGTGAGGAACCAGGTGAAACACACTTTGCATTTGTACTGCTTGTCTTTGACTTTCATTCCTCCATCTTGGCGCTTCCTGCCTCGCCGCTCCGTCACTTTCTTTGGCTTTTCAGCGTCTCTGCTGTCCGTGTCTGCAGCTTCAGGAGGGGGAGCTACTGAGATTTCTTTACTGGAGTCAAAGAACTGAATGTCAGGAAGCTGGAATGTGGTGTTGATGTTTTGGATGTCAATGCTGTGGAAGGTTTGGGGACCCTCTGTGGAGCATGGGTTCACAGCGCAGGGAGGAGCTGGGAGAGGCGGAGGGCGGGGCGAGCTCAGCCCTTCTTCTGGTTTACAGAGGCTGGGTTCAGGGGTCACTGACGAGCAACCATTAAAGTCAGTGAAGTCACTGGATTCTTTCCATTCAGATCCACATTTATCATCAGTGCTCCCCAGTGAATTAACATCAAGCTGATCACTTTGTTTACCGTCTGGTGACGGCTTCCCGTCAGCCTTTACGGTGCTGTTGTGGCACATGTTCAACATGATGGCATCATCAATAGAAATGGTCTCATATTCACAGTGGTTGGTTTGGTTGTCGGTGACGTTCTGCTCAGCTCGGGCTTCCACGTACCGAGCACTGCTTTGCATGAAAGTTTCAGGAGGAAGGTAGTCCACGGTTTCATCTGAATGGAGGGATAATTTTGGCCTTTTGTTCCTTTTGCTGTAAACCCTCGGACATTTTTTCCTTTTCGCCTCCTCGTCTCTTGGGAACAGTTGAGAAAATGTGGTGTCGTCATCCAGCAAAGTTCTCAGGTCTGGGCTCATGCTGGGCGGACTGGGAGGGGACGGACTCGAACAGGAAATGGGGTTTGGATTGTCAGAAGGGCTCCTGCTTTGCCCACATTTAATCTCTGTTGACACATTTCTAAGAAGGTCCAGGCCGGGGCTGTCGTCTGATCCCTTCACTTTGCACATCTCCCCCACAGCGCACACAGTCTGTCTGGTTTCATCACGTTCTCCAGTAACATTCTCCTCCATAGACTCAACGTTACCGTCCACACACACTTCCAAATACGGCCTCTTTGTTGCGCTCACACACTTCATCACCTCTGTGTCACCAAACTGATCGTATCCCACAGGTTCACCGAGTGCATGTGGCTCTTTTGTTGCAGTTTGAGTTGTGTTGTTAAAGGCTGCATCTGGAGAAACAAAGTGAGGGGCTTCTTCTGTTCGAGCAGCACTTCTGTCATTGATTTCCCCCTCGGGGGATTTGCCGAGCTCTTGCAGAGTGCTGTTTTTAAATTCGGGCGTTATGGCTTGAAGAATGTCTGTTTTTAATAAATGCAGGAGCTCATCAGAGAAAGGGTCAGGATGTAGCTCACTGTTCTTGTTCTTTCTGGCTTTGTTGTTCTTCTTTGCCTTTGCTGGCAGCGGAGCGTTTTGATGGTTTTTCTCCTCTGCTGCCACCGCTGCCACTTCCTTCAGGACTGACTCAGTCTCGGCTGCTTTGGATGCGAGACAGCTACTTATCTCAGGAAGCCCATCTACTTTTGCTGGGGAACAAGTCTGTGAATCATCTTTATGCTTTTTCTCTGTAGTTTGCGATGCTTCATAAATAAGCATAGTCCCCTGATGGCTTGACGTCGTGCTCTGTGGGCCAGCACATTTTTCAGCTCTGACCGAATGTTTCATGGCCTTGTGTCTCTTTAAGCCTGGCACTGTTCTGAAAGACATAAAACAAATCTCGCAGAGCACTTTACCCTGTTGATCGCTGCTCTGCGTCCTCTTCTGCGTCGTTTCTTTGTGTATTTGGTGAAATGTTTTTAGCTGCTTCTCTGGTTGGTCTGCTGGAAGGGGCATTTGGTCATTTTCACAGATGGTGAGTGGTTTAGAAGTGGGCAGATTATCTGAACATTCTTTTTTGAGAACGTCCTCATCAGCAGAAGCCTTGCGAGGAATTAAAATCTCTGTTTCAGCTTTGCTCAGGAGGTCGGCGTGGATGTGCAAATCCTCAGCAGGTTCAACTGGGTCATGGAAAGCCTCCAAGCTCGTCTTCACATCATCGTCGGAGAAGTCGATTTTTTTCAGCCCGTCTGTGAGACCCAGTGAAAAGCATGTAAATTTCAGTGCTTCATCTGATGGATGCAGTTTAGCTCTGGGGTTTGTGTCCAGCGCTGTCTCTGTCTCAGTTTGGTGGAAAATCAGCGCTGGGTTGACGCTCAAGTCACACGATTCACACTCTCCTGGTGTCTGCTCCGCGTGGAGATTCTCCTCGGGTTTGCTGGCAGGTGATATTGGAATGTAGTCGAACTGATTCAGCTGCGGGGGTTCATCTGACAGGACACTGTAGTTGAGAGGGCTGAGCTTTAAATCATACATCAGATCACTTTTTTCAAGAGCGTCTGTCACCTCTGGTGGTTCTGCCGTGCTGCTCACAGGAAGTGGAGAGGAGCGCACCGCTTCAGAGAGCTTGCACTCCGTGATTCCTAAATCCAGCTGAGACATCAGAGAGCACTCCAGTCCAGCCTTTCCCTTTAACGAATCATTGTTTACAGCCTCTTGGAGGATTTGGTTGTCATCTTTGATTGTGGGAGATTTTACATTTTCAGAACTTTGGTCGATACATCTTTCCGGCCGGCACATGTCCTCTCCCGAATCTAATTTCTGCAAGGGTTGTTGAGGAGAGATTAATAAAAGGGGACTGGTGGATGAGGCGGAGTGTAAAAAAATGCAGTGACTTTCTTCTGCTGCCTCTCTGCAGGGGGAGTTGTGCTGACTTGCCATGAAATCGACAGGAAGATGCTCTTTGATATCTTGGACATTCAGAACGTCCTCCTGTTTCGGAGCGGACTCAAAGTTGAGAGCTGTGTCGGTTTTTAACGACTCGTTAAATGGGGTCATTTCAAGGGAATCACTGGTAATGATGTCATCAGACTGTGGCAGGAGCAGAGGACTGCTTTGTCCCTCTGCAGACTGGGTGTCGTGGAGGGGTGAGCAGCAGCTTTCTGTGTTTGTTTTCACCAGTGTAGGACTGCAGGGCTTCTCTGCAGCCACCATGTTTGTTTCACTGAACGTTTTTGAAGGACTGGAGCTTCTCGATGAAGAAATTAAGCTCAAGTGATTTTGTTTTGACGTTTCAACCGTTACCTCCTCAGCTGCATTGTCTGGGCGCGTCACTTTCAGTTCAGCAGCTTGTGATGAAGTGACATCAGGGCTGTCATTAGTGGACTGTTGTTCCAGTGCAGACAGAATCTCGTCTGCTATCTTCTCACCAATCTCTTGAGCGGGGTCAACTAGAGCTGGCGGAGAAGGGCGACCCACGGGTTGATGAGTGATTTCCTTCACAGCCTCTGCTGCCTCGCAGCCTTCTGTAAATACACATTTGCTGCCATCATCCTTCTTTTCTTCCAGCTGATTTAAATTGTCTTCTGCATCACTGTCCCTGGAAGACTTTTCAAACTCGTGTGGACAATGGGTCATCACGCTCGAGCAGCGAGCAGACTCAGCCAAATGACCGTTTGCTGCAGCGTCCTCTTCTGATGCGACTTTGGTCTCCGTCTTGTAATCCCTGTCCTCTGCAGGTTGTGATGAGATTGCTTGGTTGCTGCCGACTGAAGGGTCAGTCTCGTTGGAGAGAAACGACTGTGACTCATTGAGAATGAATTCAATTTCATCCTTCCGCTCATTGATATGTGGGAGCGATGGAATATTCTCCTTTACGGTAATTGCTTCCCTTTCGCTGCGATCTTCTCTCTCAGCTGCATCAGTGATCTGACATTCAGTTTCTTCGTGTTGTTGACTTGTGAAAGAGTTGACATTTGGCTTCTGAGGTGCTGATGTAATAGGCTCTTTTCTGAAGATGGAGTCTGAAATCACCTCCAGGCTTTTCATGAGGTTTTCTGTGTATCGCCTCTGTTCTAAAATGTCCTCCTTTGTTTTGACAAGGGTCTCATTTTCAGCGCCTCTCTCTTTTAATTTTGAGTCCAGGTGAAGCTCATCTTTGAGGTCTGCTTGCTCACTGGGAACTGGAGTGTCAGTGCTATGGTTTTCACCAATTAACTCAAACTGGAATGTGCCTGGCCATGGAAGTTCTGGTTCAGTGAAAGGCTCTGAGGGTATTCTTGAAACTTGTAGATTTATTCCTTGCTCTGGGCATTTGACATTTAAACCGTCGCCCTCTTCAGACTCCTCCAACAGTTGTAAAGGTGAAAATGTGTTCATCTGCAGCTGCTGGGAGGTATCCTGATCCAGCAGTGGTGGACTTTCCAGCTTGGTTGTCTGCAGCTGAGTTTCAAGCTCATTCACTATTCTCTTTATCTCCAGCTCATCCTCTGATATGCAGCTGTTGAGAGTGGCACTGTAGTCAATTATTTTGTACGGCAGAGACAAAGAAATGTGATTATAGTCCGACTTCTTGTCAGTTGATTTTTCACAACTGTCTTTGTATGGAGAGATATCATCTCGTAGCACGGGGTTCACCAACAGGTTCCAGTCTCTGTGTTCCATAAAAGTGGAAAAGGATGAGACAAACTCTTCCTTTTTATCAGCTGTGCTCTCTAAAGAAGGGAAACCCTCTTTCTGAATGGGTATCTCAGAATAAAGACTGCTGTCAAACCCTGCGAGATCCCCAAATATGGATGAGGTGTCAAACGAAAGCGGGGATTTCATGAGCCCTTGCTCTTGGTCCAGTGGGTAGGGCATGAGGTGGAGTGCATCTTTTTGGCTTTCAGTCGGGGACAGGCACACCTCATCCATCAGAGATGTGTAAAGAGATGCAGGTCTGTGTGTGTGTAGGTCATTGACTAAAGTAATGGGCTCTTTCACCGTGCAGACACTGTCGCTCTGTTTCTCCAATGTGGCGCTGCCTGATAGCTCGTGCAGAGCTGCTTCTGACCCTTCTTCTCGTTTTCTCTGTGTGTTTCTGTCCATGTTAAAGTCACTTTCTTTGGTGACGGTGGGAGAATGAGAGTCAACCTGTAGTGTCGTATTCGTGTTGCCGCTCAGCGCTGGTTCTGCTTCTGTGTTTGTTCTCTGCAGGTTTTGTCTTTCTGAGACGACGGTAGAGTCAAATTCCCTTTTATGAGACACAAGTTGCTCTTTTGGTTTCATATGAGAGCTTCCTCTTTTCTCAACGTTCTTCGTCGCGTCTCTGGTCTTTTTCGGCGACGTCAGCGGATCAGAAACTTCTGGATGAGCTTTCTTTGGTTCCTCTGCGCTCTCTCTGTTCTCAGAATGAGCAGCCTTGTCTGCGTTGGACTTCTTGACAGATTTAGTGAACGTCAGTGCGAGAGCGTTGGACTCTTTAAAGAACCTCTGCGGGGTAGACCTGTCATGGCTTTTTGGCTCTGGAGACGCTTTCGTTTTGTCTGCCTTCTTCTCACTGTCTGAGTCGGTGCGATCGGTGCTTTTGGGGCTGTTGAGGCCGTCGCTTGAAACGCTCACAGATGTGCTGAGGTCGCTGCTCGTTGATGACCTGCTGCCTCTCCGCCTGAGTTTTTGGTGAGACCCGTGCTTCTCGGGTGTGACGGACAGCTCCTCGCTTTTCTTCATCTCAAAGCTCTCCTTCGAGTCGTGTCTCCACGCCGCCTTGTCCCTCTCGCTCCTCGCACGCCACTTGCACTGTTTGGTGTATGTGTATTTACAGCGGCTGCTTTGATTCAGTCGGCCCTGGCTCGCTATCTTCACAGGCTCGCATTCATCATCTGAGTCCGAGACGTAGTCGTATTCTCCGAATGCAGGATTCTGCACAGTGGGCGTGAGTCTCTCCATCACCAAGGAAAACTGGAGGTTTTTCGTGCCTTTCACGTGGAGCTTGTGGAGTTTATTTTTTTGCTGAACTATTTTGTGAATGAGTTCTTTGCTCCAGGTGCCCCCTCCGGTGCTTTTCCTCTTGCTTTCTTTCACTGCAGTTTTGGAGTTTGGAGACGTGGAGGCCTGCGAAGGCGCCGACCCTCGAAGTGAAGGGTTGTCCTTAAAGCTTTTTACGCCGGCGTGCTCGGAAAAGTTGCTGGATAAGAGAAATCTTTGTGCGCTGGCGTCTTTGTCCTCGCTCTTACACAGCTTTCTTGCCTCCTTTACTTTGCTCTCTCGTTCCCACGTCTTCTCCCTCGAGGCCATTCTTGAATTTTTATGAGAGATTTCTTTTTTAATGTTAATTTTCTCATCTTCCTCCAAATTCGTAGACAGTTTCTTGTGGCTTTCAACATCAGAGTCATAACAATACTTTCCTTGTGTGAAAGCTCTGTCATCAGCTGATGGTTTGTGTTTGCTCTCATAGACCATGGACTCTTTTGTTTTCACACATTGTTTGCTCGATGACGTTTTGACAGTGGTTAAGTCATCATCAACAAACGCATCAATAAAGCTGCTGTCTATCTCTGCGTTGTCAGACTGATTAGCCAGCCCATTCAAAGCTTCTGTTATTAGGCGGTCTAGTTTGGCATCTTCCATCTCCAGCTCTGACAGAGGGACAGGGAGGTTACCTGGACCAGAAAACAGGCCGAGTTTCAGCAGGTCGTCCTTATTTTCTCCTTTCGTGTCACTTTCACACATCAGCTCTCCGTTTTTGTTGAGGCCCAACAACGACAGGTGAAGATCAGACGGACACCTCGACAGCAAAACGTTTGCTGGAGCTGCTTTAACTGGCTCTACGTGAAGTTTGTGGTTCTCCTCCATCTTTGATACACCTTTGAGGTCATTATGTGCAAACGCTTGTTGAGCGCAGTATTGCTTATGGCCTAAAAATGAAGCCAGGTTGTTGAAATTCTGATCGCACTGTTTGCAGGTCAGAAGCACGTCCAGCTGGTCGAGATTTGCTGTGGCCAGCGAGCTGGCTAAGAGCTGATGGGCGGAGTATGACGGCGGAGGCTGGTGATGCTCCACTCCAAAACTATCCACAAAACCTTTGCCTTTATCCATAGCTGTCTTTGATTGTGTGTTGCTCTGCAGGTAGCTCATCATATCGTCTTTGGGCCTGTCTGATATGAAGGGAAGAGTCCTTGAAGGATCAGGATGAAACTGGTGAGGGTGTGCGTTCAAGTGATCTGAAGGTAACTGAGCTTTACCTTGTGGCTGGTGATAGAATGAGTGAGGCAGGGACGACTTTGATATCTGGCTGTCCTCTGAGCTGACGTTCACCGGGCTGGTGGTGGATGCCGGTGAGAGGGAGGAGCAAGTGCTACTGGATGCAGGGTTATGAACTGGGGAGGGCAAAGGGGATTCATATGGTGACACCCTCATAAGCCCTAGAGGTGGGACCTGTAATGGTGGATAGTTGTAGTGTTGTGCTGGTGCTGCCGAAAGAGCCTGATTGAGTCCAAAGTACAGAGACTTATTCTTGGACTCGCACAGTTTCGTGTGGTTCATCTCCACTTTAAAAGCTGAGACGGTGTTACCGTTATGTTTTACAGGTTCCTGCCTTTGGTTTGACAGCACGTCACTTCTGTTGCTCTGAAAATGGCCCAGGTTTTTTAAAGAGTTATTTTTGCATGATTTACTCTCATCCTGCCAGTCGGAGGAGGACACGATGTAAGCCAGTTTTTGATTGCTCATTTGACTCGATGACTCCATCCTGTTTGGGCTTGGCAGGGCAGAGCTCGGTCGTATTTGCTGCCAGGGCATTCTGCTACTTTTAGATGAATTTGGCTTATGGTCAGTAGCCGTCTTGCTTTGAAACTGAAACTTCTCATTTATGTCAGTGTACTGAATTGTGTTTAGATCACCTGGTAAATACGTTTTGTTCGGCCCTTCCCAGGAGTGTGGTATCCTGTTCAGAACCTTATTGTTGATGCTTTTGTCGAAAGGACTTGAGTTTGTGCAAACAATATTCACTGTAGGATTGTTGAACGTTCTGTTAGGAAAGTGCATTGGAGAGCCTGGGCCTTGTGAAATATTTCTTGTGCGCATACCACCTTGGATGAGTGTTCTTTGGCTGGCAGCTGTGTCTTTGGAGTGACAGTTTCTTTTACTCCCAGAGGTGATGGCTGCGTCCTGACCGTCCGCCTGTGCAATATTGTCTGTGCTCTCAGGTAGAGCGGGCTTCCCCTGCTTCGACTGCTGCGAGCTGGAGCCAGAGCCGTCACTGCTGGGTGAGTCCTCACTCAGATTCCTGGGACATTGGATGGATGAAGCCACTGCCTGAATAAATTGGGGCTGTGGGGGATGGGGATAAGAGCTCCTATCCTCTGGCTGATGTTCATTACTGAACTGAGTGCTGTTGTGAGCAACGTTCTGTCCTGCTCCTGGGGTGAAAGGAAAAGAGCTGTGGGCGACATGAACAGAGCCCAGTGAAGAGTTTGCAATGTCTTGGGATTGGGGGTTCTGCTCACAGGGAAAAGAGTCAGAGGTTGGTTGTTCCAGTAAATGATATCCGTATTGAAATGGACCAGGCACAAATGAAACTGCCTTACTGGTTTCTGGGAGAGCAGAAGATTTTTGTGATGGAAGTCCATAATTAGCACCATTAAAAGTCCGTTTGGGAGACTGCCAAGCATTTGAGCTGCTTAGCGGACAGTCAGTCAGAATGAGCGCGCTACCAGTCTGTGCACTGTTGTTCTCCATCGAAACGGGTTGCTGTGACAGGGGTGGATGTGGGTGGGATGTTGTTCCAGTCGAGGAACCCAGCGGCTGTGAGGTATAGCTTGGGGAGGTAATGTTAGGGGGATTTTCCTGGAAGAAGCGACTGTAGCTGAGCTCTTCCTGTTGAAGTTCAACCTCTCTCTCCGGCATACTGGAAACGTGGAATCTGTAGCTGCTTGAGACTGGGTCACTACTGGTTTCCAACTTCTTGGGTGGCAAAACCTTCTGTTGTGGATAGGCAATGCCAACGGTGCGTGGACTTGTAATGCTTAGTCTGTACAGCTGCTGTGGGTTGCCACGCTCTGCCTTTCCTGACCGCTTCCCTTTCTCTCGGCTGCGGCCCTTTCCACTCGGTGACTGGGGACTACCTTTCCCACTCGACCAAGTCCTGTCAGTGACAAACTTTGATCTGTTGTGCAGTGATTTGAAGTCAATCTTCCCCGTCTGCTGCGGCCGTATGACAGCTTCACGCTGCTGAGGACAGTCCCTTTCTTTCTCTATGCTTTCAGCGTTGGCCTCTCTGTTGCTGAGTCTGGCCTCAGTGCCCGTGCTTGAAAAGTGCTCAGAAGACCTCCTTGTGGCTTTGTCACTCTGGTGTTCCAGTGCTGTATCCTCATGCTGCTGTTTGGACCCTGCATCCAGCTCTTTGACTGTATGCATCTGTTGAGTCTCTCCTGCCATGGTGCACAGTCTGTGCTGTGAAGTCCTGGTCCTCAGAATTGCTATCTGGGATTCGGGAACGTCATCTTCTGGGCAATGGGGTTTAGTAAACGTCCAGTGGCAGGAACCGCAGGGACAGGGCTGTTTGCTGCAAGATCATCTCTTCACCCTCATTGTGGACTGAGGATCTGGCACTGAAGCAAAGTCGACCTGGAAGAACAAAACAAAAAACAAAGAAGAAGAATTAAATGAAAATGCTTTTACTTTGAAAATTTATGAATTAATAATTTCAGACAATAAAATATGAATGTGTTTTGCTGACTATTAAGACATTAGACACCACTTGTAAGAGAATGATGCGTACTGGAATTAACTTGAGATATAAAGAAAGATTTCACAAAAAGTAACACATTTAAAAATTAAAGTTCTCATGTAAATACTTCAAAACACACATTTTAAATAAAAATAATTATAATTTTACACTTTTTAAACAGACAATATGCTCCCTGTATCTGCCAGCAGAGAGCACTGTTGGATCAGAGCACCAGAACGCTGCTGAAGCCCAAAAATTCACTGACCCATTGGGGATTTAAAATAAAAGTTCTATTCTTGTCCTTAGGAAATGACTGTTAACAACTTTTGACAATAAGACTCTTCTAAAATATATATTTTCGAGTACATCAACTTGCACAGCACCAGTCTAAAAAAAAAACAGCTCCCTTTTGAATATATAT
>JARVLU010000002.1:18868715-18886220 GCA_031762415.1 Simpsonichthys santanae | reverse complement strand
ACTGAATGTTAAAAATACAGTGCATGAACCCAAAAAGGTCTGCCAGTAAATGAATCACAAAGTCCTTAAGAGCAGGGACACAATGCCACAGTGTTCTGTTGCTACAGAGGGCTTCAGGTTTAGATCATGGAGGAATATCGAGGATTAGTCAGACAGTTTTTAGACGGTGAGAACTGTGAGCATGCTGACATTTGTTGCTTTCCTCCCAACTATCCCAGACACAACTTCTCAGGTCTGGGTTTACTTTGGCCTTTTGCTTCCTTTGAGGTCCAACCAAATGAAGCCTGGAGTTAGCACCAAAATGTAATTTCAAGACCTGGTAACTAAACTTCCATCCAACGCTCCAGTCTGCCTCCCCCAGTCATTACCAAAGCTGGGGGAGGCCTGTGGTTGGAAAAGCTACAATTTATCTCTGTTTCAGCTACTGTCCATCATACTGAAGTGTCTCTGCTTTGTGCTTTAACTTAAAAAAAAAAAAAAGTCTTCATCTGAATGAGTGAGCATCAGTTTCATTAATTTAATTGATGAAATCGCAGTTCTGCCATATAAGAATCTGGCATGTGGACACCGCTGCGCAGGGCCTCTCCCTCGGGCGATGTCTACTCTGAAGACTGTCAAGCACACCTACTGCAAGATGCATTTTCTCATCTGCAACATACATTTTAAGACCATTTGAGGGCTGGTCAAACATGCAAAGATAAAAAGATGCTGTAAACATATCCATCCCCATAAATCTCATGAGACATACATATATATTTTTAAGTCGGGGTCATTTTGGGCTGAGCACTTTATTCTTTCCAAAAAGGTTCTTTATCAGTCTAGAGGATCACATTTTAACAGCTAACTTAAGGTAGTAACTGAATTACACAAATGGTCTTGTGGTTTCCCTTTTATAGAACCAAAACAGTTTTTTACAAAACCCCCTCAGGAAGCTAAACAGATGATTTACCTAAATTTAGTCATTTGAGCAATAATTGTCATTTGACTTCATAGATGGAGATCTTGTAAAATCATCTTAGCATCAGTGATAAAGACTAAATCTTGCTGCCTTTGTAATAACCTCTTGAAGAGGTCAATAAATACTGACAGGGTTTAGAAATGCAGATGTGAATAGCTGGTGGGTGTATTGTATCAGTTCTCAGAGTGTCCAGATGCAACTTCACAACTAAATATGTAAGTATCTCTACATTTTTACTTAAAGGATCATGCTCTGGCATGTGTTTCCTAGTCTCATCCTCTGGTTCTGAAGGTATTTAACATATTCCAAGGGACGCTTGAAGCAGAGACCAGGCTGGGTTTTGGCCTGGTTGTGAAAAATCACATCTCCTGTGCACCTCTACCGATTCTAAAAAGTCAGTGTCTGCTGCTATCTCTGACACAGGTTGGGTTAAAGGCCCTGCCAATATCTCCAGCGGGTAACGCTTGATCCAGCTCTTTAAAGTCAACAGTTAGAACCATGAATCATAGAGTCCATTGTATTTGCCTAGACTCTGGGTTGTGGTTAGGGCCTTGGAATGAATGCCTCCAACAACAAAAAGAGGAGCACGGGTATCACAAGGACCTTAGAGAAGTAGCACCAAAGCCCGAGCTGTCAGTTTGCAAAGAGTTAGAGGTCATTGATGTCCTTACAAACGCCTTGTCCACTTCCCCTACAGCGGTGTGCGGATCAGTAAATCTTCTCTTGCTTCTGTCTCCTCCACATAAGTCAAAGTTATTTCATACACAAACTTTAGACGTTATAATCTGCCGACTTTGTGGCAACTTTGACATGGCTTGTTCAGTTTTATCTTCAAAAGCATAAACTGCCGTTGGACTGTGTGCAAAGAAACTGTGGTGGTGGCAAAATTGCCAGCTGGGCACAATCTGATATCAAATCCCCAGTGACTAGTCTAAAATTTATTCCATAAAATTGTGTTTAGTGGAGCTTTACAAGTCAATTAAGACTGACTGAGTGTATGTGTGTTCTTTTGGGCTTCTGTCAAATCACCAAGTTTCTCAGTGGCGCCCCATATGACTTGACCACAACACCACCCTGATGCGTGAGACTGCTGAGTGTTTAAGAACTGGTGTATTTGTGGTAAAGACCCATATAAACTTTTCCCCCTTCTTCTTTATTACTTTCACAGGGGTCTGTGTTGGTTTTTCACAGGAATGAGGGAGTAGGTAAAAGGTGCTTGAATGAAAACATAATTTCCTGAAAGTCTTTTTCCTGTCATTTTTCTGCAGGATGTATATGGTGTTGGCTTGAGTGAATAAATGGTGGTAGCACTGTGAAAATCTCTGTTCATTCATCACATCTGCGCCTTACGTAACTGCTTTTGCACTTTCTTTCTTTCTTTCTTTTTTTTTTTTTTGTGTGGGGCAAATCCCCTAAGTAGGTTCCGTAACCCTTACAGATGGCAAAATTCAAAGACAATAAACTCAGAATCTCTTTTTCTGACGTATTCACCATTTCAGCATTGCTGTTGATGTGTGTTTTTAACTATTACCATGTTCGTGACACGATAAAGGGTAGATAATGAGCACCAATTAAACCAGTGCATAGATCGTTTTAAAACATATGCTAAAGGGAAAATCTCTCCACAGGAATAATACACTTTAGGAACCAATAAAGATGCAGCCACAAGTTACAAACAACGACTTTCTTTAGAATAATCTGAATTAATAACTGGCACTAGTAAAGGCTTCCCAATTTTCATCTTTTCCAGATGTTTGCACACTGAAATATCATCACCAAGTGGTCTCAGAGATCAGAGAAAAGGAGAAGACAGCTAAAGATGAGAGATGATGAAGGTCAGTGACAACAAAGACGAGAGGAAATGCAGGGAATGCCATTAAAGAGTGGGAAAAGAGTACAAGGGGATACTTTAGAAAACAAAAAGAGAGGGGTGTCGGGGTCAGTATAATTGAAGGGATACAGAGGAAGAGGATGAGGCGGCAGAGTGAAGGATGCCTACATGCTCTCATCACCCCTCTTCCAGCACACGTGGTCCAGTGAAGGGAATGCACAGCGCGAACGGCTGGCCCAGGGCCCGTGGCTGGGGCGCGCCGCCAAAACCTCGGTCAGCCCGCCTGCCTACTCCTCTGTATTTTTGGAAACATCCATTATGCAAGCATTTTGCCTGTAAGATCTCAGCACTTAAATCAGTTTAAAGGCAAGACGAGGAGGAGAGAGATGTCAGGGAACCGGCCTAGCCTTCACATCTCGACCACACATTTATTAAAACAGAAGCTCTTGATGTGGACGTGCGGCCGCTCCGTTGTTTGGAATCCTTAGTTTGCGGTTTCTTTAACTGATACGACAATTATTGACTCGTCTGTATTCAGTGCCGGTGACGTTTTGTCAGTAGCCTTCAGAATATTCCAGAGATGTCTCAGCACTTGAAATGAAAACAGTGAGCGCAGTTATACTCGTGCCTCCAACCCAAACCCCACCCTTCACACCGAGTGGTTAGCTGCTCAGAGGGGAAGATGCAGGGAGCACAGGAGTGTGTCTGCACGATTCTCTCTCTCTCTCTCGCCGTGTGCACGTCTAAGGGATTTTGGTGTGTAATTCCAGAGGCTCCCCTCACCCCCACCCAAGATTTTCCTCCTTCTCAGACAAACTTTTATTATTTTTTCTAGCCACTGGATTCTGGACTCAGTCTGTTTCCATATTGCAAACCACAGCATTCCACAAACATGATGGAATCTTTGTTTTAAAGCATTTAAAGGTTATTTTTTTTCCTCTTTTTGACACAATTTCCCAGATTTCTGCCGGCCTATGGAATACTACTTGTGCAGCCATTAAAGAAATAGGTATTGAGTGATAGACTGTAAAACATGACTGAGTAGATAAGGATATTAGGAAGTGAATATGCTGGACAAAGTTTCCTGGCTCCTACTTTTAACCACAGTAATCTCATCCTTAATGGACAAAAACCCTTCATTCAGGTGTTTTTCTTCCTTAAATCTGTTTTCAGTGAGTCAATATTTGCTCGTCCTTTATTCTCCCTGGGCAAAAGGTATTTGGTTGCCTTACAAAATCATCACAGTTTTATTAAATGAGAAAGTAACTCCAAATAAGAACAAAAAGGGGTTTCATTAACAAGTGGTGTGCAACATCCAAAGTAATTACTGCGGTGATGACTGTGGCTGCACTCTCACACATGAGGGGTGAATTTAATCAGATTAACTTGGTATTAAACCACACACTAAGGAGACAAAACAAAAACCTAACTAGTAAAGGCTGCACATTGATAAAGGGCACAAATCAATATTTTCTTCACAGGCACATATCAATGACATTCTGAAATAAAGACAGTGTCTTGCTACATTGTTTTTTTTTTATATTTTACTGGATTTTCTTTTATTTGTTAGGAAACATATGTGAAAAAATGAAGTCAACTTAAATTTTAAGTGACATTTCATCCATTTTAAAATTAAAAAAGAGAAAATTCTGCTACTTTTTTAATCAAGCATATAAAAGCAAAAATAAAAAATAACATAAACTTGTAGAATTCTGACAGGGCAGCTGAAATCAAATGTGCTTTCTGCACCATGACGTTGTGTACTAGTGTTAAGCACATTTATGTCCATTCTGCAGCTCTTTTTCTCTCTATTTTCACATACAGTAAGTGTCTCTCCTCAGAACGTGTCTGACTTGGATCAGCGGGTTCTTCTTGCATATCTGTCTGCCATCGCGTACAAAAAGACTAAAGAACATCCGTTATCCACAAGCTGTCAGATTACTAAACTCTAGATAAATAACATTGAACAACTTGCAATAACATTGTAACAAGCCACATCTGTGACAACTAATATTGTGGCAGCTAATAAGTTTATTGCTGCTGCACTTTGTGGCTGTATCATGTATGATACAGTATCATGTATCAACCTTACCATCATAATTCAATCTCAGTGTCAGTCACTGCCTGTGCAATAACCTGTCACACAGCCTGTGTCAAATTCATCCTGCTGCACCATTATGTTCTACCATGTTGTTGTTTACTATCTCTCTTTAGGACCTTGTAAATATCATAATTGCTTTTTTCACTTACTTGTACTTTATTTTTGTACACTTATTGCATGATTTATTATTTCTTGGTTGTTTGTTTTTTATTTGTGTAGCGAGTCAAATCGGTTCTTCTCTTCCTAAGCATTGCATTGTACTGTTGACCTTGTGTTAACCTTGCACATGACAAATAAATACAACTTGAACTTGAACATGTGACTCTGGGCCACTTCAGCAGCTTTTTCTCTGCCTTGGCAGAGCAGCAGACAGACTTCTTCCTTAGTCTTAGAGATATGGAGACAATCTACAAACAAGATTTAAGACTAGTTTGTATATTAATAGGTCCCAGAATACAAAAAAAAAAAAAAACACACAAAAAAAACCTGATTAATATTTAAGATGTATTAGGGATTAACATGGCTCGTTTTATCAGAAGTTCATTAAATTATTCTATCTCAGTTTTAACAGATTAATCATCTCCCAGATTTAGCTCAACACTGATTAAAATGTAGCATATCACAGTGTTATTTTAAAGTGGTCAATGGGTCTAAAATAATAAAGTCATATTTAACGGATGGAGCCCCTCACACATGCTAACGAAGAGCGAAGGATAAAATATGGGAACCTCTTCTTCAAGCGTTTCAAGCACTCTCTGCACGGAAGCAATAAATCATTGGCTCAAATTGTCCATCAAATCGTTGAAGAGAACTGAAGCAGAGAACGACAACAGCGAGGACAGAAATCTATTTGACATCCTTAACTGAAAACTTCTTCTATTCAGCTGTAGCAAATAAAAGTAATACTTTTTCATCAACTACACTGTTTACATTGTTTTTTTTTTAATAACCAGAGATGAGATAAATATTAGTAGACTGCCTAATCTCCTTGTGTCGTTTTATTCAGTGCTGTGTTAATATAAATATATTTATCCATATACATACACCTACAAGAACTGTAACTGTATGAGCTTAGTGTTTATCTTTTATCTAATGTAAATGTTTGTGCAGCTCCACGGACACAGTCATGTCTACATGCATTACTTCACAGTCCCCACTTGATCAACCCTGCTTCAGAAATGCATCACGGAGGAAGCCTTTTATTTATGAAGGGGCTGCACGTTTTGCTCCATTACCTGTAGGAAGCCAGAGGCAGCGAGTGCAGCGTGGGGCCACCTCCACATAGGTGAAAGTCCAGAAATGAGACTGGGCCTGCAGAGGCAGAGTTACAGCCTGGGTGTCAGTGGCCTCTAGGGACTCACTGACCCGTCACCCTGCTGACCATGAATCATTGAGCAAACTCACTTTAGAGAAGCATGCACCAACAGGCTGCATTGTGGGGAACTGCATCCTCATGCCATTTGTCCCCCTCCTACACATACACACTCCACACACACACACAATGTGTACATGGCAAAATAATCACTCAACACTAAATTTGATACTATTTGTGCAACATCGCAAAGGTTCAGTAATGATTTTCACATGTGATGTGTGGTTGGTGCGTCCAAGCAGGAGCTAATGCTTTAAACATTTGGGAAGTTTTACCTTCATCGAAGAAAGAACCGACTATAATCCCACTGTTAGCTAGAATTTAAAACATGCTGAAGAGAAAGTTGCAATAAAGTCCAGACTAATGAGGCTTAATTTTCCTGAAGCAAAAGCAACCCAGCACAATTTGCTTCTTCTTATAAATCAAGTTTTATTGCTTCTTCTGCAGGTTGACAGTTGCCAATACCCAATGAAGAATATCAGGAGAAAGTTCTTAGACCTCAGTGTCCCTTCAGGCTAACCTTTCACCTTCAGGTGAGACTTTTCCTTGTAAGACAGAGCTTTCCTTGCATTCAACAAACAGTCAAGTCCTAACGTGACCATGGAAGGGATTTTCCCCTCAAATGATGAGAAAATGGGCTACGCAAAAGCACCAATTCCAAATTCAACAAGCTAATTGTCATAAAACGTAGTTTTCCTGCGAGATTACAGAACTGACAAAAGTACACAAGCACCGCTTGTAAATGAACCTTTGGTCTAAATTCATGTTGGCCATTAAGAATGCCTTGAGCTCTATGTAACTTCACTGTGTGTGACTGCATTTCGTTCCAGCGTGTATAATTCTATATACGTGAAAGAGGCTTGCTGTCTTGAAGCAAGCAAGTGCTTTCATGTATAATTTCACTGTACGTTCTGTGACGGACTTGCATTTTGGTTTGGCAAGGGGAAATTCAAGGAGTCGTAAGTATACTGTTTCTTTATTAACCCAGCGGATGAAGCCAAGTGTTTAAGTCTAATTTAATGCCTGGGTCACAGAATGGCACATAGACGTTAAAAATCAATGGGGGGGTCAGATTCATTTCACATAAACTTGGCACAAGATAAGTCGCAATGTATGCCAAGACACAGATTGGAAAAATGACAATAAGAGACAGAGACAAGATGAATACCTGAAAATCATAACGAAAAAAACAAAACTACTTGTTTCTCTTCTTCAACCCAAACTGTCACGCCTCTCATCTTCCTCTATTTCTTTCTGTTTATCTTTACACTTTCCTTCTTTCGCCAACTTACTTTCACATGAAAGCACATTTCTAGAGTTTGGCAAAAGGCCACAGGAAACTGGAGGGCAGGTGGGGGTTGGCGCTGGGAGGAAACAAAAACATTTATAGAAGATTTAGGGTGAATGTTAGTGGAGCAGGCAAATGACTGGCAGTCATGGCTTAATGCTAGAGGCAACAGAGCTAACGCAAAGAATAAGACCGTGAGCTGAGGATATTTAGAGCTAAGTGGTGCGGGGGCGAACCTGAGAAGTTTTTCCTTCGCAGCTTAATTCTCAATCTTATTGTGATAGATGGGTGGAAGGGACAGAAAAAACAAACAAACAGGAATGCTTTTTCCCCTTTTTTATTTTTGTGTCCAATTTGCACCAATGCCAAGGTCAGTATTCCTCTGGCCAGAGGTAAAAAGGGAATTCCAGGCACTGTCTGTGTGAGTCAGTACCAACATTTTCCAAACTTGCTTGGCCTGCTTCTCCTTAAATAGCCCAAGGAAATGTCCAAATGACCTAATTACGACTCAGGCTTTCCTAAGTAGCCTGTGTCAATGCATGACATGGTTTGTAAAAATATACACGGCCACAGAACAGCAGGGTCTTGGCAGCATTTACACTTTTCATATGATTGATTTTTATTGGTAGGACAGTGAGCTGGATTTTGTCCATCCTGTTTCTCAGAACATCTTTGGTCAGGACACTCCTTTACTATGATCTTCAAGCAAAAAAGCAGAGTTGACTGGACTGTTTATTTTCTTCCCTGTAAAAACCCAAATCACAACTTCTGTTTTAGTAAAATAGTTTGTATCAGTAAAAAAAAATACAGAATTAATCTGAACACTTAAAATATAAAAAAAGACTCAAAGCCTGAACAAACATAATTAAAAATGGATTTCTGTTTCGGCTTCCTAACACTTGGTTTAATTAAGCGGCTTAGCTGCACCTAAAGAAGCGCTTGGAAACATTAATAACGGAGTTAAACAAAAGCCCTGTTCATGACAGGTGAATCAGAATTGAGTTGTCATTTAGAGAAATTTTAAAAGGACTCTGACTTTAACTTCTAACCGTGTTTGTTTGTTCAGCGCCATGAGAGACAAGGAGGTATGAAAATAAACCCTCAACTGTAATGGTTTGAACAAGCCGTGACAGTTTAAGAAAAATTAAGGGGGATGTGACGAACTGAAGTGCTTTGGATTCCTGCAAAGCCTTTTAACCCGTTCACCAACACGTCCGCTTTTTCAAGTGAAGCTTCTTTTGTTTGCAAATGCAAAAAACATCTATGTATAAAAGAGAACAAAAACAAAAATGTTTTGCAGATTTGAAAGTAAATACCAGAGTTTAGCAATTCGCCATCTACAATTATTCCATCCGAGAAACCCGACGTTCACAACAGGAGGAGAAAGCAGGCGGAAAATATGAGGAAGAGGAAGTCAAGCAGAGAGGAGACAGATTTGAGCTCCCAGAACTCTGACTGCAGACTGCCAATCCACCTCAGCTCCTGGATGGGACGATGCAGTACCTTTCCTGTGACAGACACAAGCAGTTCAACAGGTTCCCTCACATCAGGACGTGGAAAAATAAATATTCTGTACTCCTGAGGATTCCCTTCTGGTTCTAGTAGAATTAACTGCATAAACATTCCTTACTTTGTAATGGTCAATTGAATGGACAGCTACTTGAGATTTTACCCAGCCATGTGACATTCTGGCAAAAGTCTTGGAGGCACTCTGGTAAACATCTTCTGTTGTCAGATCATGCTGCAGAAGCGAAGAGTCATTTCTGTGTAACATCTTTCAACATCAGTTGCACATTTGTTTTTCACGTCAGTTTTTTGTTGTTGTCCTCTCATCCTCCTGTCACAGCCTCTTCTTTATCAGTCCACATGATGCATGTATTTGTAGTGGATATACCTCCATGTCCATCCTGTCCCAAAGGCCTTCCAATGGACAGAACTTATAATTCCATTAATTTGAACCCAAAGACATTTTATTTTAGTCTTAAACTCAAAATAATCAAAGAACAATCTTTCTTTATTAAGAAGTCCTTCAATAATCAATGACTTTTAATCAAAAGTTATAATAAAAAGACATTTCCTTGCAGCTGCAGTGGGAGGACTACCTGGAGTGTCGCTGTGCCGAACAGGACCGAGGAGTTTGCCGCTGAAAAGAAGCTCTATGCTGCATCTGCATGATCACCTTACCCAACCACTTCCTGCTTCCGACTAGCTCCTCACAAGCCAACCTGTATGCCAGGGCTGAAAAATCTCACACAGAGGGGTTCAGTGCACCCAGGGACTGAGCACAGGACCCTATTCATCCTCTTCCTGAAACTCCTCCCTGTTTGTCCTGACCAACAGCAGCAGGACAGCTTCATTAGAAAATTTAAATACTTTTCTTTCTCTAGTGATGAGATAAACCAGCTGCTCATTCCTTCTTTTCAATGACGCTCAAGAGACAAGCAGGTTCAGCGCTACCCTTCAAGGTGAAAATAAACAAACTGAGTCAGGGTCAAGTATTTGTCCATTCTGTCTGACATCTGAGACACGAGAGGTGAAATAGGAGGAGCATACGTCAAAGATAAGATGCAATTTTGAGCTGAGAAAACAAGTTACAAAAGAAGCTTCATGGGTAAATTAGCAAATGTTTCGACATAGGTGAGAGGAAAAATGCCTCTCTGAGGCAGAAGCAGGTGGATACTGGAGTCCTGCTGCTATTCCTGGAATGCTAACTTTGTCCCATCTAGGCCTGGCAAAGGGGAGTGGGGTGGGGGGGCTCAGGAATACTGAACTCTACCTGAGTCTAACTATTTATACAGTAAACCTATGAGCGCCAGGGGTATTTAGGATTCTTGGGGAAATGGTAAAGTGGGCAAGTAATTCCTAAAACAAACAAAACCAGAGCATTAATGACGAGTCTGTCACTGTACTGGATGATTTTACTTTGGCCTCTGAATATTCCAGCAGGAAAGCTTACGCCAGTTTGTTTTCACTACTGTCCTGGTCGTTCTCCCATCGGACAGCACCTTGTTTTTCTACTTTAAATGCATTAAAACAGCACATGATATGTCCATTCCGACCAGGGGGATAAAAAAACATTTAGCTTGTAGACTCTCCGGGCTTCCCCCTCGTATGTCAGCCTCAGATGAGGGTGAGAAGAATGAGGCTCTGTATGGCCACAGCAAGAAGCCATTCATCCATCCACAGCTCGACCACAACGTGAGCAGAACAGAACGTACCCATCGCGACTTAAACAGAACCAATACTGAACAGATCCATGACGTCCTAACAGCAGACAGCATCCACATTGATCCAATTAATTCTAAACGTCGTCATTTAATGGGATGATTGTTGGGTTTGAGCGAAGTAGACAATGCTACATCAACTTCAAGAACAAGCCTTCAGGTTCACGCTTGGTTTGTGTGAACCTTCATCAAGATACTCAACTTTCCGTGCAGAAGCTAGAACGCAGACTGAAGCATCAAGTGGAACCAAGCCTGTGTTTATGGGGTAATCTTTGGTTGATCAACAAACTCAGTCAACCCAGACTACTGTGCAATTTTAAACCCTCCCCATTGCCTTTGCCATGCTGAACAGGGTTCCTATTATTGGCTGGTGGCTAACTGGAAGCTGTGGAACAAACCAGAGTCCCTGGCAGAGCTCGTGTTGTTCCCCTCAGTCCTGCTCAGGCTCACTGGAGACCAGCGCTGGAGGCTGGGACAGAGAAAGTAGCTTCTGTGCATCAGTGTCCAACATCTCTGGCTTCACATGCCTGTGTGAGAGGCTGGCAGCCGAGCCAAGCCAAAGAGTGACCAAAGAGAACAGTGTGTATTTAGAATATTTGTTTTAGTCCATGTCTGATGGAAAATATACAAGCAGGCACATTTAATGATGTGTAAATCTGACAAGATAACAACAGTTTTCAGTTTTGATTTTTATGGACTTCTGGACATAAGAGAGAATGAATAGGTGGTTTATCCCAAGATCATAGGATAATACTAAACCACAGATCCAAACATTGAGAGTGGAAAGAAAAAAACAACAGTGTAGCTGCCTTAAAGCAGAGTAATAATTCCATTAAAGATCAAAATTACCCACAATCTATGGTTATAATATTGCTGTTATCATCATATTCTGTGCCAACCATCGTCAACTCACACTCACTCACTCTCTCTCACACACTTTTTCTTTCTCTCTCTCTTTCTCTGTGTATGTGTGTTAGCAAAATACTGTATTGAACTACTACACATGTTTTAACTCAGAAAGTAGTAAATGGATGTGCAACTACAACTGCTTACTTACAAGAGTCAACCTGAACCAAGATGGCTGCCACAGCTGATCAAACTTAGAAGAAACAAAAAACAAAAAAACAAAACAAAAATAAACAGAAATGGCTACAAATCAGCAATCTTTATAGATATTGAGCTAACATTTGATGTGGTAGTAGCCAAGAGTCATCCCCAACACATGCATGATGCACTTACAGATTGGACAAAAGATTTTTTGAAATTTTGGCAATTAAGTTAGTGGGTGATGTGCCCTTCAACAAATGCTAGGCCTCTTGTTGAAATATTTATTTATACTTGATATGGAAAATTATATTATTTTCAGATAGTTTGATAAAATCTGCCCCCCTCTATAAACAGGTCCATCAACAAAGTTTAGTGTTGATAAGTGTACAAAGTATATACAGAGGGAATTTTCAGGTATAAAATAAACTGTACAGATAAAACAGTAGCAGATACTGCTATTGCATCTCAACTGTTTAAACTCTGAGCTAAAGAGCAGCATGTGGAGCTGTACATAGGTTTAAGAAGAGTCAAATGATCATTTTTCAGTCTTACATTTAGCAAATTTCATAAACGAGACAAGAAAAGTTCTTAGATGTGTATTTTACTTTATGAACCCAAACAAGACTGAGAAAGAAATCAAACTCAACCTGATAATTCAACAATCCTCACCTAAAACATTACAGAACAAACATGCTTGTCTGCCTTTCTGTGTTATGTCTCTGACAGACAAGGAGTCTAGCAGGGTTCAACACCCCATCTTCGGAACAGACTCCATCTTCCTCAAGATCAAACGTAAAATCAAGTGGGCACAGAGAATGGATGGAAATATGCTCCATCAAAGTAGTATTTTCAAGCTTGAGTAATGATGTCCCCCATCTCATAAATCATACTTTCCCTCTCCTTCCTATTTTTACAGCTGTACACAACTAGATCTGCTGAAATGCTTTAATTCCAATGAACAGGGAAGACAAGAAATCCAGAAACATGTTCTCACAGTAAGTCAATCAGTGATTTCCTTTTACCTTGAATACACACAAGTATTCATGTCCATACATGTGTATGTGTGTAGCCATTATTTACTTCGGATTAAAAAAAATGATTAGGTGAATTTCTCTTTAACAAAAAAGGAAACTTTTATGCGGCATCAGACTTGTGAGTCACTGAAACCAGGAGTTATGATATGAAATGAGGTATTATTATCTGTTTTGAAATGATGCCGTTTGTCACTTTTGTTATTTATAAAGCTATAACTAGGAGTCTCACATGGAGTCTCACATTTCTGATGTCTTGTAATCTCACTTTCAATAACTCAAACAAAATGAGTACTTTGATCTTTGCAGCACAGTTGGTTAGGTTTTTCCTTCCAGAACTTTGTACTCCAGATGGAAACATTTCCATTCGTACAAACTGAAGTCAGGATAACTATCATAACTGTGACTGTAAATACCCAGAGCAGAGGAACTGAGAGTAACAGAACTCAAACGACTCAGGATAAAAGATAAGTGGTGTTTATTTACAAGTGGTGGTACTGGGAAGATCTGCAATGGAGGGAGATGGGTAAGTATGGCTTCCAGTTAGTATAGAGTCTGAATTTATGTTAAATGTTGTTTTCCGTACAGGTTCCTTGTTGTTCATTGGCTCTGAGACGAGGGCAGAGGATTCCAGGTATGTATGGTGGCAGAGATGGAGATGAAGTAAGTAGCACTGGTCCAGTGGTGGATTGTAGGCAGGCAGGTTGAAGGCAGGCTGGCAGGAAAGTGAGCAGCAGGACAAGTCTGAAACTCAAGAGGCACCAGTGGTTCCAGGGTAGTAACAGATTGTAGACAAGGAGGACAGCAGATAGGTCCAGGAAAATCATTCAGGAATCAAACTAAGATGGCACAGAGAAAGTCTGGTACGTATAGTTCTTATCTTTATAAATGCACAAGAAGGCCGCCACAAGTACTCATTGGTGTCCAATGTTCCATCGGAGAAGAGAACACTTCAGCAGTCCTTTAGTCCCTGGAGCTCATTACAGGAATTGGCCACAGATGCTGCTCATTGGCACTGCCTTGCCACTCAAGAAGCTGCAAGAGGAAAAACACTGGAATCCCACCATAGCTCGCTGTAATTTATGTGTCAGCCTCCGTAAGCGTTAAATGTGCAAGTGTTGCACCCCGAGCGGCTCTGATGAATAAACCATTTGGCCAGGCTGTCGGGATCGGAAGCTCTGTCACAGTCCATTAAAAGACTGACGCAGAGCAACAAGCGAGGGGGATGTAAACCTGCGCTGCTGACCTCTCAGCTCAGTGTTGTGATCCTCTCGCTGTACTCATGCAACTACATGAGGTCAACTGCCAGTATGAGTTGCTCCGTTGCTCAGTTTTCTTCTTGCCATGGCAGAATCACATGCCCAGCCATTTGGGTTGGCACACTCTGCATCTCTGGGCCAGGAAAGTCATTAATCTAGGGTTAGTGGGTCTTTAGGGGCCATGTGAGGACCACTGGTCACTAAAACACATGCTGAGCAGGCCAAAGATTTGGTCAAAAACAGGAGCCAAGATTTAAGAAACACATAAAAACAAAACATTCTTACTAAGAATAACTTTGATTCTGCTTTCCCATTTTGGTTCCTCCAACTAAAAGCCAATTATACTGAATATTTCTTAAATGTGTATAACATTCAGGCACTGACACACCTATAAGAATAGTTTTTTATACTCATCTGCTCTTACAGGAAATGAAAAGCGAACAACAACTAAGAATTATAGCACCTTCCTTTTAGTTTTACTAAAAGAAACATTTAAAGTTCATGTACTGAAAACTATGTGGGGGAGTATTTATTGCAACAGTTCTAGGACAGATAAAAAAAATGAACATATTTTATGTGATAGTTGTATTTTCTCCTGTGACTGTGCAGAGAGCAATCCTTACTCATAATGTGAATACTCAAAAGGGCAAAGGAGCAGAAAGCAATTAAAATGATATACAAGACTAAGTTTTGAGAGGACTTTAAACATTCAAAAGTTTAAAAAACCTCTGAGAGCAGGAAATAAAATCTGTTTTGATGATCAGAAGAGTCAGTAAACACAAACCTGCAGAGATGTGTAAAGGAAATATGTCCAAGGACATGCGCTTATCGTACAGTAAAATACCTTCCTTTCTATGGTGAGGTAAACGACCATTCCTTCAAAGCAGCAACAACAGCATTTACAGTCAAAAACGTCACCAGGTCTCAGTCTTGGCAGTAATCGAGGAGGAATTTATGAATGGTCTTTGGTTTGTCTGGTCAGGGGCTTGGCTATTTTTCTGCTGTTCCATTTCCCGCAGACGACTGCTGCTGCTCCAACAGACGTGAATAACCTCAGTGATGCAATCTCTCCACAGATGCAGACTTGATGTTCCATTGTTAAAGCAAGAAGGAAAAAAAAACGTGTTGGATGGGGTGGGTGCAGGGGGCAGTTGTTTCCCTGCATAAAGTGGGAAAAATGACATCACGGTAGTAAAAAAAAAAAAGGGCACAGCTGATAAGACGTTCAACCACAGCATTCTTACGTGATTTCCCTCTTAAGTCTGGGGGTCCATATGTTGTTTATCAGCTATACTGTGTAATTGCACCATGGCAACTGTGCATTTGGCAGCTAGCACTTTATGCCATCTGAGTGAAAATCTGGAGGAAAGTGATGCTGGAGAAGAAATGACGAGATGTCTTTATTAGACCATTAAAGCTAAAATACGCCGAGGTTTTTTTTTTTTTTTTTTACTGTGGGTCAGAAGAAAGAAATATGACACATGGTAGAATCACTTTTTTTAAAAAACCACTGGAAAGTCTTGCTTTCAACACATTCTTACTCATAACAATGACTGATTACTGGTCAGAAAATTCACATGCTAGCTAACTAAATACCCTTTTAGCTGTATTTTTAAGAACCTTTAATGACAAAATGCACATTTGGAAGTGGCAGAGGGATCTAGGAAAAAGCAGTCATTTTAAGCAAATATTTCCTCTTGGCTGTCATCTCAGGAAAATATTTAGTTTTAAAGAAGTCCAGACTCTTGAGTTGAAGAATGGAGAGAGAATCATGGCTGGGATGACAAAACGTACACATGCACAAAACTGCACACATTATTTAGTTTGGGTTATAACAAACAAGCTCACTTATCTTAGGTTACCAAGTAGCAGGTAACTTGATATTTTCAGACTGTGCCCATCTGTTACGAGTGTATCTGCCATGTAACAGCTGGAAATGACTCACTGACTGCATTATTTGGATATTTTTCCAGGTATAGAAAACACTTTTTGGGTGGGGGGTGCAAAAATAGCAATTTTCTCAGACATTTCAAAATTTATCTTTATCTTTCTTTTTCTGTTATTTATTTATGTGTAACACTTTTTGTGATTGACTTGTCCACCTTCTCTTTTAGCATACAATATGCTGTCATGGTCAGGCACAAAGAACAGGTGGAAAATGAGTGAAAATCAGCCAAAGCCTGAATAATATTTTAAAAGATCTTTAGAAAGGCTGGAAAGCTATTAAGACCACTTTAGAAACATTACAAGAATATCTGGCTCCTTGGAAGGAAACTATAGCTAAATGTAAGTAGGAAAGTATTTTGTTGACCACCTTAATAGATTTAATAAAAATAAAACAATCTTACAGAACGCTAACCTTTAAAGTATGTGTTGAGGATGACTCTTAGCTACTACCACACCAAACTTTAGCCCAATAATTCTAAATTTGACCGAGATATAAACATGTTTGCATTTGCAAAAGTTGATTAGCTATGGCGGTCATTTTAGATCAGGTATGTTCAACGTTTGTAAATATGCGTTAAGTGATTACTTTCACTATGCTTCTCTTTGCTTCAAGCTCATCTTTTTGTCCTCCATCGCAGAATGAAGAGGGGGATTGGAAATACCATCCATCCACCTTGTGAGCAAATACCTTAAAAAACAAGTGAGGCACCAACTTCTATTTTGGTTTGTGGCTGCATCTAAGCCAGGGGTCTGCAACCTTCATGATCAAAAGAGCTATGTTTAAATCTTCTTTCACAATATTAAATGTGTCCAGAGCCATAACAACCTGACACAACTGTGGTTATCAACTGATGGCACGTGGGCCACTTTAGGTTTGCTGGAGTACACTTTTGTGGCCAGTAGGGGCGACATTATACTGTAAAGCTAAAAATATCAAATGATTTTTAATATTTATTGAGATTTTTACAATTTAAGGCAAATAAAAAGACAAGATTCCTGCGAACAGGTGGAAAATACAGTAGTAAAAAAAATAAAAATAAATGAAAAAATAAAAAATAAATATGCAGATCTATGTGATTTTTTTTTTTAACTGTGGAAAAATTAAGTATGGAACTAAAGCAAAACGTTAGTGTTTGCAAACGAAATGACAGGAAAACAGCTAAAACTAGTACTTTTCTGGTGTTTGTATAACAACCAATAAAATTCAGTTTTATGTTAGTTTTAGTCAGAGCTTGAAAGAGCTGCTACAGAGGGACCAAAGAGCCGTATGTGGCTCCAGAGCCTCAAGTTGCAGACCTATGATCTAGGCATAAGGAAGGTCCCTATTGAAAACTTGCCTGTCACAGTGTAAGATGGCTGCCACCTTATATGTACAGGTAGTCCTCGGTTTAAGGCTGAGATCCGTTCTAACGGCTCAGCCTTAAACCGGAACTGCTCCCCCTGGCGG
>JARVLU010000002.1:18850006-18861203 GCA_031762415.1 Simpsonichthys santanae | reverse complement strand
TCACCACAGATCACAATGTCATCTGCAAACATCATAGTCCATGGAGATTCCTGCCTGACCTCATCTGTTAGTCGGTCTATCACCAGAGCAAACAAGAAGGGGCTCAGAGCCAGATGATTGGGGGGGGGGGGGGTGTCTGGGATTTACCCCCCCCCACACACACACACACATACACCTCATATTACACAAATACAAGTAGCAGACAAATTAAGAGACTTTTCAGTGAGTATGACACTTCCACAGTAAATGATGATGTTTAAATCCAATTTTCTATGTTTTGTCATTACCCCGCCCAGTCACTACTTCCATCTGCACCTCAGTTTCCACAGCCCTGCCACCTGTTTTAGCTTTATGAAAATGAGTTCATTCATTACCCTTGAAAAGTCCGTTTTTGAGAAGAAAAAAAATGCACATTCTGTTCACAGAGTACTTAGGCCTTTAGTAAAACTTCCCTGTTTCCTGGAAAAACTGCGTCAAACTATACTTCAGCATGCACAGCATCCAGCAGATGTTAAAAGCTTTTTAGGAAGAACTTGAGGTGATCATCGATCAAAGATAGAGGAGGAGGCAGAACGATGTGGAACATTCTGTTAGCATCGAGGTCAAACTCTGCGCTCATGATTGTGTGTGTTTATGCTAGAGTTCAAGTGTGTGTCAGTGGAATATTAGTTAAGTTCAACAGGTTCACAAATGACCCCTCCACACACACACACACATGCACGCACACACACTTTATTGTTTGCACATCCATTACTCAAGAGGAGATCCCGTTGATTCATTTCTGGGAGACTTAACCCTCACCCTAACTAACCCTGACCATAATCACCACCTGCTCAACCCCAAACCTTACAGTCACTTCAGGTTTTCGCTCTGAGACGTCATAATTTATATGATGGAGACCTATTGTCCACAAAAAAGTCCCCACAATTGGACTGTGTGAATATATTTAGGTCCACACAAGATGATATACATAGACACAGACCCTGAGTCCTCACCCCGTTCCTAAAACAGACTGTGTGAATGTTTGGCTGTGGCAGCTGTGTGAGCTTCAGCCTGGGTGTGGGGTGTATACAACTGTCTGACAGACTGCACCGTGTGTATACACGCACTCATAAACAGTATCTGAAGAGGAAGCGGTGATCATCTATGTGCTTGACCTCCTGACCCTGGGGCTAAGATGTTATCATCTCACTGTGCGTAATATTTGGCCTCGTGCAGCCGCAGGAAACTCTAGGTGCTGTGCTGGACAGCTGCCAGACAAACGACTAGTGCACAAGAGTGAGATCTTCATGAGGGTTTATCTGAACAAGAGCTCACAAACTTTAGTATATGATGATTTGACAATTGTGAATGAGGCCTAAAATTTGGAGTGATAGTAGGCAAGTCTGATTTTCAGCACATGATTTGTTTAACAGATTGTGCAGGATCTTTGCTTAAAACTATTTAAGGTCAACTCTGTTTGTCTGTTAGCAAAATATTTCATCAACCACTGCACAGATTTGACTGAAACCTTTAGGCAATATTCCTTGGATGGGTCTCTACAACAGATTAACCTTCAAAGTAAACCTCATTCAAGATGGCTTACACAGCCAACTGAAATTTGACAACACAAAAATGGCTATAATTTAGTCAGTTTAAAAAAATACCATGCTACAATTGGGTATTTGTATTTGAGAGTCGTTAACAATACATACTAGTACTCCAAATGCCACACACTGTGTAAAATACAGTATTTGCATAAAACATTAGAAGAAAGTGTTTGAGTCAACCCTGTTTGACTGTTAGCCAAATATCTCATGAACCACTGGATGGAGTTTAATGAAAGTTTCCCAACCTACTTAAGGTATTTACATCTACAACTGATTAACTTTTATACTCAATCCAGTTCAAGTTGGCTGCCACAGCTAATCAACATTAGGGTTAGCATCATAACACAAAAATGTCTATAACTTCAATTTCACTGAGGTTGGTGTGGTAGTAGCTGAGAGTCATTAACAGCACATACTTTGGGTGGGACAGCTAGTGACATCACATGACACTGAGCAGAAAGCTGCATTCAAGGTTTGGCCAAAATTGCTACAACTTTGTCATTTTGACATTTCTCAACGTAAAACAATTATAATCTTAAACTGACATGAAAGGCGATATGTATTATTTCAAGGAATGCTAGGCCTTTTGTTGTTTATGTTCATATAGTGAAGTAAATATATATTATCCAAAACTCTGCCTCTGTGTCTGCACATGAAGAACTGTAAACATGCCTTTGAAGTTCACCACAGTGGCATTTAACTTTGGATTCAGAGAGAAAGGCACCCACACACACACATTTTATGAGACAAAAACATCTGCCTTCATGTATAGCTCTTAAAATAATACAAAAACAAAAAAATATATACGCGAGCTGAAAAGTGGAAAAACTCCAGTTGTGCAGTAAAGTGGAGTTGCTTAAGTATTCCTGGAATGAAGAAGATGGATGTAAGACAAACATGAGGGAGAACAAATGGACAGCTTACCTGGTTTCTGAAATCTGTCATGTCATGCAGGTGAAGCAAGCAAAGCTTTTAAAAACACTCAGGTCACTGTTTTTACTGGATGACAGTTTCAACTTTGAACCTGAATTAATCTGTACTTCTCTTGTGTGTTTTAGGAGCAATACTTTTGAAAAAAGAAAAAAAAAAAATCACAAAGGACTTCAGGAAGTGAAGTAAGTTTTTGAGATATGCTGGTGAAGATTCTCAGTCGTCCAGGACATGATAAAGTCAAAAAAAAAAAAGGTTCAATACGGAAACAACTGGACTTTATTTGTAGCATGAAAACGTTTTTTTTTTTTAACTTAAGTTTTTGAGATGCCATGAGATTTATTGACCAACGACTATAGTATCCAAATGCAACTTTCCTCTTTGTCGTCATCTGCAAGTGTGTGACTACGAGGGGTTGACTGAATGGAAATATGCCAGTCGTCTGCTGCTGCTTCGTGACATTCTTTCTAACTTTTAACTGCTGCAAAAAAGGCCAAGAAGCCACTGTGAACGCCTTTGTCAAACACCAAGGAGTATAGAGAGAGAGAGCTGAGAAAATCTAGTAAACATGCCCATTTGACCCGGAAATATTCAGAGGGGGTAGAACTTTGAGCTATTTGAACCAGGGACGCTGCAGCGGACCTGACAAATATATGTGTTTGAAAGCCAAACAGTACTGGAGGCAGAGCTCCTATGGGGAATCTGACAGTAAAGGCTGATAATAAGCTGCTGCTGAGTCTCCAGCACATAGACAGTGTCATGGAATAGCAACAAGGAGCTCAGTCTCCAAAGAGGACTGATTTTCCATCCCCTAAAGCTAAAAAATAAAATAAAATAAACAAATAAATAAAAAAATCAATGTGTGAATTTGTCTTTAAAAGGGAAAACGGCTGAGACATGCAACATATAGAGTGTGGTTGAAAATTAAAATTATTGTGAAAAAGTTTTTTTTTTTTTTTTTGGATCAGTCATTTCAGAAAGTGAAACTCATTTTACATAGATTTATTACACAGAGTGAAACATTTCAAACCTTTATTTCTTGTAATTTTGATGAATATGGCCAACAGATAAAATTAAAAAACAAAAACTCAGCGTCTCAAAATTAGAACACTGTGAAGTTCAGTATTGTAAACTCCTGGTGTCACACCCTGATCAGATGATAAACTCTTAGACATGAGCTACAAATGTCTCATTCCTCAAGTCCAGTCACTCCTGAAGCAGAGAAAGTCAGAACCGTCTCACCTGCCTGGGAAAAAGAACTGGACTGTTGCTCAATGGTCCAATGTCCTCGTTTCAGATTAAAATAAATGTTCATGTCATTTGTAAATCCATGTTCCAGAGTCTGGAAGAAGAGTGGAGAGGACCAGAATCCATGTTGCTTGAAGTCCAGAGTGAAGTTTCCACAGTCAGTGATGGTTTGGTACCAGTTCCTCTGCTGGTGTTGATCCACTGTGTTTTCTGACACAGTCCACGTCCATGTCCAGCATCCACCAGGACATTTTAGAGACTTCATGCTTCCTTCTGCTCACCAGCTTTATGGAGATGCTGATTTCATTTTCCAACAGGACTTGGCTCACACTGACAAAGGTGCAAAAAGCTGGCTGTATAATATTCCAGTATTCTGAGACACTGAATTTTGTTTTTTCATTATTCATTAACCATAATCATCAAAATCAAGAAATGAAGGCTTGAAATATTTCACTCTATGAGTTTCACTTTATGAAATCATTGACCAAAAATAAAAATACAAGAACTTTTTCATGATATATTTTTGATTGTTGTGCCTGCATATCTAATACATCAAAGACAAATTATTCTTTAATTATTTACCACTTAAAAAAATTTGGTATTAACTTCTAGACTCCACACTCTTTGTTTATTGAGAACAATTTGATAGATTTTAGCGAAAACTTTACCATAGCTTTTACAAAAACTGCTAAACCTCAGTCAAACCTACAGGCAGTGAGCTAAACTTGCGGCGGTAGTAGCTGATAGTCATCCCCATGATAGAACTAACACAACATTCACATTTTTCATGAGATTGCTAAAACTAATTTCAAGCTTTGACCAAAACAGATGTATTTTCGTCCCTCGTCAATATGAGATGATTTCAGTTAAAATGTCTGACATGAAAGTTGGCGGGCAATATGAATGCTAGGCCTTTAGTTCCATTCTGATTACCAGGCTTTCTCTCACTTGAACCATAACCAGTTATGAAATGCAGCGATGCTGTCATAGAACTGAAAACATTTCCAAAATTACCATACTTATTCCTCTGAACTATGATAAAGGTCAAAACCTAAAAGTTTCTGGCTTTTGCAAAAAATAAAAAATAGAAAAAAACTTGGTCCTCTCTGAACCTTTTTCAAAATAACTTGTCTGTCAGCGCCTGAAATGAATGTGGTCATCTGTCCGTGACCCAGAACGCTGGGACCATGGATGACAGTCATCAGTAAGTCGTAGACAGAAGCTTTGATGTGAAACCACAACGCGCTCATTTCCACCCAGTCCTCCCTGCTTTTCTTTAAATAGAGCATGACATCAGGCTGTGCTCAGGTCTACCGACCCAAGCCTAAAATAAACGGCCAGCACAATGCCACATCTGGAGCACAATGTAGCGGGGTGAGAAGGAATGCAGCAAAAAGGAGTTGAAACTGAAAGGTGAACCTGAAGCAGCTTTGCTCTCCAAACTAGGCCAAAGCATCTGGAGAGGTGTCTCACCTGTAATTAACTGGTGATTCCCTTCATTCCTTCCACCAAAGACATGTGTCAGAACTACAGACGTAAACACTGAAAGTCA
Source organism: Simpsonichthys santanae (assembly GCA_031762415.1). NCBI lineage: Eukaryota > Metazoa > Chordata > Actinopteri > Cyprinodontiformes > Rivulidae > Simpsonichthys > Simpsonichthys santanae. The sequence goes on along the minus strand of JARVLU010000002.1, from coordinate 18,855,884 downwards.
CCTTGAGCCTGTCAGCTTTTAATAACGCTCCCTTCAAACCCACATCAATCATTCCTCTTATTTTCTATTGTGGCAAAACAACTTGCAGTTTTATCTCCAAGTTTCAGCCAAAACAAGTTTGAATGAACTCAGGCAACGTTCTTCAAACGTTTCCCTTGAAAGACCATTCTTGTTGTTAGTGTCAAAAGCAATCAGAGCCTGCAGAAACCCAGGCCAGTTTTCTGACTATTGGACAAAGGTCTAATAAACACACAAAGACTGATCCAGCAGTTATTTGTCAGTGGACACGCAGTACACCGCCCACAGTCTGACAGACATTTGAACTCTCAGTGGAGGATATGTAAAATGCACAGCCTTACACACATGCATACAGTATAATAACACACATATATATTAGTCAGAAGATTTGTGTGGGAGCCCTGCTGAGTGAAAGTGTGACCTGCTGAACTGAAATATAGGGTATGATGGAAAATATGCAGAATGTGTCCCGCTTAAAGAAGAGGGTGTAGAAAGGGAGGGATTGGAAGAGTGTGAAGTGGAAGAGAAAAAGATGACATGGATCCTGGGAGACATATCATGTGTTTTACATACAGGATCACTGAGCTAAACATGTTCATTTTCAGACACTGAAGCTCGTGTTCAGGCCTGATGTTCTGAGTCGACTGCAAAGTTCGTTAGTTAGGCTGCTTCTAAACACGACTGGGACACAAAAGAGGATGGACCGTGCAGCAGATAATGAGGCTGAGCTTATTCAAGTGTGTAATAAGCTGAAAAGTTTCAGTTACAATAGATTTAATCTGAAAAAGACAAAGATGGGAACTCGAGCAGTTCATTTATGGACCTGTCTTAATGTTAAATGCTGTGATTGTTGCCTGTCCAGTTCACCTCATCTGTACTGCAGCTTTTATACAGTGAAACAGGCTAAATTTAGCTGGTCCCTCAATAGATATCTTGAAGAGGGGTTCTGTGGAAAGGTTCTAAACAATAAACATCTTACCTGCTGTAGGGAACTCTATGAATGAGCTCAATTTAGTTAGTTTTGCTACTTTGACATCCTTGTTTTAACTTGTTAAAAAATGTATTTTTCTCTTATGATTGTCTATTGTTGATTGTCCAAGGAAAATCTACTGTTGCTGTTATCATCATTCTTAATTTGTAGCCAGGTCTCTCTTGTAAATGAGTCCTTGAGGCTCAATGAGATTAACCTGCCTAAAGGTTGAATGAATGAATGAAAAATTTGGAGCAAAAGAGTTTAACTCTGACCAGACCAATGAGGTAACAGCTAACAGCTAATCTGGGGGTGCAGATAATTAGGCAAACATTTTATAATATTCTTCCTTGAAGTGCCCCAGGCTGTACTGCAAGTGCTACAGCTAGATGCTATATGTGTTTTGCACTATCAAATAACCACAGTATCCATGTAAATTATTGTGTAATGTTGTGATGAACATGTTTGAACAGTATGACACCAACCCACTTTGGTTCCATTCAGACTAGTTGTTAGCACATCAACTGGATCAAAACACAACTATTTCTCCAAATTGAGGTAATTCAAATAGTTGTCTACAACAGGTAAGATAATTGTTTCTAGCGTTTCCACAGGACTCCACCTCAACACAACTGAGCTTTCACTTTAATGGAAAATACAGGAATAGGAAGAGAAAAACAACAACAGTTTGATTAATATTATACCATATTTTGTCCCTAAAAGTTCATTTGTACACCACAACAATCAGAACTAAAACAGAAAAAACGTCATGCTGCTACATCATCAGATGGTTAACTGTATTAAACAGTTACACATAACATTTTCATTTTGAATCAAGGAGACACCTCTTTAATTACATATACAAATTTAGCATGAAATTACAAGGACTATAAAACTGAGGTTTGGCCTTCTAATGGATCCATTTGTAAAAAAAAATCTAACTGGAAGGTTCTCATAGTTTTAATGACTGGGAGCAAATCTCAGCAGGCTGTTATTTACAACTCGAGGTCAATAATTTAGATGAGCGACAGGTAAGATCATTCTAGGCTTTCAGCTTCCTCTTGTGGCGCTGGGTTTATGTTAACATTGAAGCGTAACCAATTCAAACTTGTGTTTTCAAAATTAAAAAAAAAAAATGAAATGAGGAGGATGGAGAGCGATCATTCCCACGGTCTGCATGATGTATTTTATATTTCAAAGTATTCTCATTATGGTAAATGTTCATGATTAAATGCTACAGTAGTTCTGTCAGACTTTAGTGGATAATTTGATAGTAAGTCTGAAAAGGAGCTAAAGCTGCAATGTATATTTAACCAAGAAAAAATAAAACATTGACAAATCTCTCTTGGGAAAATCTGAGATGTTTTCATCCATCCATTCATGAAGCACAGAATATTATTATAGGAACGTCTTCAGAACTGTTCTTGTCCTGTATCCTGTATGTCCAGTATGACTTTCCTTAAAAAAAAATTTCCTCAGATATTTTAGTTTGAAATATGACAATTATATCAGGTTTGTACAACATACTTTTTTCCAACATTGATATTCTTGACAATAAGGTCATTTGGATGTTTTCTTTTCTTGCTGTAATGTTTCGTCCTTCATCCGAAGGACTTCTTGAGTCTGAGGAGCCTACCAAACCAAACTGAATCCTACAAACAGCTCACGTCCAGAGTGGGGAAAACCCACCCCAAAAAACAGCTTGATGGTGATAAAATGGCTTCCAGGGTCCGCCCTCTCCCTCATCAACTCCTCTAAAGCAGACCATGCCAAAGTGGTTCAAAACACCAATGTTCATGCTCAATAATCCAGGTATATATCCAACAATGTTCAGTCAGGTCATCTGGACGGTTTCTTTTGTTGCTGAGACGTTTCGTCCTTCATCCAAAGGACTTCTTCAGTCTGAGGAGCCACCAAACCAAACTGAAGCAAATGTTTGTTTGTTTTTCCCCCCACTCTAGGAATGAGTGGTTTGTGGGATTCAGTTTGGTTTGATGGATCCTCAGACTGAAGAAGTCCTTTGGATGAAGGATGAAACATCTCCGCAACAAAATAACCCGTCCAAATGACCTGACTGAACATTTTGGATTTGTACCTGGATTAAACATTGAATTGAACATGAACTTTGGTAGGCTTGACAATAATAAAAACAGTTATTACTAATAACAATCCTAATGGTTGAAAATAAAATTAAAAATAACCTAATGCTGAATATTATTTGACAATGGGTTTTGCTGTCCTTTGCTTTACAGCTACGATTTACAACGGATTCAGAGGACAAAATGCAAAAAGAGGTTTAAAACTCACATTTTGATGGGGAAATCAGGCAAATGAAAGCATCCAAATGTTTTCCCATCACTTTTAGACATAGTCTGGAATTTATCAGATTGACAGGAGGAGGAGGATTAGAAGTTTTCAAACAAACAGTCTAGATGGCTACCACAAGCATACCACTTAGGTTAACTGCATGCTATAAATCTTGTTTATTTTTATCCTTTTCTTGATAAATCATACTGTGCACACTGTAATCCTGTGTGTGTATATGTGACACAAACTTACTAACAAACTAGAGGAATTGCATTTCATGCAAAAATGCAGTGTGAACACTTATTGGAGAAGAACTTGCTGAAAAACAGATGAAATTAGCTAAAAACCATGCTTAAATTTAGATAAAATGGAAGACTAAGCCTATGTTTGGCATAAAAAAGCAGAAAGAACACATATTTGCTGAATTAGGTTGAAATAAGGAGAAATGAGCACAACAATTAGGGAATTTTTTTTATAAAAAAATAAGCTGAAATTAGCAAGAAATAGATGAAAAATAGCTGAAAAGGCAGAAAGAAGCTTAACCTACAGGAAGGAAGTGAAAAACACTTAAAATGTGGAATTACTATAGCTGAACATGCTAATATTAGCATAACAGCTAAATAGTAGCTGAAATTGCAGAAAAAGCTGAAACAAAAAAAGCTGAACTGAGCATAACAAACTGAAATTGGTGTGAAGAAGCTAATTATTCTGAAAGTAGCAGAAATTATCACAAAAAAAATTGAATTCAAACAGAAAACAAATTCAACAGTTGAACTAAAACATGCTAAAAAGTTAGCTGCAATTTTAGAATAAGCTTAAATAAGCAATAGAAAGCAGAAAGAGCACAGTTTGCCCAGTTAGGCTTAAAGAAGCAGAAATGAGCACAAAAAAGTGGAAATTATCTGAAAAAGCTGAAACTACCAAAAACACAGCTAAAAAGGCAGAAAGAAGCTTAAATTACTAGAAGGAAGTGGAGAGAGCACATTTTTATTGAATTAGGCTGAAAACGATTGAAATGAGGGAATTAGCTGAAAAAGCTAAAATTAGCACAAGAACAGTTAAATGTTAGCTGAAATAGCAGAAAATGCTGAAACTTGCAGAAATAAGCTGAAAAGAACATAAACTGAAATTAGCAGAAAAGAAATTAGAAGAAGCACAAAAATGTTGAAGTTGGCAGAAATAATCTGAAAGGATCACAAAACAGACGAAAAAAGAGTTGAACTTAGCTGAAAAAAGTTTAAATCTGCCCAAGGAAGCTGAAAGAAGTGGAACCTGAACAAAATGTGAAAGGAGCAGTAAAGAGGTGTAAGCAGAGCTAAAGAGCTGAAGGATGTAGAATGAGCTCAATTCATTTTCTATGAGAAAAAAATTGGCAGAAAAGGCTAAATAAAAAAATAAATAAAAACAAAACCTAAAGTTACACATATACCAAAAGTCACAGCATGATTTTTCTGAAAGAACTGAACGTTTTGATATATGAATTGTTGAAATAGCTTGAAAACTGCAGGATGAGAATTGCGCCAAAAAATGTATGGAAGAAAAATGGATCACAATAGTGTGAATGCTTCATAAACATTCACACTATGTCGAACTAGTCAAGAAAAATGCAAAAGACTGCCATGACTTCAAGATGACTGGCCTGATCTGATGTAACAAATCTAGTCCCGCTGCAATTTACACTCAAGACTCCAAGAAATATGCCAAAAACAAAATGGTTACGGATTAAGTGCTTTAGCTACAATTAGACAAGCTAATTATCCTAAATCATATTTACACACAACTTGTTACTCATCAGATTTTTCAAATAAAATCTAAAATCTAATCAAATATAAGAGTTGAAATTGTCCTCACAACTTTGACTATCAGGATTCACTGAAAGTCAGCTCAGCTGAAAGAGAAGGAGGGAGGTCAAAGGTCACGACACAGTCATTTAACGTGGGAATTTAGTGATGAACAACATCCTCAGTGTTATGTAACCATACAACTCCTGTGTGAACAGTACCTGCTGATAATTATCAAGCCTCAGAGCTCGAGTGAGGCTCATTGCAGGTTTAACTAACTTGTAACTTTTAAACAGAGCAGTCATTAAATCTGTGCTGTTGGGTTAATTAATTGCTAAATTAAACTAGAGCTCCTTGGTGGAATGATATTTGCCCACTTCCTTGCACATCAACATTTTAAACAAAGTTCTTCTGTGACCAGCTAGTGCTCAGAGTATGTGTTAGGGATTACTCTTGGCTACTGCCATGGTGTCTTTTAGCTCAGTATATGTCAAATGGACTCAGATAGTTATTTTTGTGTTTTCTATGGTCATTAGAAAATACAAAAATGCAGCTGATTTTTTATTTTTATTTTGGTTTGTTTGTTGGTGTTTTATCATTTAGCTGCGATGGACATCTTGCGTCAAGTTGTATGAGTCCAAACGTTAATTAGTTGTAGTCACCGACTTACGGCGCCATCGACTTACGGCGCTGCCCCCAGTGATGTCATCACACCTTACGTAGTCTTTTTTATGCAGCATTTTATGTTTTTTTTTTTTTTTTTTTTTTTTTGAGAGTATTTTGTTAGCTAACTGCTTGGAAA
>JARVLU010000002.1:18835734-18846424 GCA_031762415.1 Simpsonichthys santanae | reverse complement strand
CCCCCCCCCCCCCCCCCCCCCCCCCCCCCACCACAACAATCAACCCAGACAGACAGTGAAGCAGGGCTCCATTAGGGAGAATCACAGGAGCAGCAAGTGAGGAACTCTTACCTCAAGAGTGACTCAGTGAAGCCGACACAGGCGGAAGACTCATGATTGTAGCTGTTTCCTTAAGTCTCGGTCTCTTTTTGTGTCTCTCAGCTGGAGCCGACAGGAGCTGGGAGTCATAGGCGGCGCAGAGCGGAGCAGCTTTCAGCACGTTTCACAGACAGAGGGCTGTGGAGCAGCGCAGATCCAGGCCCGTCTGCTCACACTCTGCCTTCTGAGGATGAAAAGAGAAGACTTCATTACCAGCACAAACCACGCCTCCACCCCTCTTGGTCTCCCTCCTCCTTCTCCTTCTCCACTACCTCCTGGTTTCCCTTCCATACTCCCAGGCAGTAGCACGCTCCAGGGCCTGTCCCGACCAAGAGAAGGTAATCACACTGCAAAAAAAAAAAAAAAAAAAAAAAAAAAAAAAAAAGAAAGAAAGAAAGAAAGAAAGAAAGAAAGAAGGAAAGAAAAACTCCTCCTATCCCACGGCCTGCCAGTTAGTGTAGTAGAAAGGCAGAGAGGGACACAGGAGTTGGAGAAATAGAGACAGCACATATAACTCCATCCACAAACTGTTGTGAGGAGTTTTACATTAATTATATTGAGTTTCTGCTCAGTAGTTGTTCCAGTGAAGCACGACAGAATGAAACTGTAGGTATGAGATGTGAGTGACAGCGAGAGACGCTGCAGCTTAGAACGTTAAAGGGAAACAACGAGGGGGGGGGGGGGGAGCAGAAGAAGGAAAATTAAATTCGGAACAAGGAAATATTGTTGAGGTGTGAGGGTGAGGAGACAGACAGGAAGACAGAAAGAAAACCCCAGACAGACGGAGACACAAGATTAATTAGAACGTTTCAGAGAATAAAGCTGAAGGAAAAAAGGCTTGTTCAACCAGGGATGGTTGGAAGGTCTAATTAAGACTTACTGTAAGAAATATCACATCAAAAGACTGTTACTCAAGAGTGTGCGTGTGTATCTATAAATGTAACTTTATACCAGCTTTTTGCAAGCTGTTTCCACAGTCAACACCCCGAATAAATCTGAAAACTCCTGTCCTTCCTCAAAGTGTCCTTCTCCTCCTTGTCATCATCTCCTCTGCTTTCTCCTCATGCGACAGTGCGAACTCTCTCCCCATCAAATGGGGTAAAATGGGCCTAAAAGCATTAGCTGTTTACTGTCTGTAATTATAAGGGGCTGGGTACCGTCGCCTCAGGCAGGCAGGCTCTGCACCCTGCCCCCAGTGCCACCACATGCAAACTGAGCGCTACCAGCGCTGCCAATTTCAACTGGGTTTTGGAACAGAAAGGAGGACTGTAAAAAATTAGACGAAAGTAAAAAATAAAAACTTTAATTTAAACCTGGTTTTAAACTATTTGACACAAACCAGTAGAAAAAATTTCACATGTTACAGATGAAACACGAGTTCATCGGATATTTTTTAGCTAAACCAAAACAAAATGACACATGCACTTCATGAGATACACCTGTAGTTTATTTAATGCTCAACACAAATAAGCACATTGTTAGAGGACGACACTTATACTTATCAAAAAACATCACAAAGCAGGTAAAAGTTTGCAGGAAAGAGAGAAATACAAAAAAGAGACGGTGGATGGAAGTGATGTAGGAAAAAGGCCAATTTTTTCCCTTTTGGGCTGCACATAATAAAGTAAACAGGGATTATACAGATCTCTGGCAATCCTTCACACTAACATTAACACCTACACAGACCCTCTCTGTGGTATAATAGTGTCAAATTTACACAGGTCCACTAAACAGTACTTAACATTATGAGCTGCCTTCATTGTAGGTTAGGAAAGCTCGGGTCTGGGGTTGGGGTTTGAGACAGCTGGAAGAATGACGAAGAAGGGAGAGATTAACTAATTTTAGTCTGCTTTATTGCTAAGATACACTAATTCTCCCAAACCAGAGACACAGACAGCCCTCATGTGGGGTTTTATGACTTTAATCAAGGGACTTAGAGTCAGAGAAAAGACTAATCCAACATCTGAAAGTTGTTGTTTGTTTACTGTCTGCTAAATGATTAAATGTTTTAAACACTGTAATAACAGTAAATTGATAAAAATAGCATAAAATGGCCATGTAATAAGGGAAAATAGAAGCTTAGAGACAGGCGGACGAAGAAATGATCAAGTCTCAGTATTTAAATGTGGGATTTGAGAAATTTGGTAAAAGGATTGAATGTTCATTTCAGCCACTAGAGGCTGAAGAACCCTGCGATGTAAAGTTAGACAGCAGCAAGTCTGACAATAAAGCTGTAGTACAACACTGCTCTCTCCTTTAGGTTTGAGCAGATGATTACTGAAGTTATTTTAACATTTAGAGTTTTGACGAATGCAGCACAGCAACTCTTCAGAAAGATTAAAGGTTATTGCAGCAAATTATATCTATAATCTGCATGTGTAAGGAGAATAATTTGTGCTTTTTGTGTTAAAATGTGTGCATTACAGGCAAAAAAGCAAATGAGATATAAGTTTTCATGTTAAGTAGCATATACATATTAAAATAGCAATAAAAGAAAAGTTTAAATTATTTATTGGTTAAAAAAAACTAAATAGAAATACCTTTATAGCAACTTTATTAGTATTAAAACTGTTATATGAAGACATCTGACAATAGGAAAAACATTCTGATCTCATAGTTACAGAATAAATTAAGTCTTTTTGATGGGATTTCCTGCAGACATCAAATTAATAAAGTATTTTTGAATTGAATTTAAGTTATCTTAAGCAAAAATGTAATACCACTTGCAAACAAGCTAAATGTAAGAAATGAACAAAAATAAAAAAGCAGAATTTAAAACTTATCTAGTACTTTGCCAGTTTCCATTTGGATGGTGATGCGATTATATTAGATTTCAAGATACAGCTTCAGGATGTTGAAATTGAAATTTTACACTTGATGGACTAAATTAGAAGCTGAATGAATGCAGATGAAAAGAAAGGAGACTTTATGTGTTCGGCACAGTGAAAACGTTTGTGAGATGTGTATTAGCGTAGCGCTGAAATTTCCAGGATGAATATGGAAATTATCTGAAGCTGAGGAATGTGTCTATCAGAACAGAACGTGTTTGTATTTTATGAGTCCAAATAAGAGTTTAATTTTACTATTTACTTTTAAAAGACATGAATACACCGTCTGACTGCCAGGGTGTCGAAAAAACCCTTCTCTTTCACTAATATGCTAAAAAAAATGATGTGAAACCAAGCTGCTTAACCTATAAATGGCTTTAATGGTCTTGGAATATCCTAACCTCTCCTCTGGGAGCTATAAATTGCTCAGAAAACTAATTAAACCGTGACTTTTATAAGTAATATCTGTTTGCTGTCCTAAATAAGTGTTACTAAAAAGTTTCCTCAGAAGTCGTTCATGATTTCTGCAAACATATATTGTACTCTTTAAAATTTGTCTCATGCTTGATTTTTTTTTTAAGACAAAACTTGGCAATAAGTGTCTTAACCACTAAAACAGAGATCAAGCCTCTGCTTTGTGTTTCTATAAATTACTACAGCTTGATGCGCATGTAATGTTTCATTGAACTACAACAAAGCTCTGCTTTACTTTCAAGTTGTAAAATGATGTGTTCAACCTGATTTTGCCTGAGCTGCGGTAAGGTTTTGGAATACCAAGGTTATTCCAGGTCACGTTGGTGACACACCCAGTGCCCCAATGAAAGGCTTCTCAATCGCCACCAACACAAGCGCTAGTGCAATTGTCAATTAGTGAGTGTAGGCACTGGCTGCATGTGGTGACTCAATGCCATGACTCAGTGACCGGTAAATACCCGAAATGGGCAATAAAAACAATTCCACTGTGACCCAACAGCAGGAATAGGCAGTTTTTACACACACATAGACTGGTTTAGTGCCAAAACAAGAAAGCACCACAAGACTGTGGGTTTCAAGCCAGACACAGGTGACTGTAGCAAACCAAAAGGTCTAACAGATCCATTCAGTTCTTCTGTCTGGGTAGCAGTCAGGTTCTGGAGCTTCTGGGCTGAGTGGACCTGAGTGAACTCAGGGAATCTCACACATTTGATGGCACTGACCAGGGATAGGCAAAGACCATCACACCCTGGTGTTCCATTTTTGACCCAGAAAGCCCGACAGCCATGAAAACACACTCCCTCCCAACCCACTGAGGCAAACAAGGGGAACCCTAGCCAGTGTAGACTTAGCAGCTTGGCGTTGTGTACTCTCTGTCATGTGGACCATGAGTGATTTTATTCCCAGAGAGTCACCGTCTGGGGTGTTTGGGTTAGAAGAAGGTGGAATGGAATTGATATATTTTAGTTGAAAGATGAAGAGAACAATGAGAAAGAGACAATTTTAGGCACGTTGGGTTCGGATGGGAACAAAGGCTGACTTAGAGATGACAACTTCCTCCTGGAGACACACATGGACAGCTCTGGAAACCACAAACACACAAAGGCTGCTTGGTGATGTGTTTTATAAAACTATGGCCACTACCTGTCAATATAGCTTTAAATTACACAGCTCTCGAACCAGTTCTTATGTGCAGTATTATGAACTATCTTTTTAAAATTATATTTTGGTGCAGGCATCTGACATTGGTGGATTCATTTGAAGATCACTTCCAGACAATCCACTCAAACTTGACAAATCAGCTACACAATAAAAAAAAAGATCTAGGTTTTGATTTAAACATTCTTAAAGCTATAGCTTGTAACAACAATACCAGCATATTAAGAAATTTGTTATTTTCATGTATACAAAATATATCCTTAAGGTATGAGTAAAATCATGTAAAATGTCCTTGCACTGTTGGAAACATACAAAGAAGGTTTAGCACTTTGTTTTTATTTGATGCAATTGTCTGAGTGTTTTAATTTTTTATTACAGCTCTTGGTTTTACTGCCTCGCACAGTGACTGCTGGATGTGGGCACCAGTGACACCGTGACCTGAAAAAAAAGAAGCGGTCAATGATAATGGATGGATGGATGCCTTATTTTTATTTATTTTTGTCCACGCAAGGTATCTAAGAAAAAGGGAAAGGAATTATCTCCTTCTACTTAGGAAGCGTATTTCTTGCAAAGTGCATTTTCTGAATCTTGGCCTACACAAGTCACTCATTTACTCTTCTGAGTGGACTGTGAAAAGTTCAGAGCAAAACAAACATGGACAAGATTCCTGAGAGAAACGTTCATTTCAAGACTGATGAGGGTCTCCTTCAACCACCAGAACCACCTAAACCTCTGGAAACAGGAAATGAAATTAACCTGTTTTATCAACTGAGGGTTTGGTCCTACCATTACTGTCAACCTTTTCCATAAAGATTATTTGTGCTTGTGTTTTGTACAATTTCATTGCATTTTACACATCAGGGACACAATGATATCTTTAATATTTGTAACCACATGAGCATGTTCATTCTTGTCTTGGACACTCCAGAAGCCAAAGTAACCACACTCTGCCTCATTAGGCAGAATAAACCGCAGCCAACGGACAAGATGCTGATTTGAAATGTCAAGTTTGTCTTTAAAAATTAAACAGATACAGTTAAATAATCAAAAGCACTTCATACTTTATCTTTGGGTTTTAGTGTCTTAATAATGTCCGACGTGAAGTGTCTGGTTTAAAATAGAGAAGGGTGGATAGAGCTCACATTGAACAGCTGCGGAGCCACAGCACAGCAAACACCGATGCCTGGCTCTCATCCGCACAAATAAGCCTTTCAATCCTTCCCCTCACTTTTGTCCCATCAATACCTGAACTCTTTAGCAAGACCAAAGCCACCAACTCCAACATTCCCTTTGCCCACTGCAAACACACTGAGATGTGAATGGTGTCCACTGTACCTTGTGCCACTCCCCTCTCTGTGGGGTAAAACACATTTTGACAGGCCTGTATTTATGGCCCACCGGATTCGTGTTGGAATGAATCATGAAAAGGACCAAAATCTTCCGTCTGGATGCTCATTTAAATCAAATGTTGGTCAGCTGGGAGGATCTGTCTTTGTGTGTGGCCCATGTAGAAAGAATGGGGCTTGTGAGGATGACAGCATGTTTGGAAAAATTAAGATAAGCCGTCTAATGAGGAGCAAACTGTGTTTATTATTCTGCTGTTCTTATCCGTTTGTGTCTGTGAGGATGAATACGTCAGACTTTAACTGCTGAAAGTTGGTGAGAAACATTTAGAGCCTTATGCAAAAAAAAAAAAAAAAAAATCATGTAAGTTTCAAAGTTCATGCTCAATAATTCAGGTAGAAAATCCAACAATATTCAGTCAGGTCATCTGGACGGTTTCTTTTTCTTCCTTCATCCAAAGGACTTCTTCAGGACTTCATCAAAATGTGGGTGGGATGGGTGAAGCACCCACACCTGCCTCCACCCTCATTTGCCCCACTCTGGTCCCTTGAGCAAAGCCTTTAATCCTCATCATCTGCTCCCCCGGGCACCCTAGATAGCAGCTCTCTGCTCCACACAGAGGGATGTGGTAGCTTGGTGGTCGGTGGTTGTGTCAGAATGGGCAACCGGTGTAAAAATAATTGCCAAGTCTTCGTGCAACTTAGTTTGCTGTGGTGACTCCTGAAGAAGGGAGCAGCTGAAAGAAGAAAAAAAAAATCCAAAGGACTTCATCAGTCCGAGGAGCCACAACAAACTGAGTCCCACGAGCAGCACACCAACAGCAGTGGACCAACCAGTTTGCTGGTAATAAGATGGTTTCTGGGGCCCGCCCTCTCCCCCGTCGACTCCTCTAAGTCAGCCATAGCCAAAGTGGTTCAGAACCAACTTATCACCAGCAAATTGGTTGGTCCACTATGTGAGTGTGCTGCTTGTGGGACTCAGTTTGTTGTGGCTCTTCGGACTGATGAAGTCCTTTGGATGAAAGACGAAATGTCTCAAAAAAGAAAACGAATCTGTCCAGGTGACCTGACTGGACTTTGTTGTATGTAATAAAATGTTCATTAAACTAAATTTTAATGAATAGTTGAGTAACTGAATCAATGTTGCCATAAGATCAGTTTGATATATTTTAAATTCAACATTTTCATTATTTACATGCATCTTGAGAAAACTGTGAACAAAAAATGTATATGAATGATCATCTTCCATAGTGTTGGAATATTGCTGTGATAAGTAAAAACAACTGAGGTTAAAAAAAAAAGACTGCAAAGAAAAGAAAAGGACTTTTGTTTTCTTTCCCACACGTGCTGCACATACTGTGTCACCCCAGGACACACCGTCTCAGTGGGTGTGTGGTAACAATGGAAGCCGGGGTGAGCTAGGGCAAAGATCTTTGGTCCTTCTCCACATAAACCTTTTAATATGAGGCCTCCTCAGAACCAGTCGGCCATCTAAAAGCCCTATACCCTGTAATTGACCTTAAAAATACTTTCCGTGGAGGTCGGCAGTCATGTCATTGGCCTTCGGCCCAAACAGCGGCCGCATCTCCTCAGCCCAAAGGAGCCTGAGAAGGCCTCAGAGGGTATATTTAGTGGCCCTGTCCTTTGAGAGGAGCAGGAGATGCAGATAATGCCAGTCTGAGTATAAAACCACTCTACCGCCCACGAGTGGGCCTCTGATAGTGATGTTTTTTTGCTCCCACGGGGTTGTGTTTCCTGAGGTCACAGTTTAATTACAAAACAGCCAGGTGAATGTACAGGTGGTACTGAAATTTAATGCAGAAATTAGTCCAAGTTATCTGCACATTCCAGGCAAAAGATAGAGAAATCAATGTACAGTAGCTGGGATTTAAATTAAGCTGCAACATCTATCAAGAGAAGTATGCAGCACAAGCTATAGAAATACAAAACGTGAAAAATCCAACAAGATAAGTCAAACAATAGTGATTTGTCTTTATTATTTACCTGCTCCCTTCTTCAGGGGTCGCCACATCGAACTAACTCTCACGAAGATTTGGCAATTGTTTTTATGCCGGATGCCCTTCCTGACACAACCACAGACCACAGAGTTACCACAGTCCTCTGTGTGGAGCAGAGAGCTGCTATCTAGGGCACCCAGGAGAGCAGATGGTGGAGGTTAAGGGCCTTGCTCAAGGGCAGGACCCAAGTGGAGCAAATGAGGGTGGAGACAGGTGTGGGTGCTTCACCTATTCCACCCACATTTTCATGTGGTCTGTGCGGGGAGTTGAACCGGCGACCTTCTCTAACCTCTGTGCCACCACTCCCATTTTCTAATTTTTAAAAAATAATAATATAGTTATAGTTTACAATATGAATATATTTTTTAGTCAAAAGGACGACCATCAGGTATAATGTGTGGAAAAATGAACAGTTTTGCCTTAAATGAATCCAATTTGGTTTTAAGAACGACATTCAAAACAATTTAAACATTTTCAATTAATTCATATTTCTAGGTTGTAAAGAGACCGATGGTTTTCATTAAATGATGCTTCTGACCCTAACTGAATCGGAGCGTCTCAATTTGCTATTGTTGATCAATTCATCTATCACTATTGTCTCCATACCTACTAATTATGACTGAACTTTGGCAGTCAATAGATGTAAAGCTGCATACAGTGCTGTTGTATTCAAAATAATAAAATGACCTAACCCTCTTCATCTGTTGCCACTCACAGGTAAAAAATACCTGCAGGTTTCTATCAGCGACTGATGCTACGTGCAGCTGGATGGATTTGAAGATTTCGGTCATGAGTAACGTTTGAGATGAATCACAGCTTTTATCTGCCTTTAAATATTCCTTTGCAAGAACAAAAACAGCCCAGTTTTCCTTTTGAGTTGAATCCCCCAGTCTGACAGACAGTCAGTAAAATAAAAGTCATTACGTAGACGGCCAGAGCCGCGATGCAACACGCTTTCATGTAAGAAGAGTGCAACAACTGAATATGGTTATTATTAAAACAGAATGGTCATCATATAAGCAACTGGAGCAACAAGCGCTGCTCAACTCTTTGCCAATGGCCATTGAGAGACAAGATGAGCTAATGTGCTCATAAGAAGTGGAATCTCACCTTTAAATTATTTCCAGTGAGAAGCTGCTTGTGCTTTAGAACTGGAAGCTACAAGCCTTGGCAAGCTTTAACAAAACCCCTAAAGACAGCTTCACTCTTCAAACTATAGATGTCATGGCCTTCAGCGATGTACACTAACATATTAAACACTAACCAGGCATCATTTTCACTTTAAATGATCTATAAAATTCACTAAATTGTGGTTACAACCTTTCAAACCCTTGTTAAAAGTAATTTTGTTTCAGCAGATGTTGAAATCCACAAACACATTACATAGGAAGACAAAGAAACCGTCTCAAAATGTTGCTGCTAGAATCCCTGCCCGAGTATAAAATCCCAGCCCAACAATAATAAAGGAACACTTTTGATCCTCTGTATAAAAAGACAGCTACAGCGCTCGACAAACCAGGGGTTCGTGTGCTCGCTGTGGTCACAGTGACAGATCTGCTGACCACTCCTTGCCCATCTGGGCTGCCGGTGGTGCTCTGCCTGCTCTCTGAGGACACAGAGTTCAGACCAGTAATTTAGTTCAGCTGAGCTACAGTGATATTTCCAGATTAATATGAGCCATATTCTTTCAGAACTGTCCTTTCTTTCTTCTTCTTTTTACATCTTACATGTTCAAAAACATCTGGCAGAGGATAAAAGAAAGAAACAGGAATGAAAAATAAAAAAGGATGGACTTGCTTTATGCTTTGTGAGGCAGACATATGGGATAACTTGCTGCAGAATGGCATATTCTTGCATTTTCTGATAACCTCCCTGAACAACCAGTGGGCACTTTCGATACATTTCCAGTGCTTTGTGTCAACCTCCACTTCAATTTTTGGTTATCAGAACACAAAATGGATTTACATTTTAATGTTACTTTCTGGGTGGCATGGTGGCGCAGTTGGTAGAGCTTTGCCACGCAGTGAGAAGGTCGCTGGATCAAATCCCGACTGAGGGCCTTTCTGGGTGGAGTTTGCATAATTCTCTCTGTGCATGTGTGTTTTTTCTCCAGGTACTCCAGTTTCCTCCCACAGTCCAAAAACATGCATGTTAGGCTGATTGGTTTCTCTAAATTGTCCCTAGGTGTGAGTGAGAGAGTGAATGGTTGTTTCATTTGTCTTTATGTGTCCCTGTGATGGACTGGAGACCTGTCCAGGGTGTCCCCGGCCTCTCACACAGCGATGGCTGGACATGGGCACCAGTGACCCCCGCTACCCAAAAAGGAAGAAGCGGGTAAAAGATAATGGATGGATAATACTTTTTAAAATAGAATAAAAAATAAAAATCAAATTGATGAAAATTTTGGAGATCTGAGCAACTAGACAGACAGAAACCATCTAGTTAGCTATTTAGTCCAATAATGTTTCTTGCATTTCAAATAGATTTGGACAGAGTTACAGCAGTTTTAGTTAAACCTTGAAAAACACGTTACACTTGATCCAGAGCAATATCGCAAGATCTTGTGGAATATCTTGGAACTAAAAATATGTGTTGAAGAAGACTCTCAAACACTACCACACCAAACTTCAGCTCAAGAACTGCACATTTTATTGTATTTTTTTTTTTTTTTTTCATTTAACCTTTATTTATCCAGGTTAGTCTCATTGAGCCACGAGAACTCATTTTCAAG
>JARVLU010000002.1:18795153-18809722 GCA_031762415.1 Simpsonichthys santanae | reverse complement strand
ATTGGGGCATCAAATTAATTGTGCTTCAATTGCAGTTTGACATAAATGTACGAGGATATTTGATACAGTAACAAAGGAATCAATAATGTCAAATTATTTGACTTCATAGCCAGTAAATCCTTTCATATTTTAGACCATACATGTGTCAGACATTAGTCTTAATGAGTTCCTCATCTCTGGAACAAATATGGAGACAAAAATGAAGTTATTTGTTCTTGAACTCTGAAACAGCAACATATTTTATGTTTGATCACTTTGGTGACAGACTTTTCATTTCAAGTAAATCAGGTTCAAAAGGCTGAAAATCCCTTTGCTAGAATAAGTCAGTGGTGCATATCATCCACAGTCTTGTACAGTAGTCACTGACTCATTTACTTGTCATCAATCATTTTCACTGCAAAAGCAAAAGGTAAACCTCCACATGTAGCCTTTTCTAGGTGGTTGTACCACTACAGTGCTCATGGGGAAGGTGTGAATAGGGCTTTAGAGCAACATGACATGTGAGAGTTTTGTCAAACATCTCTTGACCTTTTGCTGCTAAAATATTTTAACACAAATCTCAACTCTTATGATTTGTGTTTAAGGTGTGTAAAGGTTAGGATAAATGGTGTTGCTGATGCCCTGTCATTGAGGAGATGAATGATGACAAGGAAGATACCCCCCCCCTTCCTCTAAAAAATAAAAAAATAAAATAAATAGAAATAAAAAAATCTGAATAAATGTGATTTGTTAAGGGATTCAATATCAAATGTGCCATATTTTGAAGCAGAAAGTACATTTTAAGCCAAAATATTGACTGTAATTTCAAAAGGGAGCAATGTTTCCTTATTATATTTCAGAATGTTATTAATAAACTACTTACAATAAAGAAAAGTTAATTAAGAGGACTAGACCAGGGCAGCTGTGGCTGAGTGGTTAGAGCAGTCATCCTCTAATGCAAGAGCTGGAGGTTCGATTCCACCAGCAGTCACATGCCTGTGTCTACCACTACATTACATATGTGTCCCATTGGTGTATAAATATGATAAAGCACTGATTATTCTTTGTATAGAAGTAGTAGAGTGCTGTATGAATGGGTAAATGAGGTACACAGATTGTACTGTAAAGCACTTTGAGTATCTTGATAAGATAGAAAAGTGCTATACAAGTACAGTCCATTTACCATTTAGTTTATGGGCAGAAGATCAAAACCAACATGCTACACTATATTCTGTAGCTATTCAGACAACGTACTACCCTTTGTTCTGCTCATTTTTCTAATTGTTTGAATATAATTATTAACAGGTGCCATTTGATGGTGTACAAATTTTAGTTCAGTCACTTGACCAAATTCATTTTCATCTGCTCTTCCAATGAGGTGGGACAAACTAAACAGTAGAGTTCAAGTTACACTATCACACATGAGTTTAGGTTTTCTTGGTTTTCTTATAGTAATATGTGTCACCCACTGCCATAATACACTCACATGTCCCCAGTTGTCATCGTGCCAGGTGTTTCCACTTCATTTGATAGCTCCTCTCCATATACTCACTCTGGTTTTAATCCTCCCTCAGCTGAGCATCATAGATTTTTTTAATGCCATTCTGGTTCCCCTCAAGGTTTTGTTTAAGTTTGATTTGTTGCCATGTCAGCCCTTTTGTTGTGTTAAGTTGGTTTAATTAGGCTCCTTGTGTTAGTCTGCATTCTGGGTCCAACTACAAACCTTTCCACAAACACATAAAAGGCAACTTTTTAATAAACAAAATAAATAAATGAACATTACGTTCACACAATTGTTGTGTATTGATTCTCAAACATGTTTTGTCAGTAAATATATAGATTGGATCAAGATCATCTTTTAGAACTGACAACCATTTTGCTACTTTTGGTTTTCAATTTTACTGGACTCGTTTAGACTGCTTGTTAAATGAACTAATATATCTTTGGCCAAGTTTAATAGCATGTCTTGTTATCTAATTTGTTATAATTTATTCAACCAAACAATATAATCTATGGACAAGAGCTAAGAACTGAAGTGGAAACACCTAGCATGATGACAACTGGGGACACGTGAGTGTATTCTGGCTGTGGGTGACACATATTTATTACTATGACAACCAGACGAGTAATAAATTGTTCATAAAAAGACTTTGTTTCACTGACTCATGTGCTGTAAACTCAAACAAATCTGACAATACCAATTAAAGTTACCAAGTAAAATTAGTTTGACCCACCCTCTTTAAATGAATCAAACTCTGTGCTAGTAAAAAAAAAAAAATTAAAATAATCTTAAAAGATTTTGTTGTCTCGGCACAGATATATTAAACTATAACAACATAATTGCTTCAACTTTAAAGAGGGCTATAAAACTGTTTGGGAACGTTTTCCTCATTTTCTTTATGTTCATTTGTAATGTAGCATGGCGAGAGCGACAGATAAAAGGCAGGAGGCAGAAACTGACCAGTGTTGTTATTCACATAGAGTGGAAACCAAACTATATACATAAATCCAAAGGCCAAATCTCAACAAAATACTTGTGCCAACTACATGCAAACAAACTGAAAAGAACCAAGGTTAACATAACATTAGGCACTAATAAAAAAGTGAATTTAGTATCTTCACAGATCCACATGACTGAGACTTTGGGTGTCAGCTTGAAAACTTTTTAAACACAAGTGAGATGACATTTATTCAAATATTTAAAAAAAATGGCAGCAGGTCAGTGACATATGTCTAGGTAGTCATTATATTTCTCTTCAAATAGACTTTGAATCCAGAGCTGCATTCAGCTCACTAGAACGCAGCTCTCATTGTTGTATTACTCACTGTGGTCATCTCGCAGTTCATAAAATCAAAGCTGCAGAAAGACTGTAATTTTCAAGACATATAATTTACCTGTTTAGGTTTATAGCTTTAGGTTAACCCTTGAAGTAAAATTATGTGTGACTTAACTTTCTGCTTGGAGCTAAGCAGAGTGAAATCTTGTCAAACATTGTTGGTAGCTGGGTCTCAGTGCTGTAAAGGCAGACGAAGATAAGGGTCATCTGGTGGGATGCAGCTGACCCAGAGTTTTAATGAGAGTTGGCAGGAGAGATTGTATCTCTCCAGTTTTAGCTTGTCTCCATTGGCTCCCTGTCAAATTCAGAATAGAATTCGAAATTTTGCAAAAATCCAAGATAAAAAGATCATAACAACCTAGCTCCATCCTACATTACAAATTGTATTGTTCCATACTTCCATACTGACAGAGCACTTCGCTCTCCGTCTGCAGGTTTACTTGTGGTTCCTAGAGTTTCAAAAAAGGAGGCAAAGCTTTCCGTTATCAGGCTCTTCTCTTTTGGAACCAACTTCCAGTTTCTGTCCATGAGGCTGTCACATTGTCTACTTTTAAGATTAGGCTTAAGTCTGGCCTTTTTGCTAAATCCTATAGTTAGTATTGACTTGGGTTTTCTTGAGATATCCCTTAGTTATACTGCTATAGGCTTAGATTGCTGGAGGATAAATATACCATATTCCCTCACTCTGCTGCTGCCTTTACATTCTCTACTCTACCTTTTGTGTTTGTAATTTTTTACTTTATATTCTTAACATGTGTTTTTGTCTTTCTTCCAATAGAAAGTACTCCTGGACCTGCCATTCTATGTTTGTTTGCAGCTGTGCTGCTGTTCGGCATATTGTTTTTGTACTATTAGCGTTTAGCATATTCTTGGTTTAGCAAATTTCTTTGTTCATATCTTAGCTCTTACTACTGCTTTTCTTTTACAATTTACACTTTTGTTGGATGTAACAGGGACCCTGTGTACACAATTTTGTTCCACCACATTTACCACGTATGATGAGAATGACTATAAAGAAGCCTTGACCTTGTTTCTCCTTCCTGTCCTCTCAAACCCCAGTCAGTCGAAGCAGATGACCACTCGTACTGTGCCTGGTTCTGCTGGCAGTTTCTTCCTGTTAAAAGAGTGAAATATATTTGGATCAGTATTATATTTGTTATGTTAATGAAAGTTGTGTACACACACGGTCTGCAGTATAAATGCATATTAAACTAATGCAGAACCTTTATTTTTGGGTTTTTGTTTCAGGTAGGAAGGAGTTTCAGTTACATGCCTGCACTCTACAACAATCCTGACACTTGATTGTTTAGATCAAGGATGGACATATTATTGGCTGAGAGGCTGGTCACGTGGGTAAGAGTAGGCTGTCCTATGAGCGGAGATGACAACACCGAAGGGAGTGACTAGTTTCTGAAGAAAAGTGAGGCGCACTCTGTAAACGGGGTCTGTTCGAGTGAGATGAGCAGACATTGTGTGAGTTTGTGATTTTCACTTATCTGTACAATAAACCTGCAATAATACTGCACACATTCATTTCAGAGCCTGCTTCAGACCTTTGAATAACGTAACAAGGGAGTTTTTCCTTTCCACTGTCTCCTTTGAGTTTACTCAGGATAAGAGACTGCGACGAAGTGAAGATTCAATGCAATATGCTGGCTTCCTTAGATAGATACCTTTCACTAACTGGCTTTTATAATGTATGTGAATGTTTTTGTACAGCGCCCTGATATGACTTCTGTTGTGACTTGGTACTAAATAAATAAACTGAATTAAACTGATTTGAATTGACTCTCTGGGCTCAATCTGCCCACATTTAACCTAAAGCTGAGGTTTAATTATTGTGAGAACATGACAAAGCCAGATGTAAAGCTTCCCTAAAGATTTTTTTTATTATTTACATACTTGTATTTAGTAAAGTTTTACCACTCTTTCAATATCCTTCATTTCACATCTATTTTTAAATTATGATTATAAATGATTACATTCATTTTTGTACTGTACTGTATTGCAATTAACAAAAACAGCTGCAAAAGTGATCGAGCTTTGAAAAATGTTGACAAAACCTGTTGTAATTAAAAAAAAAAAAAAAAACATCTTTAGGTACAACAATAACATGGAAATAAATTGTCTTTGAGTACAGAGAAGAATAAAGTGTAACTGATTGATTAGTCATTGATTCTCAGTGAAGAATAGGTCAAAGACACACCCGCTTTACACAAAGAGACCACTTGTCTATCCTTAACAAACATTAAACAAGGGTGTCAGCCTGCATGTCTGGTCATGAAACTGGGTTCTCAGCCTCAGGTCTGCACGGCCCATGACCCCCTAACTCACTCTCATCTGTCAATCACTCAGCATAGTTTCTAAGAGGTTCAGGAAGAACGGATTGTAAAACCTGCTCACACCAATTCTTCTAGAAGGTGTTAGAACTTACCAACAATAAATGGTTCTGGTGATCAAATATAATCTAATAGAGATAAAGCTGACAGCCTAGCACAGCTAATATGTTGTTACAAATGTCAAAAATAGAGGATTATTAAATGGTAAAGAGCAAACAAATGGCATTACAGCACCCCAGTGATAAGTGCAAGTAGAACGATGCAGATTATTTCCAGCTCATCTAAAACTGAACAGACTTCAGATTTAATCTGAAGAAAAAAGTCTGTAACAAGATTGTGCTTTTATTAGCATACTGACAAAATGTTCTTACTGAATTAACAAAGTAAAACAAACTGCATCGCAAACAGGAAAAGCATATACATAGAAAAAGTCAATCCTAGCTGCTGATGATTCAATTTTTTTTATATAATTCAAACAATAATTAATTTTATATATTATATATAAAACAATCATTGTATGCATTTAGGCTTTTCACTAAATCTTGTCAGTAAACCTTTTTAACATGCTACATTTTCTTGAATTTCAATTATTTAGAGTTTCAGTACAAAATATAAACAAAGCATTTAAGATTTAATATGACCAAAAATTATTTCAACAGATAATCGCTGTTGGCTGCTAAACCAGCCACTAGGGAGCACAAGCCAGTGTATCTCTTGTCCTAAGCCTGGGTAAATGGTGAGGGTTGCCAATTCAAAATACGAGATGGCTATCACCATCACTTTATATAAACCAGCCAACCAATCATTTAAGGAAACTATGCTTTTTTGTTTTTATACTGCTATTGTTCCCACAAATGACTGGGTAAAATAAATAAATAAATAAATAATCTAAATGCCAACTTCAGTTTTGGTGTGGCTGCATCTGTGGAAGAAATGTCACTATCAAAAATCGGGTTGCCACATCAAAATCCATGAAACCCATACATATAAACATCACCAGCATACATTTCGGTAAGCAGAACCATCTTATCTTTTGAGGAAACAACGTTTTTAAGTTTTTTGGGAAAAAAAAAAAACAACTTAAGTATAGTGTCCTCAAATGACTGGAGTGGCCCTTAGGGTGGCCGAAGATTACCATAATCTATGGTGGCCAAGGCCCCATTGGCCACCTCCTGGATAAAGTTGCTTTCTCCACTTGCCAGAATTCATCATTCTGCGCTGCCTGGGAAAAGCAATTAAATAAAATAAATAAATAAATAGATAGATAAATAAATAAAATATAAACCTCTGTACATATTCACAGTGTGACTTTAACCTACTTGAATATCTTGAACCAAAAACCTCAAGGTTTGTTTGCATTCTGTGTTCAATTCTTGTCCAGATAAACTTGGAAAAACTCATTTCAAAAACTACAAACAGTCACTATTCAAATCTCGCATTGTACTGCTTGTTAAACTTTACTTTAATAAGTAAAATAACTCATTTACAATATCTTAGATGTTTCAAAGAAACTCACTATTTCTCTCGTATATCGCTATTAAACAACATAATCAAACACAATCTGAGAATTGTATGAAGTCTTCATTAACTCTATCTTGTTTGGTTTCTTTCCCGTTTTTCCAGACAAACATATGTTTCCTCGGCTCAAGTCATTCAAAGTAAAGTCGAACAGCCGCAGACAGCACTCTGTCTTACTCTTGTCGTTCAGGAGTATTTTAAGGCTTATTTGCTCATCCTCTCTTAAGACCGATGATCTCATTTTCTGACTCTTAGTTATTCTTCTAAGTGAGCCCCGTTATCACTCAAAGGGCTCTCCTCATAACCCTGTTTTCCACTGATGTACATCTCATGTTGAGGTCTGTGTTCTTGAGTTTGATCTCCTTCCTCTTTGAACTGACTGTTTTAAAGGCATTGATGGATTCAACTCGTGGACAAACCAAATACTTTGTGCCTAGCAATGGATGCTAAAATTACCATGCTTATGATGTTCACTGTTTGTTTAGGTGCATGGCTTTTACATGAGCTACAGAACTGTACCTTTTCAAATACACAGTACTTGATGATACAAAAGTATACATAGCCTACACATGTACAATATTTACTGTATGTGTTTGCCTCTGTAACAGTTTTCATCAACTGGAATCAATAAGCTATAAGCACAAGGTTTGGTTTAAGGTAAAAAAGATTGGTTTTTGAATTGGGGTTGTGTGTAGGAATTTTTGACAATATGTGTAATCCTGACTTGGAGAATCAGCCTTTATCAACCTTATATCAAACTTTATCTGAGAAGAGTGCAAGCTATGTGTATGAGAACCGTTTTCGAAGTGTCAGATAAAGTGACCTATCCAGAAAAAAATGACATCTCCATCTGCCCATTAAGTCCTAGCAAGAATTTAACGAAGTCCTTTTAAAAATTAAAACTAAATTAAACTCTGCACAAGATAAACTACAACAAGTCATAATATTAAAAGCATCAGCATAATACCATGTAGGTCAGTTTCAAGCTGCTGAAACATAGCTGATCAATCTCATTGCAAATACAGGACCTGTGGCTATCCTGAGATATTGGCAAGTGCTCTTTAGGTCTTAGGAGTTGCAGGGTGGGTCTTCCATAAATCAACCTGGTTCAAGTGAATGTACAAGTCTGGATCAAGCTTGATTACCAAAAAGGTGATTTGCAAACATTTCATCTTCGTTTTCAAACTGTTTTCTGCAAAACTAATAATTTATTAGTCCTATAGTAAAGCTCTAACAGCCTGGGTGGAATAATAAATGTGATGTATTTAGTGCCAGAGGAACAGAATCTCACATTAAAAGCAGAGCAAAGCTTTAGAGAGAGCTTAAGAGCCAGGCTCTAAAGTGTCCATACTGCCTCTGACGTTCTTTAACCTCTTTTTGTGGCTCACAAACCTCATGTCTTTGGCCTCCAGTCACTCTCTATTTATGCAAGAAAATAAAGAAGAGAACGCTGCCCCTCCTAAATTTGTAAACTGCAATTAAGCTAAATTCCAAGTTTATTTCCAAATGCCGTTCCTGCTCCAGACCATGTGAGAGACTTGACTCTAAAATTATCACACTTTTGGTCTGCAGGCCAAGACCGAGCCAAAGCTTGGGACAGTCTTCTCACAGAAACAAGATGCAATGGAAGACTCAAACTAATATGATAATACTTCAGGTTGATAAAAAAGTACAAATCTATCCTTTGCAAAAATCATAGGATTACTTATGTTTTTAAATTAACAAGGAAACATAAAAAGTAATTTCATGAATGATACAATTTGTTGACTTCTCACTATAGTAAAATAAATCATTATTTTTGTTTAGTAACCATTCAGTCCCTTGAAAACCCCAAGGCCCTTTGCAGCGAGACAGCTTAACTAAAGGCATCATGTCCATTTGACTGTTTGATCTTAGACTTTCTAACCAAAGGTCTTATGTCTAGAGGCAAACAAAAAGCAGCCCACGCACCACAGCAAAACTCTCCCTCCATCTCCCTTACTGTGTATGTCGCTCCATCATGTGTTTATACACTGAAGAGTAAGTGACAGGGCTATAATCGGAAGTCTACAAGCGTGTCATTTAAAAGACTGTTGTCTTTTCCTGTGAACGTGGTTGTCAGCAGAGAAAAACAAGATTTACATCTCCAAGGGAAGGGCAAAGCATCAACCATGCATTATCCCCTATTGGTTGTGGTCAGGAATGGGCGTCAACTTGTGGGAGAGGTAGACAAAACATGCAAACAAAAACTTACCCTGGAGAGAAAGTTTTTGCATCAAACACCAAAGAATGCCATTTTAAAAAGGCTAGCTAAATTTAAAATAAAACAGAATAAAATAAAAGATATATGGAATAAAATATCCACAGGAAATGCAATTTCATACTAAATCATGCAAGCTCTTTGAAAATGGAAAACTTACTGAAGATCAGGTATATGCTGAATAATTCACTGACGGGATCTAATTTTCAGTAGCAACAACTGATCATTGTGATGGCAACACCAAAATCTGAATTAATCTGAGAAAACTTTGGATCAGATTATGCTGTAATTGTGGCACAGTTGGTAGAGCTGTTGACTCTCAGAGAGAAGGTCGTGGGCTCAAATCCCAGCAGGGAGACCATTCTGAGTGGAGTTTGCATGGTCTCTCAGTGCATGTGTGGGTTTTCTCCGGGTACTCCGATTTCCTCCCACAGACTAAAAACATGCATGTTAGACTGATTGGTAACTCTAAATTGTCCCTAGGTGTGAATGAGCGTGTGAATGGTTATTTATTTGTCTGGTTTGTCTCTATGTGCCCCTTTGACGGACTGGAGACCTGCCCAGGGTGTCCCCCACCTCTCACACAGTGACTACTGGATATGGGCACCAGTGACCCCTGTGACTTGAAAAGGAAGAAGCGGGTAAAGATTATGGATGAATGGATGGATGGATGAATAAAGTATCCATCCATAATTCAAATTCATTGAATGGTGGTCCAGTATCTCATGCATCCTAACATGTGATTTGGAGAATGCTAAATGGCGTAAACAATATGTAAGTGAAATAAATAGTGAAATGCTAATGAAATAGGCAAAAGTTGAATTAAAACAAATCTAAGACATTGCATATAATTCATAGACACCATTTTTTTTTTTGCCATTTTCTTCTAATCTAAGAGGACAATAAGAGTCAAACTCTGCTAATCATAAATTTAAGTGAATAAAATCCAAAAATATTTTATATATTTTTTCTAAACTCTGTTTGTGTTGTATTGTCTTGCTGTTAACACAATCCTGTTGAATACAGGGCAAAATGAATTAGATGTCCCAGCAGCACCATGCATTATTTCTAGCTGAATTCAGCCAGACACACTTAATCCTACACAGGTTCAAAGCTTGGCCGGTGAACATATGGCATCAACCTGGACAAAGTTAAAGCAAATAATAAAAAAAAAAAGACTCAAAGAACAAAGGCCACATGAAATAAGGGTTGTGAGTAACATGTTCTATTGTGTTGTGTCTGGGAAATTTGTAAAACTGCTTATTTTTCCCAGCAATGTGCGTAGGTATGTGTCTATTTATACAGAAAATATAATTATCGTGTCATTGGTTAGCAATAGTAAGTCCAGAAGCTCTCTTTTTTTCCCTCCTCAATGACTGGAGATCAGACAAACACCGTGTTCACTCCATGACTCACAAACATCACCCCCTGTGAAACTCACACAAGGGTTAATCATACTCCAACGCAAACTTTTAACCAAGACCAAACACTCAAAGAAAAGACAATCACACAGACTTGGAAAATGCCTTAGCCAGACATGAAAATATGCACCAACCAACCACTAACTGACCCATTGCAATTAGCTACATAATACTCATCTTCTGAACAACAAAACATGAGTTAGCCCAATGAATTTCCCCAGACACACACATACCTGCCCCAAAATGGGAAAAAAAAGCCTAAAAAGAACATAAATAAACTAAGCACAGATGAAAACATATTTTAAGAACCTTATTGTGTGTGCAGTTACCCATCCCATAAAAATCACCCTGTATACCACCTAAAGAAGAACAAAAAAATACACCGAGACCGATGTGTTTATTACAAACTGAAATGACACATAACATTTAAGCGCATAACCTTTTTATAAAAGGAACATTTTACAAATTTAACAATTGCGTGAGTCATAAAACAACATGATTTATTCTTTGAAGTAGACCCAAACACATTCCCAGTAATATTATCTTAACTCTCACACACAGTAAGACATAAGATATGGTTTTGAACATGTTCGAAGGGAGACCTTCTCAACATCTGCACCACATATTGTACTGCATGCCACAAGTTCCTCGTGAATTATAACCATCTTTGATTTTTAAAGATAATGGATTGGATTTGTGCTATATTGTTTTGCACATGTATACTGTTTGACACATGAGGTTGATAATACACCCCCTGAATGTGTGTGTGTGTGTGTATGTGTTGAGGGGGGTTAACAATGAGTACACACACAGCTGAGCACTTACAATTTATGCCCATTACTCTTGTGCCCTGAGACCACCCCAGCACTTTGGAGTGTGAAGGTAAACATATCTCAGTGAGTTGGGTAGGGGAAAGTCCTGCTGGGGTGTGACTGCATTATGAAGGCCAAATAGTGCTATACTGAATCCAAACAGTCAAAGTGAGAGCTGGGGGACTCTCAGGGGTTATGGCTCTGCACAGAAATGCGCAACGAGGGTTAAAAAAAAAAAAAAACAGACTGCAAAGCAGCTGCACACTTTTACAATCAGCTGATGTAATCCAAAGAAGATTTGAATGATCAGACTATTCAGAGGAGCCCTATTTATTTTCAATGCAGCATTTTTGTTACTACTTTTATGAATCTACAAGGAAACAGGCATTTTCAATAAAAGAAAAACATGACATTTTTATGTTATATTGTTTCCTACAGCAATGGGGCTAGAACTTTACTCCAATTTTGCAGCAAACATTTATGACATCGGTGGAAAATCCAGGTATAATGTGAGTTAAAAGTTCAATCTACAGGTGCATTTCAAAAATAGTATTATGAAAAACTTTTTTTTACGCATGGAGTGAAATATTTCACGTCTTTATTTCTTGTAATTTTGATGATTATGCCTTACAAATAAATAAATAAAAAGCCAGTGTCTCAGAACATTAAAACATTGTGAAGAGGTTCGATCTAAATTCCTGGTGTCACACTCTAATCAGCTGATTAACTCCTGGACATAAGCTATAAATGTCTCATTCATCAAGTTGAGCCACTTCTGAACCAAAGACAAAGTCAGAAGTGTCATATCTGGGCTGAGGAGAACAAGACTTGGACTGCTGCTCAGTGGTCCAATGTCTTAGTTTCAGATGAAAGTTAATTTTGCATGACTTAAGGAAATGAAGGTCCCAGAGTCTGGAGGAAGAGTGGAAAGGTCCAGAATCCACATTGCTTGAAGTCCAGAGAGAAGTTTCCACATTCAGTGATGATTTAGGTTCATATCCTCTGCTGGTGTTGGTCCACTGTGTTCTCTGACAGTCCACGCAGCATCCACCAGGACATTTTAGAGACTTCATGCTTCCTTCTGCTGACGAGCTTTATGGAGATGCTGTTTCATTTACCAGCAGGACTTGGCTCCTGTCCACACTGACAAAGGTACAAAAAGCTGACTGTGGAATATATTCTGAGACACTGATTTTTTTTTTTTTTTTAATTTTTATTTATTTGTAAGCCGTAATCATCAAAATGACAAGAAATGAAGACTTGAAATATTTCACTCTGTGTGTAATAATTCTATGTAATATGAGTCTCACTTTCTGAAATGATTGACCAAAATAGTAAAATTAAAAATATATATTTTTCACAATATGTAAACTTTTTGAGATGCACTTGTAATTCACATGCCAGGTCTTTAGATTTGAAACTTAACAAATTGATGAAAAATCCTAAATACTTAGCCCAAGCTGGTCCACCATCTTCCCCACTATATCATAAAGACATCATTAAAGATTACTTCTGACCTGAGCTTCAGAACAGATCTAAATGTTGGGCTGAGAATGTCTGAACCGGAGCTGAACTTAGACATAAAAATATAAAATAAAAACAAAGAATAACTTGAGAGTTGAGTAAATCTAGAATTAAAATCATCTTTATCAGCTCCTCATGTTAGCTAGGGTCTGTGCAGATGTCCATGTGCAGCCAAGAATTTATGGCTGCAGTATGCAGACACACAGCAAACTATAAACAGAACCGCATGTGTGTCCACATCTGTGGCGGTGTCTGAAGATGTCAGGGCCCGAGGAGTAAGGGTGCTAACAATATTGGCTTGCATTCTACTTGTGAACTCGTGACGTGCAAAATGCACATCAGCCAGATGCATTCAAATGAACATTACTGTATTTACTTTTCTCCTTTACAGACATTTCCTACATCTTCAAATGAAGTATTAACATTTTGGTGTTGCTCAATTAACAAACGATAAAGTTGAAATACAAGAAAACACAAAACTCTAACTAAATCCATAAACTTTTACAGTTTTGCTTGTTTAAGCATATAAAACAAATCACATTAGTGAGTACATGACTACATTTTAAAGGACTTTGAACTCTGCAGAGCTCTTTGTTTGCTGTTCAACTTTTCTTCACGTCTTTATTCTAAACAAATCCTCCCCAGATTGTCATCACACAAACATGCAACTGATATAATCTGTTCAGTCATTGTAAAGGAAAAAAATAGATAAAAAAATTCTTGAATTATTGCTTAAAGGTTAGATCAAAGAAATGTGATGAACACTTTATAGCAATTATTACCTGACGAACATTTTCTTGTGTGAATAATAAGGTGAATCAGGGTTACAGAAAATGAAGACACATCAAACAGAGAACTCCACCCTCACCACATTAATGCACTGCCTACCTACAGCTGAAAAAAATATTTTTATTTTTATTTCATCAGACTGAATCATTTTTCCAACTTTGACTCATCTGTAATTAAAAATGATTAAATAAAAGATAGCTGATGTGTGCTGTATTATTACAAACACGTTTCTGTCTTTGTTTGGCAATAAGGAGGCAACATCCAATAAAAGGTTCAATTTAACTGGAACAAAGTAACTATGGTACAAAACCGTGGGGGTGGAGGGTGGGATTAAAGTATTGACTGAACAAATAAACTTGTAAAATCAACAAATGAAAAACAAATTGTATTGTCACTTCCTCCTTTTGTAAATAACCAGATGCCAGTGATTCACATTTACCCTGAAAGTTAACTTTTCTTTAACTTTTCATAGCAGAAAGCAAAGCTATTGGTAAAATAATTTTAAATTAAATCCACCATCAAAAACCAATGTTCATTTGTTGTTGTTATAAGCCATGTTAAACCACACATAAACGGCACAAAAATATGTTAAAAGGGATCACACTGCCACAATTTGTTTATATTTTGCCAACAATTCATTTAAACTAATCGCAAAAGAAAGTTTTGACTCACAAGAAGTGGTTACTATCAGCCTTCAAATCTACCACAAGTGACTCAGTACTGTCTGGAGCATTACAAGTTTTAATGGCCTGCAGCTTTTCCATCAGCGTGTCATAACCATGAACCCTAAATTGCATTAGTTCCCCATCGGAACAAATAGAATCAAATCCATAAGCCATTTATGCCATTTTTGATTTGTTTCAGCACTTTCCCTCACAGCACTGTCGGTTCAGACAGTTCAGTGTCCTTGCGTTATTCTCCTGAGTGAGGAAAAAACAGATGGAGGTCTAAACAAATCCAGAAAGAAGTTGGTTTTCCTTATTTGTATGTTGCCTATCTCACTTTAGCTGACCATGACACTTCTCCTTGTTATATTATCTGTCCATCCATCCATCCATCCATCCATCCATCCATCCATCCATCCATCCATCCATCCATCCATCCATCCATC
>JARVLU010000002.1:18748708-18764944 GCA_031762415.1 Simpsonichthys santanae | reverse complement strand
GATGCTGATGGAGAAGTGCAGAGAGGGTCAGAAAGAACTCCATTGTGTCTGTGGATTTAGAAAAATCATATGACAGGATGCCAAGAGAGGAAGTGCAGCATTGGTACCAACGCAGCAATACCACCGGTGTGGTATTGCATAAGGAAATCTGGAGTGGCAGAGAAGTATGTTAGACTGGTACAGGGCATGTATGAGGACAGCAGGACTGTGGTGAGATGTGCTGTAGGAGTGACAGATAGCTTCAAGGTGGAAGTGGGATTGCATCAAAGATCGGCTCTGAGCCCCTTCTTGTTTGCTCTGTTGGTGGACCAACTAAAAGATGAGGTCAGGCAGGAATTCCCCAAGGACTATGATGTTTGCAGAAGACATTGTGATATATGGTGAGAACAGAAAATAGGTAGAAGAGATCCTAGAGAGATGGAGTTATGTATTTGAAAGAAGAGGATGGAAAGTCAGCCATAGTAAGACAGAATACATGTGTGAGAATGAGAGAGACCGGTAGAGCAGTGAGGCTATAAGGATCAGAGGTCACAAAGGTGCAGGACTTCAAGTACTTGGGGTCCACTATCCAGGAAAATCAGGAGTGTGGTGAAGAGGTGAAAAAGAGAGTCCAGGCAGGATGGCCTGGATAAAGAAAAAGTTTCAGGAGTGATTTGTGACAAAAAGGTGTCAGCAAAGGTCAAAGGAAAAGTTTACAAGATAGTGGTGAGGCTAGCTATGTTGTATGGTCTGGAGACAGTGGCATTGACAAAAAGACAGGAAACAGAACTGGAAGTAGCAGAAATGAAAATGTTGAGGTTCTCCTTAGGGGTGACAAGGATGGATAAGATTAGGAATGAGATCATCAGAGGTACAGCACAGGTTGAACAACTGGGAGATAAAGTTAGAGAGGCCAGACTGAGATGGTTTGGACATGACCAGAGGAGGGACAGTGGGTATCTTGGTAGAAGGATGTTAGAAATACAGCTGCCAGGAAAAAGACAAAGAGGAGATATATGGATTCAGTTAGAGAGGACATGGAGGTAGTTGGAGTGAAGACAGAGGATGCAGAGGATAGAGTCAGATAGAGGAGGATGACTCGCGGTGGCGACCCCTGAAGCGGGCAAAGCCAAAAGAAGAAGAAGAAGAATGCTTAAAATAATAGTACACAGTGGTAAAGAAGTGTTATTATTGGCCCTAAACTAAATTGTACAAACACTGGAAGAATTATATAAAAAATGTTGCAGGCCTACTGATAAAGAGAAGAACAATACTGTATTTACAATTTTGTGAGAAAACCTGTTTTTGTCATAGTGTGTTATAAGACTTTTGTACCCTAATGGTTTCCCTCCACCAAAAATAACTTTAGAGGAGATAACTAAACATTTAAATTATTTAACCTTGAGTAAAACATCCAGAAAGCTCTGTGGGACCAATGACTATCAAGACACTGGAAAGTATAGAACTAAAATGTGCAGAACCCCCTTTCATATTTTGCAGAAAAGAGTTGACTTCAAAGTCCTGAAAGTCTTCCCTTTTGCCTCCTGTAGAAATCTAATCTGTACCAAGAACATGACAGTTAAGGTCAGCGGGAAAAAGAGTCACTAAGCTGATATATGCAAAGTCTAATAAACAATTTGTTCTAAATAATTGTGCTTTTGCCTCATTGAAGCCAAATGGGACTGACAGCATTGTCAACTCATCATATTCCACAGTCATTGTGTTTTATAAAAAAAGAAACATACTGTACAAGACATACAACTAAGTAAGTAAAGAGCAAAATAGTCATAAATGAACAGTGTTGGTATTTTTTTTAGTAGTAATGTCGACGCTTTGAGTTTTTATGATGATATATAAGACAAGCAGTGGTAATTTTGGTCTGCTTTGAACACTTATGGCACTTTTTCTGCTATTGGCTTCCAGTTTTGAAGGCAACATTTCATAGACCTGCAGTCTCCCTAATGGCTTCAACTTTGTGTAGCATGTGTGTACAAATGCTATGTATATAGACAAGCAACCACATAGTGCATTTCAGGACATATGGCTACTGTTAAGACTTTGGCTGCGACCATCAAGGGTGCTTGGTTTGGAAACAAGCAAAGGACTTAAAGAACAGTTCGTACTACTCTGGATGATCATCCAGATGCACTGCCAAACTAACAAAGACAATGAAGTTGACACAAAAAGGAGGACAAAAAATGGTGAGAGTCAGGACTTGACATGAATAAACTAACTGTGTTTTCCTCTGCCTCAGCAATTTGTTAGGGCAGTCACTAATTTTCTGTCCCTGAGGTGTCGCATTGAGCAGCAGTTAAAGCAAAAGACATTTTTTTCCACCCTTCACTGAAAACGACCAGGTAACTGCGATGAAGCCATGGCTCTAGGTAACATGGAATGATATGTGTGTTTGTCAGGGTTACTGTGAGTGCACACTTCAGAAATTATAGCAGCTATGAGCAGAACCTGACATAGCAAGTCATGGCAGGAAAGAATGAAAACTCAGATGAGCTAAACGGCTGGAAGTCAAAGCAAAACATGAACATAGTGAGGAAAGGTCCAACTGAACTGTAAAATGAGATGAAAACAGGAGCCTCTGTATGAGACTAAACACAGACTAAGTAAAGAGGCCTATACCGCTCTCCTTACTACTACAGTACTGATGATTGTTATGCTGCTTAAGATATTTATCACCTACTGCTGGCAGCTTACGTAGCCAGGTCATGACCTTCTCCATCAAAGACTCTTCTTGCTGCAGCACTCATTATTAGGTGTCCAAGCCAGCAGAAGCAAGATGCAAGGAAATGTGGTTTCTTGCATTCAGTGGAGCATGGAACCCTATTGAAAATGTTCCATTTTCATTACCATTTTCTTTCCCGTAAATAAGTCTTGCTGCAGCCCAAACCCGCAAGTAATATTTATATTTACATGAGAGCAACTATGACATGTAACTATACCGACTGGACTGGAAATGCAATAGTGAAGCCGTCTACAAGAAAGGACAGAGCAGTCTGTACTTCACGTGGAAGCTGAAGTCTTTCAGTGTTTGCAGCAAGATGCTGCATATCTTCTACAAGTCTGTTGTAGAGAGTGCTAGCTCTTGTGCAATCATCTGCTGGGGTAGTAGCACCAGAGCAAGTGACTTAAAAAGATCAACAACCTCATAAAGGAGCCTGGTTCAGTTCTGGGGACTCCTAGAACCTTTGGAGATGATTGTACAAAGGATTCTCCATGCAATGAAGAGCAATACAGTATGGACAACCCTCAGCACCCTCTTCATCAGACTGTCATACAACAGAGTGTCTTCAGTCAGAGACTTCTTCAGATCTACTGCAAGACAGACCACTACAAGAGATCCTTCCTGCTCACAGCTATCAGTATCTGGAACAACTCTTTAATTAAACTAAGGTGATGAGTTATAACAACATTTAATTTCTCTTTGGGATTAATACAGTATTTTTCAATTCAATTACTTGTGCATATGGCAGAGAAAGATACTCTGACATTTCAACCTATAGGGGGTGCTATAGTTGAAGACTTTGCACTTTGTCCTCTACTTTCTAAAAACCATAACTCACACTATTTAATGGCATATCCCCATATAATAATTCTCAGTTTGGTCCACATGACCTGACCGAGAATTGTTAGATTTGATACCTGGATGAATGAGCATGAACTTTGTTGGCATATCTATATTCCCTGGATTCTACTTAGCCACATTCAGCTTAAAAAATTTTTTCTGTATCGCAAAATTTGTGAAACCTACTATTGGCTGTTTGCAAATTTTTTGTGATTGATCACAATAAATCCACTCCCATCAAAAATCTACATTATATACAGATTTTATGTTACCAAGAAAAAGTAATTATTTTGTAATTGAAAAAGTAATTACCTTAAAACTTGAAAGATGTTCCTAAGCAAATCGTTTAGGCTAACTAGCTTAACACACATTTAGTTGTATCTTCTAAACTATAATATTTATTAAATTTTATTTCAAACAATAATTAGGGGAGTTCTTTCTGAATTACAGGAATGAATGTTGTAAACATTGGCATATTTGGGGGGGCTATAAAATGAAAAATATTTTTCTTGCATAAATGACTGAATGGATCTTAATAGGAAAATAGTAGTGAGCATACATAAACTGAAATGAACAAATATGCAATGCTAATGGACACTGATCTACAATAAACCACCTACTAAAAACAAGAAGTAGATCTCCAATCTGCAGAGAAACCATTAAGAGGAAAAAGTCAGAGGAAAATGCTGTTTTGGAAAAATTGTTTGTGTAATCAGAGTTTTGGAGGAATAGTCATCTGGATGGTCCGTTTACCTCTTTCCTCCCTGTTTTTGTGCATGGCCTAGCAAATGTGTGCACGAGTGTTGTTTCTGAGTGTGACCCAATGCTTTCCACATGTGCATGAGAAAGTCAACCGAGTCGTTTT
The DNA here is from genome assembly GCA_031762415.1 of Simpsonichthys santanae. NCBI lineage: Eukaryota > Metazoa > Chordata > Actinopteri > Cyprinodontiformes > Rivulidae > Simpsonichthys > Simpsonichthys santanae. Next base: position 18,760,523 of record JARVLU010000002.1, on the reverse strand, counting down.
GTTTTGATGGGACCAGATAGATCACCCATATGCTCGGCACAGAAAGCGGCGCTGCTGCTTGGTGCCGACGCCATCCTTCACCACAAAACCCAATATCAACATAGCCAGGCAGTAACCACCGAGGGCTGTTTTTCACATTAGATTTTATTTACACATATATTTTTTTCATCAAATACATATTATTTACAGAATACATGCAGCTTTTGTAAAAATTTAACTAATAAGTTCTGAAGTTTGGAAAAACTCCTACTAATGCCTCTTTTCTCAGTCTTGCTGAGTTCAACTATATTAATTACCTGTATGTTCTGTTTCTTGCCGATTGTCTTAAAATAAGAATCTGTTTTGAAGGCAATCTGGAATCAACATCTCAGGTGCAAAAGGAAAAAGCAGACAGTCTTCAGTTTATAATAAGCTTATTTATGGTTCATTGCCTATGAACAATTAGAATGTAACTGTATTTTTTTTATCTAATTATTTCTTTATTTAAAACAATATACTACTATAAGAGCCATAGGGCAAAACTAATTCAGTTACAAACATGTTTTTCAAGAGATGTGTCAGATTTAAGCCTTTTACACAAATTCTGAGCATATTTGGAAAAATAAAAAGGCCTAAATAGAAATGTTGCAGATTTAATATTTTGCTACTGGGTACACCCGTTTACTTTGTCTTCTAGGTTCTGGTAAGTTTACTACATTTCATCAACATGTTCAGATACCAGCACCCACAAAAACACTTTGAAAGGATAGGCAATTAAATCTGCAAACAGACAAACAAAGCATAAAAATCCAAAGCTCAAACCAAAAATAACAATTAAAGAAAACAGGTAAGGATTCATTTTTATGGGTAACTGTGGTTTGAAATCAAAACATGGTTTTAATGGGGAAAAAAAGTTGTCTGAAAAAAAAAATATTTTGCAGGTTTCAAAACAAAAATGTCATATTTGTGATACATAAAGCAAACTCAATGACAGTCAAATCACACTACATCAAAATGTATATGTTAAATGCATGTTAATTTGTTACATTTTTTAAACATAATTTAGTAGCATTTAAGGTGTTTTTTATTATTATTTTTGGGCTGTAACAAGGAGCTGGTTGATTTTACAATAATTTGTTTCAATATTCACCTACCACCTGAAACTGTACCTTTGAAATGTTTATTTTAGTGTGTCTAGGGAAAGTTGTCCTTTAGTTTCTTTATTTTAAAGTGCACACAGTTTGACAGTAAATGGAACATCTGCCTGCAGGGACAGATCATCACTCTTTTAAAAGAACCAATTCGTCAGACGGTTCAGACTAAATAAAAAACAGCAATCTTGTCATTTTTGGTTTTAAAATTAGATTGTCCATCTTGTTGTACTTATATCAAAATGATTTTAAAATGCTGGAAGTCATTCTCCTTTTCTTTATACGCAACCTGTACAAACAAAAAACTAGTATTTTCTCTCTCATACACCTCATTTTAATGCTCCCTGTGCAGAACCAGTAGTGGGGTCTTAGCTGTGGATAAGGGATCATGGTCTGTGATGTGGAAGCTAAAAGTCTACTGTTTCAGAAAAATAAACTCAGCGGGATTGTCCCTGAGTAACGCACACTTGCCAGCAGACGGACTCATAATATTTCCCCCAATCTGATGACAGCGGGGGGAGTTTTCCTTAGTGATAACAGGAATGTTTTCACACCCTTTGGACACGTACAGTGCAACCACAGAAGTAATTTCATACAAAGAACCTGCTCATAGCCTAAATAAAACAGACTCAAGACAATGATGGACAACCCACAAGCTTGGCTGCAAATTTCTCCAACTTTTAGAGAAACTTGTCCTAAATTATTTTCAACTTTGTTTTGGATCAACTCATAATCTCCTACCTCTATCATATAAATCCGTCTTCACACTTGATACTCTTAGAAAACCATTTGGGTCCCTGAGTAAACACTTAAACACACACACACGTGCACAGTGTATTATAATGCCCTTATGAACTCCTGAACTTGTGAAGAGCAGTGGGGATGAAACAGCAGTAGCCATTGATAATCCTGGGAATGACACAAACCAGCCTCTTTCAGCTTCCTCCCTCTGACCAGCACTTTGATATCACACAAAAAACTCACACACATGCATGTGTTACACAGGGCACATTCAAGATCACAGATGCAAGACCCTTCTATGTAAGCTGAGTTGGCTACCATCCATAAAAATGTACCAGTAAGTGTGTGCTTACAGACACTATATTCTCACAGTATGGATACTTTAGCCCACAGATGCTGTTTGAGAGTGAGCCAGCGGTGACAGTAAGTTTCCGATCAAACAGAGCACTGCGCTCACCTCAGGGGTTCAGGAAGATCTAAATATGCAAAGAAGACCCCCAGGGTTCAGCTGGCTTCCTGTGCGTTCCACAAGCCGCTGTCCCAGCAAGTTTAAAGCAGGTGGGACGGAGGTATTAGCACACCTGACTGAATTTATTATACAAAGTACTTACCCTTGTGGTGCAAAAGAACCATTAGCCTATTATAAGACAACCCAAGAGTATAAGCACATGCATGCCTCCTCAAATATCAGGATTCACAAAGATGCACACAATTAACACACTAACAGACTGACAAAGATGTAAGAGATCATATGTAAGGCCAGATAGGCAGTACAGCTACAACCTTTGGGGGAGGTGGGGTTAAAATATCCCGAGATAGACACATTTTCTATTTTAGTTGAAAAAGATTAAAGTAAAACACCTTTTATCAATATCAACAAGTAGGACAAAAGTGTTGTGTTGTCAAGTCAGTCATTTGAGAAGTTTGTCAGAGTGTCAGCAAGTTGTAAAGATGAAGTGAGTTTGTCTGGGACAATGTGAGGAAAACGTTTCAATAACCAAAAGGCAGAATGCAGCTTGGAGCAAGTATTTGCAATCCACATAAGGCATAATGATCAGAAAAATCACACCAATATGCTATTATACAAACATCACTGGTTTGAAAATCATATCTGTGCAAAGGCATTTGTAGGTCATGGTGTCAGACCAGAGAGGATATGTGTTCTAGATTGATGTTTAGGGTGGCACGGTGGCGCAGTTGGTAGAGCTGCCGTCTCTCAGCGAGCAGGTCGGCCCGGTTCAAATCACAGTTGGGGGCCTTTCTGGGTGGAGTTTGCACGTTCTCTCCCTGAATGCGTGGGGTTTTTCTTGGGTACAGCAGTTTCCTCCCACAGACAAAAAACATGCATGTTAGGCTGATTGGTAACTCTAAATTGTCCCTAGGTGTGATTGAGAGAGTGAATGATTGCTTGTCTCGTTTCTCTCTCTGTGTCCCTGTGATGGACTGGAGACCTGTCCAGGGTGTCTCCCACCTCTTGCACAGTGATGACTAGATATGAGCACCAGTGACCTCTGCGACCCCAAAAGGAAGAAGCGAGTAAAGATTATGGATGGATGGATACATGGATTTAGCGATTAGGTACAACAGGAGAACCTTCACTTTTGCTGCTTTTATCTTTATATATGTAACAGAAAATCCCCTAATTTTGTTTAATCAGTGGACAAACACTTTTTTTGCAAGCACAGTAGTAAACAACCCTTGCATTTCTGTTGTGGGTTCACAACACTGTTCCTGCAAGTTCTACATTATATATAAGATAGACAGGAAAAGCTGGAAATTCTTATCAAGAAAATAAAATTGTATATAAAATGGTTTGCAAAACAGCATTAACCCCGTGCAGACAGATTTCCCATTATGCTGATCTTTTGAAGTGTTTTTTTTTTTTTTTTTCTTGTAGATCATTTATAACCTTACTCTCTCAATGACAATAATGGAGTCGCTTATACAACCGAACATCCACTATTTGAGCAATAACATTGATGCCAGCTAAATGCACTGACACGGCTGAGTACAGACCTCACTCCAGAATAAAATGCATGGTCTGAGCTGAAGGAGAAGAGCTTGCCACATTTCATTAACCCAACACTGAGTTGAGCAGGTCTGATGAAGTCATACACTCTGAGCACCATTTTGCTTTAATTTGAAAGACTTTCACTACAGTACACAAGTCATCAATCACACTGTGGCTTAGGTTGCCTGGAGACAAGATGCGGAAACAGCCACATACACTAACATCCTAAACCACATGCATGCACTCAAAGGCACAATTGCACGTTTAGGCACAACAGGAGCACTGTACATTCAGCCATTCTCTATTCATGTCCTGCCCACAGAGTTTATCTTAATGCACATGTGCACACATCTGCAAGGTACATTCCACAATCAGGCAAACCAAATGGCTTCAAACAAAAGCAACAATAAAGCTTCGCCATTCCACTTTTGTCTTAGGAGATCTAAAAGTAGACAGTTTATTGAGAAAGAACAAAGGAGCCAGTGATGCCTGACAGTGTCTCATCACATTGTACCAGAGCATGAAATGGAAGAAATTGGCTTGCAATGGCAAAGACTCAAGTGCCAAAAATGAAAGGGAAAAAAAAAAAACATATTTCAAATTTAACTGAACTGAAATACACTTTTTAATCCATGAAGATGAGTTATATTATTGTGAAAAAAATTCTGGAAAAATATGGCAAAATAAAGTCTATTCACAAACTAGTCTAAGATCTAAGTGAGGCAGAAAGCAATGTATTTGAGAACTTTGTGTCTGAAGCTGGTTGAGCACATAGCCTTGGATTTAGAAGAGTCAACTCTGCTGTAAACTGTGTCAGTGCTAAAGGTAGTGGCTTAAAAACATCAATCAAACCACATCAGTAAAAAAGCAGAGATGAGACTAAGATGTTCCCAAATCTCTCCATAACTGTTTATGGACATGGTCTAAAGATAAAGGGAATCGGATACAAGCCATGGTGGAATTCATCCATCTTTAATTTGTACTGGAAATGTAGACACCAGTCTTGATTTTGTTATACAGCAGCAACCAGATTGTTCTTCAAAGTGACTCAACACCATAATACCACCCATCGAATGCCCAGGTGTACAGTCATAGAACTGCTTTAAGTCCACAAACCTAGTGTTGTAGTATTCGAGACCGGTCTTGGTCTTGAGACCCGTCTCAAGACCACTTTTTGATGGTCTCGGTCTTATCTTGGACTCGACCGCATTTGGTCTCGGTCTCGGATATTGCGGACTCGGGATTTTATTTCAAGACCAGTCAAGACCACAATTGAATGTCTGATTTCTTTGTTATGTTGCTTTGAAATTTTATAAAAGCTGATACATTCATTCAAAAGCAAACTTACAGTATGTAACATAAAAATTTTTTATAATAAAATGTTATATTTTATTTTATTTGAGGTCTTGGTCTCGCCCTCCCTCGGTCTTGGTCTTGGACCCTAAAAGTCTTGGTCTTGTCTCGATCTCAGTACACTCTGGTCTTGGTCTTAACTTGGTCTTGGGTTAGGTGGTCTTGAACACAACACTACACAAAACACATGGACTGGACAGTCAAATTTCTATGACTTTCTTTGCAACCCAAAGATCTGGAACAGAAAAACCACACTGCATCTTGAAATTGAAGTTGTGTATTTGTGTTCAAAGTATGCAATTGAAGTGTTTTGTCTGAAGCCTAGCACAAACTGAACTGATCACATGAAGAGACTGACATTTACCACAAATGAACTCTGTAAATGGAAACACAAACAGAAGCTCAAAGCAGGCAGTTCATTTTTTAGTAATGTACAAAAACACCCATTTTGCTGTTAGCCTGTGCCAATTGTCCTCATTTTCTTTGTTTGCTGCCTCTATCCAGGTACTCTGCGTATATTGTTATAATTCTGATAGATCCAGAAAGCATGGAGTTTGATATACGTTTATGCAGCTACATCAAAAAGAAACACACATTACTGCAGTCACAAAATTCCTATTGTGTCCTTTTCAGAGCTCCAAGCTTGTCAGCCTTGTTTACAAGTATTTGCCTCAATCTCCACACTGACTGAGGGAAAATGGTTTAAATTTCCTGCTCCTTGCCATTTGTTTTTTCTCCTGCCCTACATCTGTGACATCTTCTCATCAACTTGCCTGAATTTGGGATTTTATTCCAGACATTACTTGAGCATTGAAAAAGCTTGGTTTACTGGTCTCAGTTGTAAACATCTTCCTTGTTTACATGGTTACACGTAATAACAGATGTTAAAAATCGGCAGAAGAACCAGCAGAAGAAACATTTTTGCTGGAACTTTGTTTTAGTGCCTGAAACAAGTCGTCAATTTAAAAAAGTAGGACAGTTTATGTTGCTGCTCTGCTTTTGACACAATGAGGAGATTCCTGATTTAACTTTGGTCTTTTCCTTCAGTGATATTATAATATGCATGCATTACAATATTTAGCTATTTTTTATGTTTAGCTCACATTTATGTTTAACATGACTCGATTCCCTCCTTCATTTTGTGATGTTTAGTCCTTTGCCAGTTTTGTTACCGATCAACACAACTGTTTGTTTAGTTGGTTACCTTTTTCAGTATACAGTATTAATTTCCTGTTTTCTTTGTTTAGTGCAAATCCTTGCCTAAGTTCATTATCTGTATTGGATTTTGCTTTAGTCAGTTATTTTCACCTTAAGACAGAGAACACATAACACTAAGGCAACTGTATGTTGAATATATTTGGGTCTTAGATTTTGTTAAAGCTAAAAATAACCAAAAAGGTTTGTTTTCTTCTATAGTTGACAATAAAAATAATTATTTTTTTTTCAAAATTGAGAAAAATATAAAGTGCTACAGTGGATTATAAATATTGGTGCATGGAAAAGCCTTCTTTCTCTAAAGCAAGGGTAATGTGGTTATAAATGGAACCCAGTTGAGTCAAGAGTATATAGGGGAAAAAATGACATAACTGCAGGCTTTACCAATATTACGATACAGCAGAAAGCTGAAGCCTGTTGGGCCCCCTAAAGCCACCACATCACTCACTTCAGCAATCTGTCCATCTCAAGGAAATACCTCCTTCCAGCAATCCATTTCAATTCATCCACTGAAAATGTCTGTTTAATGAAGTGGCCATTCAGCTGCTAACTTGGCACAGTCTTCATCATAATCATCTTCTGTAGTAGTCTCAGAGGAACTCAAGTTCTTCATTTTTAACTTAAGTATAAACCCAGAACAAAGATAGATCCTATATGTCACTCAGTTCTCTGGTTAAAGAGAACAAATGCAGCAGCTGAAGAATCACACCCTCCTCTATCGTTGTGTGGACTCTCCACCATAATGCCATCTTTACTGCACAATCTCTCAGCATGAACTGGAAGACCTCCCAGAAGCTTTAGAAGCTTTGAATTGAATGTTTAACCACTAAATACACTCAAAATATGCTATGTTTTGTTGTTTTATCAAAGTGTTGGCTGGATAGTTGATAAATCATCGAGCTGAAGTCGAAATACTGCTCTTCAAACAAGCAAACTTTGGTAAACATTTCTGTACAATTTGCAGTCGCTAATATCCCAACTATTATGTTTAAATATAATTGACCTGTGTCTAAAGTAAAGTGTAGGTGTGGTTTGGGTGAAAGCCTGCCGTTTTGGTGTAAAATTCCACAAATTCACATTTTCACATTTTCAATTTTCAAACAAAATTCTATCAGAAATGCTTGTCCGTTTTTCATTTACCACAAGAAAAGCAGATTCTAACTTAATGTTAATCATCTGTGGCTTACATACACGTTGTTAGTATAAATATTTAACATTATAACAAGGAGAAGCATAGGAGTAGTTATTCTATAACCTTGGTTTGGAAAAAAAAAAGCAGTTATTACAGTATTTAGAAGCACTTGGAAAGTGCTTTTATGGGAGTAATTGGGTGCTAATAATGCCCCTTGATTGTTGCTGTAGTAAACCTTACCATAAATGTCACATAGCAGATGATATATAACTGTACACATACCACATCGCCAGGTGGCAGGCCACTCTGTTCCTAGGAGACCTGAAAGGGTCATGTTTTTGTTACACAGTGACAGTACATATTTTTACTATGTGCAGCCATAAAAGGTGGGTAATGTGTCTGTGTGAGTTTGTCTTTTAATAAAATATCTCATAAACCACTGTGAACTTTAAGAAAACTAATCACAAAGTAATTACTGGATGAACAGCTAAAACAGAATTAGTTATTAAGAAAGCTATTGAAAAGTATTCTCAGTTAGGCCACTGTTTTAAAAAGTTTGACCCAAGGGTAGCAAGAGGGTTAAAATGTTAGCATACAAGGTGGCAGGTGATGTGCATTGCTTCAACACATTGTGCATGGTATTATAGCGGTTTCACCATTTAAGAAATGTGTCATTTGAGGAAAATAAGTAATATTAAGAATATGAAAACACATACAGACGTTGTATCCTTAAAGTAGAAAGTTGCGGCCATGTTTTGACATTTTCATGGTTGTCAAGTATTCAGGCAGTGATGCGAGTGCGTTACTGTTTTCACCGGGTTTATATATAAAAGCAATGGTTTCTATGACACTGACACAGCCAAACAGACATAGGTGTGCCAGAAAGAAACAAAAGAGGTGGTAAAATGTTGATTCAGTTTTAGTTTAATGGCCACTTAAGAATTTGTTCCATCACGAAGCTGGATACACGCTAAGAGTTTACTGTTTCTAATTTCTGAATAGTATATAAGAATACATGAGTGTAATGTTGTTTTTCTTATAAAACACAGACCCAGAGAGCTGAGAGGTCTGGAAAAATGAGTCAATCATAGTGTTTGGGGGTGGATAGCAGGCAGCTCATATTATAGATGAAGATGAGATGAGCTGCGGGAAAGTGCAGGGGTTTGGGGTTGGAAAAATAAGAACAGACTCAGATCACTCATGAGTATAACAAAAGAGCCTCTATGAGTTTATCCAAAAGACTACTGCATTCTGTGAACACTTGAAAACACAAGAGCAGACCGATAAAAGCTACTGATGACTACGGTACTCCACGACTAGTTGTGGATTGAAGCAGGAATGTGAGATGTGACAGTGATGCTGCAGTGGCAATAGGCCAAAGGTTGAAACCAGAGTCTTCATGCCACAGGGAATAAATCCAGTCTGGCAAGCGGGATCTAAAATACACAGCTCTCTCCCTTTAACTAACCATCATCAACATGGTAGCAATCAGCTGTGGGTTAAACGATGTTGATGGAAAAAAAAATACCGGCAGCCACTTGAATCGCCCACCTCCCCACATCAGGCGCCCTGATGTTCTCATTCATACCTCTTCCTGAGTCAGAAAAGACTGAGAGACAAGCAAACTAACATGGCTGTTCTGGGCAAAGTGACAGAAGCAAACATGCCAGTGGTTGAGGCAACTGGCAAGGCACAAGACACCACAGCTTCCCTCTGTTTCCCCTCCTGTCCCCAAGACGGAGATATGAACTTTTTTCCTCTGCTACCACAGCACATATAAACATCATTATTCTTTGTGCTGATTAAGCAATAAGAGTCCACAGTGAGAACTTTAACCATTCTTAAGGTAATTTATGTTTTAATGGGTTTACAAGGTTGCCCCAGGCCTGAGGCACAGAGGTTTTTGCGTTAACAGTTTGAAAATTCTCAGCCAAGCAAAAAAAAGTTTGACTTATGGGCTCACTAAATCAAACCTCCCCAGCATTTTCGATCAAGGGTGTTGTTAAAAAACAATCCTGCGCCCACAAACAGACACAGTCCCAACCCCAACACAGTCCAAGACACATCCTTGGCAGAAGAAGGTGTGTTAAATCATACCCTCCTCCCACACATGCATGCAGAAATAATGTAGATCCATTAGTAATTATTTTTACAGACAAGAATCTGCATATTGTGACACTTCTAAAGCTTAACTGGAACACTGCGCTTTGTGTAGCTTTACCAACAGTCTCTGCACAGTTCCACTGCAAACCCTTTAGAAGAAATTATATAAACATCAGGAGCTATAGAACCTCTGTTTTTAGGCTTTTCTCCATGACTTTGTGGACAGCAGAACTTCTTGTTTGTCTCTTCCAAATACCCATGAGACAAAAACCCACAGATCAAGCTGGATGCTTTCAAAACCAGCATTTTATGGGTTTTACCACCTTGATGTCACTGTTTAAAAACATAAGTTTTGCTGGACTCTGAACTTTACTTTAAAGCATGAGAGGATGGTTTATGTTTCGGGCTTTTACTGTCTGCACAACCAGTGAACCATTTATTGAGATTAAGTTAGTCAAACTGTGAGCCAGACTTTAAACTTTGGGTATCATAATCAGGGAATAAACCCCAGAAATATATGGTTGGTTTGTGATTCATAGTCTGCATTAAAAAACTATCATCACAAACAAGACACACGCACAGATCCAAACTCTATATAACAATTTCAGCAATAAACTTTGGACTGTAGGTAAATAAAAAGCAGAAATTTATGATTTGTTTATAGTCTGCCTGTCTGCAAAGTTTATGTTGACTGCTAAGTCTTCAATCTTTGTCTGTCTCCCATCTTTTTTTTTTTGTATTCACTTTCTTGAGCTCTGACTCATTCCCCATTACAAGTCTGGCGTCAGACAAAACATTAAGGCAAATTTTTTTTAATCAAATAAACCATTTGAGGCGAGCAATGTTGCCTCTGAGTCTCCATGGCTCCAGCTCTGGTGGACTTTCACAGAAACACAACTGTGTCATTGTAAGGACGTGAAGTGATCATGAACATCGAGCTTTCAGCCTTAAAACACTCAGGTTTAATCTTTATAAAGATGAGAAAAAAATTGATGTTTTTTTAATTCAGCTGTGAATGTAAAACAAACTGCTGTTTAAAATATTTATTACTATAGAAATTGCATCTCCTGCAAAAATGCAGTGTGAATGCTTATTGCAAAATAACTTGCTGAGAAACAGCTGATATTTGCTAAAAACATGCTGAAGTGTAGCTGAAATGGATGAACAAGCCTAAGAAAGCAGAAGGAACATGTTTGCCCAATTAGGCTTAATTAGAAGCAGACATGAGCACAAAAAGTGGAAATTGTCTGAAAAAAGGTGAAATTAGCTAATTAAATAAAACAGCTGAAAGTAGCTAAAAAGACAGTAAGAACTTAAATTACCAGAAGGAAATGAAGAGAGCATGTTTTTTGCTGAATTAGGATGAAAAAAGTTGCAAAGAGTGTAAAAAATGTGGAATTAGTCGAAACACTAAAATTAGCATAAAAAGCTACATAGTAGCTGAAATAACTTAAACCAGAATAGATAAGTTCAAATTAACAGAAAGAAGTTAGAAAAAGCACAAAAATGTGGTAGTTAGCAGAAAGAATCTGAGCGGATCACAAAACAGCTGAAAGAACAGCTGAAAGTAGCTGAAAAAGAGGTTAAATTTGCACAAGGAAAGAAAAGAAAAAAGAAAATGAAAGAAGCTGAATCAGAACAAAATGTGAAAGGAGCAGTAAAAGGGTGTAAACACATCTAAAGATTTGAAGGATGTAAAAATAGCTCAATTCATTTTCTATAAGAAAAAAGAGGCAGAAAAGGTGAAATATTTCAAAACGATATTGCACCAATATCAAAAGTCATAGCACCCTTATCCTGAATGAGCTGAATGTTTTGATATATGATTTGTTGAAATAGCAGAAAAACTGCAGGACAAGAAAGATGCCAAACAATGTACAGAAGAAAAATGGATGACAAGGACCCTCATCAGTACGCATACCGCGAGAATCACTCAACAGAGGACACCATCTCCTCTGTGGTTCACACTGCTCTCACCCACCTGGAACAGAAGGACTCCTACGTCTGTCTGCTCTTTGTGGACTTCACATCTGCCTTCAACACCATGATCCCTCAAACCCTGATGGACAAACTATTCACACTAGGACTGGGCCCCTCCATTTGTAACTGGGTCCTGGACTTCTTAACAAA
>JARVLU010000002.1:18728234-18741783 GCA_031762415.1 Simpsonichthys santanae | reverse complement strand
TGGTTCTATGTGTGATGCACTTATGTGGTTTTAGGTGGGCTTATGAATGGGATTTTACATTAGGCCCTAACCTATATTCATTCAACCTTTATTTAGGCAGGTTAATCTCATTGAGCCTCGAGGACTCATTTACAAGAGAGACCTGGACATATATGAATGTTATCACTGGCTGAGCTTAATTTAGTTACTACTTTTAAATAGTATTTGTGTTTAAAGTCATATTTTATTTAAATATTCAACTTTAATCAACTCCTCACGCTTCAGGCTGTAGCTAAATCTCTAACGTTAGAGATTTAGCTACTGTCACATTAGCCTTAAGGCTAATGTGTTGTCAAAGTTAGCCATAGCTTAAGCCAACACACACAAAGCAACTTATTTATTTTTTTGAGTGCAAAAATATAAAACAAATCCGGTGAAGTCTAACCTAGAGACGGAGCAAACACTGAGACCCTCATCTCTAATGTATTTAGTAAATACACTTACTCATTTACGAAAAAATACAACCGATGTTGTTAGCTAGCTTCTGGTTGTCAACACGAAGTCAAATATTTCATTTCCCGGAAGTTTATAGACCCAGATCCGCACAAATGAAGAGAAACAGGGACTCGCGTATCATTAGCACTAACACGTGCGCCTGAACTTTTGGCGGATGTAAACAAAAGTCACATGACGCTGAACGGTTTCATTTGAACGCAATGCTCCATTTTGGCTCGGCACGCGCTGCGCCTCTGTTAAACCAACGCTAGCCGGAACCAAAATGTCCGCTCCCGAGGAGCAGTTTCCGTGTTACGCACTGCTTCCGTTCAGACATGCGCAGTAAAGTATCACAAACAAGAGAGAGGCCAGTCGTCTGTTTTGGTTTGTGTTGTCAACAGAATCTGAGCGTTGCGTCAATTTCCTATTACAGAAGAGCCGCTAAACCCGGAATTTGTTCATTAAACGGACAACAGCAACTACCATGGGTGCTGGGTCGAGCACCGAGGCGGAAAGGGAGCCCCTTCTCGGTCCGGCTTACGTGGGGACTAACACCCAGCCAGTCCACAGCCGGGTTTACCGCCGACGATGGCTGGTTCTGACCCTGTTTTCCCTGCTGGGTCTACTGCAGGGGATGGTGTGGAACTTCTGGGGTCCCATTGAGAACTCAGCCGTTCAGGCTTATGGATTCAGCAAGTCTGACATCGCGGTGCTGGTGCTGTGGGGCCCAGTGGGCTTCATCCCCTGGTTGTTGTTTATGTGGTTAATGGATAAAAAGGGTAAGCAGTTCCAACTGTGTCCGGTTTCATCTTGTTTTTGACTTTTTCTCTGTTCTCTTAAGCTTTTTAATGGATGTTTGCTGGACGATTGTTAAGCTGTAGCCACTTCTAACAATAATATACAGTAAGTCCCTATAGTTATGCGTTTGACGTAGGGCGACTTTAATAATCATGTGTGTTTAGAAATCGATTATCATTACAATACAACTTTATTTATAAAGCCCTTTTAAAACAACACCCCAAAGTGCATAAAAACTGTAAAATCACCTGAAACCACAACTGTTGAAATCAGAAAACAGTAAAACAAATAAATCTAATTAGATTTGATACTGGATGTGATAAGTCAAGGAGGTCACAATGCCAGTTCACTCAGAGGAACTCAGGTGACAAAATGTTGTGTTTTCCACATTTCTCATTCAAATCTTTAAAACCGCCGTGAAGTTTATACAAGCTGAACTCGCATGCAAATCATTCTCCCTGGCAAAGGTTAAGATCTTTTAACTTTCAAGCACAACTCTTTAAAGATTGTCTGTCATCAGCAAAATGGTTGATCCACTGGGAGAAGGTGCTATTTATAAGACTGAGTTTATTGCAGCTCCTCAGCCCGAAGAAGTCTTTTGGATAAAATATGAAACTTCTCAACACGAATAACCCATCCAGAGGACCTGACACAACTTTTTTTAGATGTTTCTACCTGGATTATTGAGCATGCATCAGGATATTTAAAGATTAATTTGAGAAACAAAACAACAAACAAGAGCAGTCATCCAGTTGCCTTTAACCCCACCAAAAAAACAAACATTTTAAGATCATTTTCACATCAAAAACAGTTTTGCAGAGAAGTCCTCCTTTCAGCTGAAGAGCTGGCTTCACGTTTAGAGTAAAACAAGTGTTGGAGTTGCATAGAAAAGTGTTCAAAACCCTTTGAAAAATGACAGAACAATTTGCGATGCACTTTCGAGCAAAGGAGGTTTAAACAATCCTGCTTGACTTGAGTCGCAGTGCTCTGTGCCTAACCAGTTCCACTGCCTGGTCTGACTGACACGTGAGTGTGTAATACTGTCTGTCACTGTTGGCTGATGAAAACGGTAACGCAACAACAATCGCACGGCAACCCTGCAAACAAGCACAAAACGTGCCAGAGAATTACGTAACTCACCTTGTGATGATTCTTTCAGGGAGGACTTCAGACAGTTTTGTGGCGAGCCGGCATTTGCTTCTTTTTGGGAAGTGGTGGAAAATTAACTACCGGTACTAAGACAAAATAAACTAGCTGGAGATTCCCACATTAAAAAACAATACTAAAGAAAAAATACAGTTAATTATTAACTAGGCTTGTCACAATAACAACATTTTGCTGGGTGATTAATTGTCTCAGAAATTATTGCGATTAAACGATAATATTGTTTGAAATTTGACAATAATTAGTCATTAATGTCAAATTTAAGAAGAAATGATGGTTAATTTTTGTGTGTAGTAACATTTTTCGTCGCCCACCGGATGGCAGTACTGTTTGAACCAAAGGATGGATAGTGAGGGAGCGAGCAGCATGTCTCTTTCAGAAAAATGAGAGGGAGGCCCCTTGACGTGACATGGGCTGTCTGTTTTCGGTTCTCGAAATGTCACGCTCGGTGTGGTTTGAGCTCTTTAGCATTTTTCACACAAAGTTTTTAATTAAAAAAATCAGTAAACCAAGTTCTCAGCTTCTTTTAGCAGAGAAAAACAACTTTTTACACAAAGGCACAAGTTTTAACCGTGAATTTTGGAGCTTCAACAAGACAAAGTTTTTTTTTTCCCAAGGTCGGCCTGTTAGCCTAGCTCGTAGCTTAGCTTTTCAGCTTAGCTGCTTTTAATGATCCAAAAACGTGATTTTGGATGATTTAAACAGATTTTAAAGAGAAAAGAGAAAGGGAGGGGTCACTGAAGAGCACCGGAGTTGAGCTTTTTGTCATCCAGTGTCTTGAGTAGAAAGAGAAGAAGAAACGATAAAGCTGATAAATGAAAATAAGGTTGATAATTTTCATTTATCATGCTATTATTGCGACAGACCTATCCATACTGCAGATGCTGCACCAATCCGTCTGTCAATCTCACGCTCCATTCTTCCCTCGCTCGTGAACAAAACCCCACTGAGGTTCTGCCTCAAGTGAAGGAGTTCAAGTACGTTTTAAAGATGGGCGTTCTTTTAAGATGGCTTCGCCCACTTTCGTCTCACCCCAGACTAGAACTTAGCTCCTCATTCTGGTCAGAATTGAACTACTTCTCCAAACTCGTGTTGTTCAGGAGATATTTACAACTGCTAATATGTGTATACTGTAGTCTGAAAATAAAGTCGTATGAAATTAGGCATAGTCTTCACAAATCGCATTAAGCGTGACTGCTGACAACAACACTGTGGTTGCGTCAGACTTGAGCGTGTCAGTGTTTTCATGCGTCTCTGTGTATGATCTCGACTTGTTGACACGCATGCAGAGATAATGACTCTGCTCAGACGTCTCTGTGGGGAACAGGCGTTGTTCCCTGCTGAGAGGTCCCCCTTCCTCAAAGGTAGAAACCGCTGATGAGCAACAAAACAGAAGTGGCAACAAAAGAGAAATCTTGCAAATTATGAAGCTGTAGAGAAGTAAATTGACAGAAATTCAAATTAATGTAACATTTTAGTAATCTGGTTGTTTAATGATGAAGCTGTAATGCATCGCTGCGGTCTTTGATGTTTTTGCTTTATTACTAAAAAAACATCTGGAATAACAAATTTTCTTTTTAGCTCATGTTGAAGTTAAAAAACTGAAACCAGAAGAAAGAGGCAACAAAAATTGTGAATAAAAATGATTTAAGTATTTAAACATTTTAAAACTGTTTTGTTTTTTTTATTTTTAACTAGAAAAAAAAAAGCACTTGCCTGGATTTTGTCTATATTTTTAGGAGACATGGAACAACCTATGAGTTTTATTAAACTGTTTCTCATAAATCTTAGACCAGTAAAGAACTCGGGCTACAGTTGTTGTATGCACAGTCTTCCATCTCACCTGCTGAAGCTCTTCAGTTGGTCCCAGGTGTCTTTGTGGTCTCTCTCACTGTTGTCCTTCTTCACAGTTGCTCACTTTGTGAGGACATCCTCCTCTTGGTAGATTTACACATGTCCCACATTTCTTCCATTTCTATCAAAACTCCCAGCGATGTTTAAGAACATAAAAGTCATTTCTCTCTGTCCCCTAACTTTTCAATAATCTTTTCTCTGAGCGGAATTAGAACATTTCCTTTAATTGAATATTTATGCAATCACATATTTTCAATTACATATTTTTATTTAACTGACGTTACTCTAGAAATTACAAAATATTTTCTAGTCCTTTTCTGTAAAGAAGGCCCATTTTTATTGACCATGACTGATGATGATGGGCACTGTATGCTAGTGGGGTGGCACGGTGGTTCGGTTGGTAGAGCTGTTGCCTATCAGAAGGTCGCTGGTTCAAATCTCGGCCCAGGAGGTTTCTGGGTGGAGTTTGCATGTTCTCTCCGTGCTGCGTGGGGAGAGAGAGACAGAGAGAGACAGAGACAGAGACAGAGACAGAGAGACAGAGACAGAGACAGAGAGAGAGAGAGAGAGAGAGAGAGAGAGAGAGAGAGAGAGAGAGAGAGAGAGAGAGAGATTAAATGGGGATAAATGTTCAAACTAAAAGCCATCACACTCCTTTGAATCCATTTTAATCACTAAGAAATGTTGCAGACCTTATGAAAACTATTTGTTTATTGTTGTGTCGTTGTTATTATTGCTGTTTCTTTTGATACACAAAGGTTTTGCATGCCCACTTCTATGCCAAGGAAAATATGACAATGATGATTATCAGTCCTACAGGTGCAGAAACTTGTGACCTTAACGATCGCTGGTGGAAATAGAGAAGTGCTGCTGATACACCAACATCATGATGAAGCAAACATTCTTAATAAGCTTTGTTTTCATCCATTTATGACTATGATTACATATTTTATTACAATACTGAGACAATATACAACTTGAGATAAGGTTAGAATTATGAATTATGTAAGAAATCTTCTCAAGACCCCAACTGGTCTTTCACAACCATCTCTTTTCATTTTAAAGATCATACACAAATATGTTTATTTATTTTCATACTTTATAATTATAAATTTTACAGTCTCCTATTCAAGTTAAGAACTTGAGTTGAAAGGAAATGAGATGGAACTGAATAAATGCAGAAGAATAATCCTTTGCCAATGCTTAGATTTACAACAAACACAAGCACAAAATAAAGCCCAGCTGATCAGCAGCCACAGGCCTAATGTAACATTATTGGAGGGAGCATTAGCCGAAACATGCCAGCATCCTGTGATAATCAGGAGGCAGCTTCATCTCAGGTGTGAGGACAGCAGGGTCATTATGTTCTGCAGGAAGAAAAAAAAGCCAACGTTAATGCAACATGGCACAGCCTGGGCAGAACTGGCGAGCACTTGTCAAATAGGCCTCAGATAGAAAAGTGCACAACGCCAGGCACCTCAACAAGCACACAGAAAATCCGGATAAATACATAAATAAATAAAAGTGTTGCAGTTGGCAGGCCCATGTTGTTTGAGAATACCGCTGTATATTTGAGTTGCTACTTGAAGCATGCAGCTCAGCTGGACTCTCAGTATCTATGTGGCTCTTTCATAGGACAGAGCACGGCTGAATGTGGGGTTTTGATGATCAGGAAGGGAATTAAAAAGTACCACACGTTAGGTGTTGAATGTCTGGCCTGAAAAAATATAGATTCTGTATGTTCTCAACATCATTACACATCATTAATATAAATGATGGTGGTGCTGCAACAGTCTTCCATTCAGACATGTTTTTCTTTTATGTGAACAAACAGCCGGCACATATATAAACCACAAAAAATTTAAAAACCCATTTACACCTGAAAGTGAACTCCTGGTGATGTTTTTCATAGGGTCTTTAATTCATCTTTCAGTTTCCTTTGATGCTATCTCAATGTTTAGGTAGATTAAATTACAATTATGCAGTTTAAATTTTTATAAAATATGTTTAAGAAACATAATACTTGACATTTTGAGATAGAAAGTTTGCATTTTTATAAATGTTCTTTATATTTTTCTAAGTTGCCTTTATTTAAGGAATTTGTGTACAGTAGTAGAAAATGATTCAAGAAAAAACTTGCGACTGCAAAACTTGGTGTTATACAGAGAATGCAAAGAAAAAAGTAGTGGGGTGTTGCTTTTAGCTTTTTTTAAGTTTTATTTGAATTTCGTCAAATTCCATTTAATGCAAACAAATTCCAAAAATCCTGCAAATTGAATCTAAAATCTTGCAATAATCTATTGGCATGGTCGTTCTGTGCTACCCAGGCCTGCAACAATTCATTTTGGTGTGTGATGATCTCTGAGGCTCCCTAAAATAACGGCACGTGGTCTTTCAGACTACGAAAGACTGCACGCTGGGAACGTGCAGCCTGCCAGTTCCCCTCTCTGTTGTTTTACACTGTTCAGCCAAAGCTCTGGAAGGGAGAAAAAGAGGGGCATAAAATTCTCCAGCTAAACAACAGCTGAGCTCTGAGACGTGTTTTAAATTTGGACACTATTGGCTATTTTTATGGCCCTTCTGCAATATGTTTTATGTGGCTCCCAAACATCGGAAGGAACCCCCCCACCCCCCATCAATGCATCTCATACATCACACAGAGGAGCAGCATGTCAAGATGTCCTAGGTCCTGTGCACTCTCTCCTGCTCACAGTAAAAGTCATGTGGTTCAATAAAGCAGCATGAGGCAGTCAAGGGACAAAAAGAAAAGTGTGGAGAGAAGCAAAGAAAAAGTCTGAATAAAAGAAGGGACAGTGGCACAGGCGGGGCTTAATTTGAGTAGGATGCTGTCAGAACAGGATCAGAAAAGTCTCTTATTTTGACAGAGTGCGTTCTGGTACCGTTTGCTTGGATCTGGTAACTCTCAGGCTTACTAATAATAAAGTTATGAACAGGTATGACTACCTTGAATGAATAAAACTTATACTGGATATATAAACTGAAAATAATTACATAAACACTAATTTTAAACACAACAGCCACTTATGAGCTTCTTAATATCACATATGAGCTGCCCCTCCAAGTAAGCCTTTCTGCTTCTTCCCTTAAAACAATCTCCGCCCCCAAAAGTCCAAAGTGCTTGCACAATTTTATTAAAAACTCAAAAAATACAATTAAACAGCACAACTACATTGCAATCAGTTTGACAGTTTAAATAGGTAATTAATAAAAGTTTGATTAATTATTAAAAATACAACAAGAGAAATGTTTGATGTGTATTAATCACATTACGTATCAAAACAACAGTGCTAATTTGTCAAAATAGCAGTGATCAAAATGTCAAAAAGACAGTTCAACTTACTTTCATTAAAAAAAGTTTTCCCATTGTTCTTAGTTCAACAACTGAGAACTGAAACACCACAAGGCAGTGGCACTGGCAATCAAGACTGGAGCAGGAGTGAGCAAGTGGTGTGGCTGTGGGGGGTGAGTGCTGAGCTAACCAGGCAGTAGTACACAGGCAGGAGCCCATAGGCAGCCACCTTAAACAGACAGGAGGTGCCTGGAGGTTTCACATGTGGAGTCGTACAGTGAAATCAGCGGAGTCGTCGGGCTTGGAACCTTCAAGTAATGGGGTGGGGGTAGGATGCGTGACAGAAGCGAAGTGTTTACAAATGTAGATAAAAGTAGATGTTTAACAACCTGCTGAAATACACCAGAATGCAGGAAATTGCATCTACTTTATTCAAAATTTTCTTGGGAGGGAAAATAAAAAAAGAAAATGATTTGTTTGTTGTTCTATAAATAAAACAAATTCCAGGAAGCAGCTGTCACGTCATTTGTGCAAAACATTTTATTTTTGTATGTCAAAAAGACTGATGTATAAACAAACAGTCTCTGTCAATCTTTAAAAGCATTCCAAGAAGAGGGAAAAAAATGCTCAACTTGTTAGCTTGTAGCTTTGAAGATGATGTTTACTGTTGAAAATAATGTTTCAATAAAGTTAACCAAGAAATTAAAATGAAGACAAAAGCCAAAGACCACCAGAAATGAATGTCTAATTAGTGAAACTAAAACCTAATAAAAAAGGGAAAGGCTGTTGTCACATTTACAGGTGAATAATAGAGTTATAATAGAGTTATCAATAATGTGAGTGCATTGGTGGCACTGTAATGGATGGATATACTGTAATCTTAGACATCAAACTGCAGCTTTTTAAAAGCTTTGCAATGATGATGGTATTTTATAAATAAATATATTATTAGAGTTACCAAGCAAGTGTGTTTTTAAAATCACTTGGTTTTATTTTTATATGAAGTGGAACATTAAGGCCAGCCAAAATGCTCTGCTTGTGAAAGTAAATCTGTTGGGCATCACCTCAACACTCAGACAATAATTCTGAGTGCCACAATGCCGAACAGGACAAGGGCAAAAAAATTAAATAAAATAAATAAATCACTTAGTTCAAAGTAAAGCAGATGAGTTAAATCTGTGAAGTTACCTTTGGGAACAAAATCATACTTCCTGATTGGCTTCTTTTAGTGCCATTCTGGCTCTGAAGCAGTATTATGTCCTCAGTAGCACCACCTGATGTTCAGGGGTAGAACTGCAGAAATTGTTTTGCCAATATCAGCAACAGCAAACAGTGTTTAGTTCAGCTGGTGGTGTTTATGTTATGGCCAAGTGCAGTTGGTTTTATACTGGACGCGGGGATCCGTCACTGTTTAAAAAAAAAAAAAAAAACATCCTAAAGGACAACATACGGGTTGAAAACAATTAAAAGTCACAGATTAATGTCTATTTAATTGTCAGAAAGTGTTCTTTATTTTTTTTTGTAAGTGTTTTAAAGTCTCACCACAGAGAAGCTGCTGTGTCATCATGACTAATAATAGTATTAGTATTTTTTTGACAAGTATAATGTTCACATCAGCATGTGACTGTCAGTAGCCATTTTCATTTAATTAATTGTTTAAACTGTTTTAAATATGCCTTGTTTTGCAACAATATTTTTTTTTCTTTATTGCTCATATAATTAAAAATGTATTTTGCTGTTCATTGTGAAAAAACTTGAAACGTGTTAAGCCTGTCAGCTGGCTTATATTGGTAAACTTATATTGGTAAACTGTGAGCCAGGTGTTAATGAGATGTACTAAAACTATGAGACAAAACCAGTTTGTGAATGGTCATTATTTAATCAGGTCCATTTGGGTAGGATTGTTCCTCTGCTCCGCAGTACTGTGATGCATCAGGTCACAAACTGTGTTAAAACAAAAGTCATGTATTTTTAATGTATTTAATGTACTGTTCACTGTGTGTTCAGACACGTACATTATCAGCCACAGACCAGAGATAAACACTTACACTAGTTATGAAGGTCACTCTCAATAATCACTAATCCCGGCCACATATGTGCTGTGAAAGAACCAATTTATTGTCTTTGTCACAATACCTGTTTCCTGTTAGAAAACATCTGGTAGTGAGCAGTAATTTAGCTTTTTCAGTATTGTTTCTTTGACATTTAACCAAATGTGACTCGGAAAACAGATGCAGTGAAAAATACGGTGTGAACAGTGAGTAAAAATACAACTCCTCTCCTGTCTCATCTGTCTCTCTGGGTGAAAAAAGGCCCTCTCACAATAATCATGAACACATGTTAGGAGATATTCACCATTTTCCAATGACTGGAATTTGAAATTAGTGGAAACAATAGGATGGAAGCAGCTCCCAACCTGTCTTTGACTTAATGATCAATTCCCAAGTCCTCTCCTCACTTTAAGAACGCTTATTCATTCCCTCAAAATCACCAGCCCAAATTGACATCTTGTGCGTACAAGGCCAGTGTTTTTTTATTATTATTATTATTTTTATTTTTACGGAGAAACAAACAAAAAGCATAAATGAGGGGAGAGAAAGAGAAAAGAGGTTCTGAGGTTGTGGATGCTGGCGACCTTCAGCAAGCTTTGTGGCAAGGACATGCACAGGCAGGCGAGTGCAGCGCTTGGCTGCTCTGCCACTAACGGTGTCCTGAAAACAAGTAGTGCGCAAGGGCATCAGTGTGAACAGCTTTAAAGACACACATGTGCGGATTATAATGACTTACTATCCAGAATAACTGTCATGGAGGTATTAAAGGCTGCCAAGGACATGAGAGAACCAACACCAAAACCAGAATAAATAAACCACACTGTAAGATTTTCCACCAGCACAGGAACTGAGAGAAAAACTGGGGAGGAAAAAAAGAAAACGGGGTGAGAGAGGAGATACACTAGGGTTTAAAGGGGAGCAAAAGCCACAGCACGAGGCCTAGAGTGTGCCTTGCATGCAACCATTTCCCACCCACTGTGAGTCTCCAACATGCTGCCCTGCCGAGGCCTGGATGGAGAGAGCTGGAGCTGACACAAATAACACAACTAGAAAAAGATAAATAAAGAGAGGTAATGGTAGAGGTTCATGCTGCCAGGCTTCACTCCTTAATCAGCATTGCTGATTTAGTAGAGGAGTGCAGTGAGGCAAAAACAAAGACATCAAGAGAAAATGTCCATAAAATTTCTTAAAAGAAAAATAAGGAAACCATAAAACACCAAAGGGTCAGAGGAAGAACTTGTCCACCCAGAGAAAATAACAGAAAAGGTTTACTGCAAACTGTTCAGCATCTATAACTGTTTCAAATTTAAGATGCAATAATCCATATATCAAATCAACAATGTGTGAGGAAGAAAGGAGGTAATATACTGTATTCAGATTTATCACATGGCTGTAAAATGTCCTTATTATATTTTAGTATTTAGAGTATTTTAGGACCTCTCAGGACTCAATTATAGGTTTTCACAAGCACTTGTAAACCAATGTGAACAAAACTGGAGAGCAAAAACAACCACATGGGATCATACTGAATCTTTTACCTACACAAATGAACATTTTTCTGTTCAAATTGCTGCTTATAAACTATATAATAAATAAAAAAAATATCTTGGTCATGCTACTGGTAATCAAGATTCAAGTTTGGTGTACAGTTTTTTCTATAACAAAGGTAATATAAAAATTCTAACGTAAACTATCATTTAGATCAGTGGTCCCCAACCCTCAGGCTGCGGACCGGTACTGGTCTGTGGGTCAATTGGTACCGGCCGCACAGAAGAAAAAAAAAAGTTTATTTTGAAAAATCAACAGATTTTCACTACAAAATTTGTCTATGACTCACTCTTGATGCATGTCAACAGACACAAGTGGTTAGTTTCAGTTTCTTTTAGGCACGCATGCACAGATCGGTTCTACATTGCCTGCACGGGTGACAAACAGAGAAATCAGCTGCGTGGTCTGGAGCAGACAGGAGGCGTGCGGCTGTATCGGAGCGTTTGAAGGATTACACTGCATATTTTTCAAACTGCCTGACAAAGAGTGACTGTAAAACTATAACTAAATAAAACTACAATTTTAAACAAAGCTTCCTAATATCACATCAGAGCTTTTGCTTTGCATTTCTGCTTCTGCTCTTAAAAAAAATCTCTGCCCCTAAAAGTTCAAAGTCAACAGTATTTGAAGTAGAGCTGTCATTTCTAATCCAAACCTGGAACCAGACCCCGCCTGACCCGGATTAGGGCCGGATTAGTGACGAACCATAAGAATGAGCTTAATGTGTGGGCCGGGTCAGTGTCAGGCTTTTGATTGCGTTGATCAGCAGACAAGCGTGCCTAACAATCTAATTGTATGGCAACATGGCTTGCCATATGTTCACCTGCTGCACGTGGCCATTTGACCGCACGCTGATCGGCCTTGAAAGAGGTAAAATGTTCAGTTAAGCTTCAGATGGACTACTGCCAGCGATCCATCAGCCCCAATGGGGCTGCTGCACTCAGCGGACGCACACGGCCGACAACCCAAACAGGTGAGATCACAAAATATCAGACATGTCAGAGCAGGGTCCGTGTCTGAATAATGCAGAATGCAAGCAGAAGCAGGGATTTAATGCACTTTGACGGCCATGAAAGAGCAAACACTCGCTCAGCTCCGACCTTCTGGGCCCTTTACTCAGCCTCGTACGTCCGTTGACCGTTAACTATATAAGCAGTCAAAGCTTAATTAAAAATGTCGGACCTGTAATTAATTACTGTTAATTTGTCGGGTCGGGTGAGGTTTGGAAAATGATGGCTATGGACTGGGGACGGGTTGGGTTGGATTTTTTGGGTCCAAACGCAACTTTAATCTGAAGCAATGTTGGAGCGACCAGGACGCTTTTCTGAATTGAGCAGGAGGGGGATTGAGAGCAACTCTTTTCTAAGGTCTCAGGTTTCTCAGGTCTCTCTTGTAAATGAGTCCCCAAGGTTCAATGGGATTAACTTGTATAAATAAAGTTTGAATAAGCCAGTGACAGAACGCTAAATATTAGGCAGTTTTTTCTAAGTGTGGCCAAAAACTAAGAGCAGCTCTTTCTGTCCCACGGTGAGCACATAAAAGATGATTTCCCAGACATACATTCCCAGATGAACCTGATCTGCTCCCCAAAACAAGCTTCTATGCACACCACCATCTCTGACCTGCTTGTTTGACCTCCTTTGATCAAGTTCAGTCTGTTCCTTTATCAGAGTGTGTGGGTGGTTAAATGACACAGAACGGAGACATGGAGCATGATGCACGGAGCAGGGAGGAGGAAGAGGAGGAGCAGCTGACCATGATGTGGGATATAGACAACTAGTAGATGAGAAATTATCCTGCACTTATTATAAATCACACAAAGCATTTAAAAGTAAATTATAAATGTGTGAACTAGCTTCAGTGGTGATTTTAGCCTCTTAATGAGGGTGCTCAAGCGTCCCTAAATTTTAACTCAGCCCCTCAACCCCTGAAAAATAAGGAAACCATCATTAGGATTTTTAAGGAAGCAGTTCCAAATATTGAATGAATATTGAATAGATTATGACAATCTTAAAATGGGCCAGTAAATCTATGATTTTATTTTTGCTGTAGTCAGATCCTCGATCCACCTGTCAATCAATCCAGTAGGCACGTCAGCAACTGACCAATCGGTGACCTCAATTTGTCATGAAGCGAACGCCCCTAACCTGCAGAGCTGAAGGTGTTGCACAACAAACACTTTGTAGTCAGAGAGTTCAATAATGAGTTCACATCTTTTGGTTCAATCTACTGTTATAAACTTTTGTAAAATACACCAGAATGCAGGAAATGGCATACAGGTTGTCCCCGGTTTACGGCGGACTTGCTTTACGGCATTTCGCGTATACGGCCGTCGCGCCCCAGTGACGTC
>JARVLU010000002.1:18702720-18717301 GCA_031762415.1 Simpsonichthys santanae | reverse complement strand
CTTGCAGTAGATAGGAGCCGGAAGTGATGTATCCCACTGGAATTCTGACGGAAGTACGTCACCACTACCCGTGGCATTGTGTACACATCTTCTACATCCTCAATGGACAATATGGACAAGCACATGATCTTCCACTGCTCCCAGGAATCCATTGTGTATACATTTGCAAGTGTCCCATCAGGGCAAGAGGGCTCTCCTCTTGCAGATCAGCAAACTGTGATTAAACCTTTTTTTGGATAATGTAAAATTCTCCCCCTTTTAATAAAGAAGGTCTATTACAGTAAATTGGATGTTTTATTACTTGTTTTTTTTTTTTGTTTTGTTTTGTTTTTTTTTTGTTTTGTTTCGTTTTGTTTTTTACTGAACACATGCCTCTTGGTGTAATAATTCAAATGTCAGTAAGAAATGTTACAGATTCACTGAAAAACCCTGAAAAACCCCTTGGAAAAGAAAGTTAGAAAGTCATTTTTACTGTTAGATGTGTTTTTTTTCCCCCTTTCCTATATTTCTTTTAATGGTTTGCCTCATCAATGGCATGGATTTCTAAAGAAATTTCATAAACGCTGACGTTTCAAAGATAAGAGAAATGGATCAGGATGAACAAGAATGAAGAGGAAAAAAAAAACAGAAGGTGAGAATAGAAAGTAGTCATGAAGTCCAACTTTAAGAAGTCATGGAAAGCTGGAGAAGAGAGCTCCATTTATAAGTGCTCACAGTCAGAGACATGGGGTCGTGAAGGCACGCAGCATGTTGAGCATTCTGAGTGGAGTACAGTCTTAAGTCAGAAGGGTCAGTCCAGGGGGGTAAATGGGCCGCATGAGTTTTCTCTGAATCTTTAATTCCTAGAAAACCATAACTAGGCCATTCATATTTCCTCTGCCCTTCGAATGTGTTGGCCCTAAGTGATTCAGTCAATGAAACGATGGGTTGAACTTGTTCAACATGACTGTAACATGCTACAGTCAGTCAGGCACCAGAAAACACGAGAAATAGATGGCACACGTTAGAGCTAAGCCAGTAAGCTCAGCAACAGCAAACTCAAAAACGATTTAAAAAGGGGGATTTGAAGCAACAGGAGAGTTAACAACAACAAAAACAAAGTCTTATATTGTTTTCTTTAGTCCTACTTGTACTGATTTACTAGACTTGGTAGCTTTTTGTGGGATTAAGCACTTAAAACCAGGGAGAGCTGGGGCTGAGCAATGCCATGCAAACACTTTAACAAAACCTCCAGGAGAGCTGCTTAATACCCTGGGTCAAATAACAGTCACAAAGCTTAGTTTTTTTTTTTTTTTAACAAGCTTTAACTTGCACAAAGAAAAACTAAAATTATTTTTTTTATATTTCATCGCATTTTGTAAAATATCTTATGCATTTTGAAAAAAAATGTCTCCCATCCTGTTTTTTATAATTTTAAACAATAAAATAAAGTAAAACTTTAATGTTCTTCAGGAGCAGTTTGCATTACAGACAGTAGTCAGGTCAGGGCCACTTTAAACAAACAATATTTATACTGTACTACATACTACATATTAAATAAAATACATTCAAAACAGGATCCAGTATCACTTTCTGTCAAAAAGAAGTCAGGAAAATGTAAAGTATCATGACATATTCTTGTTAGGTTGAAACTGTAGCAGATGAAATAAAAAACAGATTTCTACCTACTGGTGCAGCTTTAAGAAACAATATCCCTGACTTGAAGGAAGCAGCTGGAAGTCAGCATGAAAAGGAAAATGAGGATGGAAAAAAAGTATTAAAAAAAGGTTTTTGAATAAAAACTAGCAATAAGAAAATTAAATTAAAAAGACTATTGGATTATAGAGCAACTTACACAAAAATACAGATGCTAAATTACCATTTTACATTTTAAGTCAATTTTTAAAACGCGTTTATAGCTACGACTAGATATATTAGTGAAACATCCCTTTTAAAAAAAACAACTAACAACTTAATTTAAGACTATTCCTGTTGTGCAGAGCCTCTTGTAAGAATGGAGGGTACGGACAGCTAGATGATGTTCCACGAACGCATCGTGATGTATGAAAATGAATGAATCATAAAAGTGTGCGTAAATATACTGAAACTTTGACCTGTCGTCAAGTCCTGTAATGGTTCCGCTCTTACCTGCCAAAAAGGATATATTTCTGTCTACTATCTTTCAACTGTCCTCATTTAGTCATGGAGAACCTCAAAGCATCGTTTTCTTCACATTAAATACATTTTCCTTGGCATCCAGTTTGAAAAGCTATGTTGTCTTTTGTCTTGCAAATCGTTTACAACTATATCTTCATCTACCAAGTAAAAAAATCATACTTGTGTTTATACAGTTTTGAACTTTAGTAAAGATGTCCAATCCTGAATGAAGACAAATCCCTTAAGATAAGCAAAAATCTTAAAGAGAAGGGATCTTCTCAGATCATTTAAGTTTTTGAGATACCGTACATTAATCTGTTCATTTGGTCCAACTACACAGATGGACAATTCAAGTTCAAGTCGTATTTATTTGTCACATGCAATGTTAACACAAGGTTAACAGCACAATGAAATGCTTAGGATGAGAGGAACCGATTTGACTAGCTAAAAAAAATGAAAAATAAACAAATCACAGAACAAACAAGAAATAACTACTAAATAATCCAATAAGGGTACACAAAACAAAGTACCAAAAAGTGAAAAAGTAATTACAGTATAATATTTACAAGGTCCTAAAGAGCA
The DNA here is from genome assembly GCA_031762415.1 of Simpsonichthys santanae. Classification (NCBI taxonomy): domain Eukaryota; kingdom Metazoa; phylum Chordata; class Actinopteri; order Cyprinodontiformes; family Rivulidae; genus Simpsonichthys; species Simpsonichthys santanae. Next base: position 18,714,583 of record JARVLU010000002.1, on the reverse strand, counting down.
ATAGTCAACAACAAATATAATAAATATAATATAACAGTGCAAGCAGAATTAAACTGAATGAATAAGTACTTGAAGGTACTAATATACAAAGTAAGCTAAAATGCACATGATATACATATCTATCTATCTATCTATCTATCTATCTATCTATCTATCTATCTATCTATCTATCTATCTATCTATCTATCTATCTCGATGGATGGATGGATGGATGGATGGATGGATGGATGGATGGATGGATGGATAAATGGTATACTACACAGGTTGTGTGACAGGTTATTGCACAGGTAGTGACACAGAGATTGAATTATGATGGTAAGGTAGATACATAGATACTGTATCATACATGATATTAGTGTGTGATAATTAGTGACATTTCCACTGACTTCCAACTGGATAAACAAAACAAATTTGGGCGACACAGTGGCACAGTGTGTATAGCTGTTGTCTCTCAGCGAGAAGGTTGCTGGTGCAAATCCTGGCCTGGGGGCCTTTCTGGGTGGAGTTTGCATGTTCTCTCTGTGCATGTGTGAGTTTTCTCCAGGTACTCCATTTTCCTCCCACAAACCAAAAACATGCATGTTAGGCTGATTGGTAACTCTAAATTTTCTCTAGGTGTGAGTGAGAGTGAACGGTTGTTTTGTCTCATTTGTCTCTATGTGTCCCTGTGATGGACTGGGACCAATCCAGGGTGTCCCCAGCCTCTTGTACAGTGATGGCTGGATATGGGCACCAGTGACCCCTGCTACCCAAAAAGAAAGAAGTGGGTAAAGATAATGGATGGACAATGAATTTGGTTGTTATAATTAACTTTCTTCTTCTTCTTCTTTTGGTGCTCCCTGCGTTAGAGGTCACCACAACAAACTAAGTCGCACAAAGACTTGGCAGTTATTTTTACGCGGGATGTCTTTCCTGACACAACCACAGACCACCGAGCTACCACAGCCCTCTGTGTGAAGCAGAGAGCTGCTATCCAGGACACCCGGTAGGAGCAGATGGTGGGAGTTAAGGGCCTTGCTCAAGGGCCCAGAGTGGGGCAAATGAAGGTGGAGCAGGTGAGGGTGCTTCACCTACCCTACCCACATTGTTGATGTTGTCAGTACCGGGGCTTGAACCGGCGATCTTCCAATCACAAGCCCACCTTCTCCAACCTCTGCGCCACCACTCCCAGGTTGTGTTATAATCAACAATCCTTAGCAAAGCAATCTATTCATTATACTTTTCTCATTTACGTTACTAAACTGAAAGTCTTGTCTGGCCGTCCCTTTGTTGCATGCATGTTGTATAAAATGGAGCAGCCCGCCGTCTGGCGTGGAAGAAACGATGTGCTCACATCTCATCTGGTCTGGCTGCAGAACACTGGACTTCCAATCTATTTCAAGGTCCAGTTTGGACTTTTATTACTTGTTTTTAAGAGCCAGAACAGCATGGCGCTGCCTCACTTGTCCGAACTTTTACAGCCTCACACTTCAGCCAGAGCCCAAACGTCTATGAACCAATTACTCCAGGACAATCCTATATGCTGGCTCAAAAGCAAAGGCTGTTTCTCAGTTCTAGCTTTTATGCTTTGAAATTACCTACAGTTTTATTTATTTATTATATCAGAGCCGCTCAGACCCTTCATTCTTATAAATCAATGTCATAAAACAATATCTTTTTAGCTGGCTTTACTCCCATTTGAGCAGGAAGTCGTAGTTTTTATTGTAGAGTACTGTTTTCTTTTAATATATTTTTTAGAGTTCATACTGGACATTGATCATGTGAAGTTGTTGTAAAACAGGTGGAAAAAAGGTTTGACTTGACTGAATAAAACCAGAGCATTTGAACAAATGCACACTATAAGGCTGGCATTCTTCAAAGTCATCTGACTATAAATAATATTTAATTCGGATTCTGCTTTAGTTTCTACATCAGTGTTGGGAATTGGGGTTGCTTTAAAATAAAAAAATAAAAAATAAAAAAAGCTTTCTTGACCTTTTTTAAGGGCATAGAAGTCACTTTACAAACCTGTTAGATTAAATTTCTCAAACCAAACCCTTACTTTCACTTAGTACGCTGCTTCTCCAAGCTAATATGACTTTATGAAAATGAATGAAACCTTGTCAAAGATATTCTATATCACTTCATTTTCCACACTAATTGCGGCAGCTGAAGCATTCCAGACGAGTGCATGTCATTATGTCTGCCTAATCCCACATTAGTCTCCATTACGGAGACACGGCTTAATGATTCCCACTATCTCCACAAATTAGGCTACTGCTGTTTTTCTCCTTCACACACACAGCAAACAAACTCCTGCAGTCACACGCTTGTTTTCAGTTCCTGCTCTCGCTTTAAGAGGTTTTTGTTTTCCCAAGACATTTATAGCATCGGGGACTTTGCCAGAAATGTATAACACACAATTTACGACTTATAATAATAGCTGCGTTTAAGACACATTTCAAATGATGATTTACAGGTTTACACTTCCTGCTTCAAGTCACTCAGTGCAGAAAAAGGGAATAAAATGTAAACATAAATCGGCTCTTTAGGTCATTCTGTAAGGTAATATCTCAGTTTAAGGAACCGAGACTGTGAACACACACAAAATACACTAAATATACTGCTACCAAGGCCGAGGATGTATATGCTGTAGAAGAGATGGCTTGTCAGATATATTGTGGCTTTTACTGCTATTGGCTTGTGTTCTACTTAATGCTCTTTAATTTTACACACTTAATATATCACTCAGCAGACTTTAAGCTCACTGCTCTACTAATCCTCTGAACCAGAGAGCCTGTGGGTCACAGTGAACATCTTCCACGCCACTGGAGGACAGATCATCAGTCAGGGCTAAAAAAGGGCTGGATTTTAACTTAAGGCAGAGTGAATAAAGCAACATCTATTAAATGCTGCAGGTCTTAGTATCATACAGTATAAATGTGTGTGCAGCAAGTGCCGGCTGCTCCATACGGTATTTAGTGAGACCTGAAGCTAAAACTGAGGACAGCTTTGTGATATGTCTCATCTTGTTTTGGGCAGTAAAATCCATTTCTACAAAGCCATTGTATACGCACTGCTTGCTGTTTTGCACTAATAGTCATTCTGACAAAAAAAAATCATTTTAATCAGCAATTAAAACAAATCACCTTATATTCATCCAAGAGAGTTGTGTTGCAGGGGGCAGCAGCTTGAGCAGGGAGGCCCAGACATCTCTTTCCACAGCCACTTTTTCCAGATCTTCTGGGAGGATTCCAAGGCATTTCCAGGCCAGATGAGAAACATAGTCGCTCCACTGTGTCTCCTCTCAGCTGGACATGCCCAGGAAACCTTCCGTCCAGGGGGCATCCTTTCCAGATGGATGATCCACCTCAGCTGGATCCTCTCAATATGGAGGAGCAGCAGCTAAACTCTTGAGTTTCTCCCAGACAACTGAACTTCTCACCCTATTTTTAAGGGAGCGTCATCTCACTTGTGTCCACGAACTCATTGTTTCGGTTGCTGCCCAGTTTGTGACCATACGTGAGGGTAGGAATGTAGACAGATCAGTAAACAGAGAGATTCTTCGCCTTACAGCTCAGCTCCCTCTTCACCATCAGGACCGGCACAGAGTCCACAATACTGCGGAATATGCATCGATCCGCCAATCAATCAACGCTCCTTTCCCCCTTATGCATGAACAAAACCCCGAGATAACACAACTCCTCCACTTGAGGCAGTAACAAAAATATTAATAGGAAGTGATTTCCTGGAAGAAGCGATGTTGTGGCGCACTGGTAGCTTACTGTTTAAATAAAAGCAAACATAAGGAGAGGTCAGCAAGGCTCAATATTTCAGATTTTCTTCAAACTGCATCGAAGTTAGAAAGTACAGTCTGTGTAAGTAGGTAAAGTAAACAAGTTGTCAGTGCTGGCATCTCTCTAAATGCAGAAAACTTAAAGAAGATATTTGAAGAAAAATCACAGAACTGACAGATGTCCCGTTTCACTGCAGTATGCTGTAAACACTTTGGAGCCGGCATGAATGGGGTGCTTGCTTCAACGGTACTAATGCAGAACACTGGTCTATAAATATACACATACACGTTAACACCACATTAACACCACACGATAGCTTGTGCTGTGCAGCACATTAGGTCTCACCCCTGCTATACATAAACCAGATGAAAGCTCTGGATGCATGATGTAACCAGTTTATTATGTTTATTACATTTTAAACCACAGATCTAATTTATGGATTGAGTCTAAGAAAGCAATACGATAGTGGTGAATGGCTGGAGGCTTGGTGGCACATTTAAAAAGACCGACTGATCCCAAAAGGAAACTCGACTTATTCAGCTTAGCAAACTGAGGCTGGAGTTGTAGAGAAGATGAGCTCTGGGCTAACACATGGTTTCAAGCCGATCAGGAGGTCAGGATTAGGCAAACAGTCTCAAAACACTGAAAGAAATAAAAATCCTGCAATAGAAGAATACTTATTGAACATTTTAAAAATTGAAGTTTGTTTCAAACCACATCCTCGAGATGAATAAAATACTCTTTGTTCCTCATATTGGCAGCACGATGGATCAGTGGTTAGCACTGTTGCCTCATAGCAAGAAAGTCCTGGGTTCAATCCCCGGTTGGACCTGGGGTCTTTCTGTGTGGAGTTTGCATGTTCTTCTCGTGCTTGCGTGAGTTTTCTCCGGGCCCTGCGGTTTCCTCCCACAGACCATGAACATGCATGTTTCTGGTTGTACGGTCTCGACTCTGGACTCATCTGTTGGCTTGTGGACTTTTTAACTGTTCGGTCTCAGCAGGTGAGGGTCAACGGTGTGCTCTCTGATGTTCTTCTGTCCTCTACCGGTTCCCCTCAGGGCTGTGCTTTTTCACCCCATTTATTTGTTTTATATACTAACAAGTGTTGCAGCCATTTCCCACGGCGTCACATTTTAAAACTTGCAGATGACTCTGTCATCCTGTCTCTTCTCAGCAGTGATGACCCAGCACACAGGCCTGTGACTGGGGACTTCACTGAATGGTGTGAGTCTTCCTTTTTAAAATCAAATGTTTGTAACACAAAGGAGATGGTCAATGATTCAGAAAATAACTCCTCAGTTGCAGCTCCTGTGGTCATTAATGGTGAAGCTGTTGAGGGGGTGCATCAATATAAATATCTGGGAACTGTTCTAGATGACAAACTGACCTTTAACCCCCAAGTGAACTCACTTTGTAAAAAAAGCCCAGCAGAGAATGTTTTTTTTATTTTATCGGAAGCTCTGTGGTTTTAATGCTGATTCTACTTTCATGAGAATGTTTTATTCGTATTTTATTGAGTTAACTTTCACCTTCATCTGTTGGTTTGGATTGTTAACATGCAAAAACAGGAACAAACGCTCAGAGATTGTCAAGATGTGCAGCAAAACTAGTTCTACAGAACCTCAGTGACCTTCACAAGATGAGGTCAGTGAACAAGGCCAGGCTGATTCTGGCAGATCCTGATCACCACTCCATGGTGAGTTCAGGTTGCTTCCATCTGGACGCAGGTATCTGCAGCCCAGATGTAGAACGAACAGACTGAAAAACTTATTTATCTCTGTAGTGATTAGGTTTCTCAGTGAACACTGATGACTTTTGTGTTGTTTTTTTTTTAAATATTTGAATGTATTAATGTTTTGTGTAGTATGGATATTTTATACCTATTGACTGTGAAACTAATTGTCCCTCGGGGATAATAAAGATACTTGAACTTGATGTTAGGCTTCTTTCAGGCTCAGGCCTCCCTTGCAAAAGAAATCTGTGATCTCAATGGAATTTCCCTGGTTAAATAAAGGTTTATAAAATATTAGGTGGAGAAGGTGTCCCTGTTTGTGTGGAACTGCACATCATTTATCTTCTTGTCCTCTATCCAGTTAACTGAGATAATACACCACATTTTTACCAATGCTGTTCAACAAAGGACAAGATTCTCACTGCTGTTGTTTGGTGTATCGCTTGTGTATAGTGCTTGGTGTATTCTTAGTTTAGTGTATTTCTTAGTTCATATCTTAGATCTTATTACTGTTTTTCCTTACAATTTATACTTTTGTTGGATGTAACTGAGAACCCATGCACACAGTTTCATTCCACCACATGTACCACACATGATGCAAATGAGAATAAAGAAATCTTGACCTTGATTAAAGTTTCCTTGCATTCAATAGCTTTGCAGTGACGTCATGTGCGCCACAGTCTGACTGCACTGATGGGAGCTCTGCGGCGACTCGCTCTATTTTAGTTCCTGTTGTTTTAATTTTAACATTTTTTGTGCCTACACTGTATACACACACTACGGGTATGACCGCAACACACTTTTGGAGTTTTCTGTGTCACTGCCGTCCCATCGTGCCATTGTGGTTCAGTTACCGGCACCCTTCCAGCTTCAGGCTTAGGCTCCGGCCTGTCATGGCGGCTGTCTTCATAATCCTCCATTTGCCTGCACAGATTAAACTCTATGGAACGGTTCGGTTCCACGGGGGAAACCTTGAATATTCTGTGTCTGCCGGACCTGGTTCTGGAGGGCTGTCATCTTCCGTTGCAGCGGTTATCATCATGTGCTAACGGTACTGAGCTGCTAACAAGACCACGCCACTGACAGAATCACACTGCGAATAAGACCATGCTGTTGTAGATGTATTACTTTTTCACTGGGTCCCTCTGGCAACAAAGAACATATATAATTTATACAGAGTGCAATAACCAGTCTTAACCACACCAAATGATATGCAAAGTGTTTTATTCTATGTGCAAATTGTTGATGTTTTGATTGTATGAATGCGTTTTATTTTATGGTTGGAAAGCCTAAGGAAAATTTCCACCTTTGTGGACAATAAAGTTTTACCTTAGCTTATCTTATGGCATCTTGTTTGGTATTTCTTGTTTTTGTTAGGTTTTTTTTTTTTTTTTTTAATGGTGATTTGAGACTGTTCTTCTTGTCCTGAGCGTTTCATAGCTTTGTTGACCTTGTGTTGCTCTGCATATGACAAATACATCTAAACCTATTAAACTTATTAGAAAGCAGGAAGGCTCACATGGGTCCCGTGTTTAATAAAGTTTAAAAAACAGAGCATATGAGTCAAGTAAACCTACCTCTGCTGTTAAACTCTACAAACATTGGTGAAATATTATGAATAGAATACCACTGTAAAGAAGACATACAACTACAATCAACAAACTTACTGAAACTAAGAAAACTGACAAACAAATACAGTACATAAGAAAGCAGTTGTGGAATTTTACCAAATTGTGTAGCGCATGTGCACGCAAGCATTTTTATCAAACTCAGAGGTTGGTTTAAGTTAAAGAATAAAAGTGCAACAGTTTTGGGGTGGGGAAAGCTATCTTTAAATCAAATATATTTAAATCCTTCACAGTGTTGAAAATCTAATGTGTAATGCCTATATGTTTTGTTTTTGTTTATTTCTGATAAAACATATTTTTAAAGACCACATTTTAAAATTGGTAACATGATTTATTGCATCTAAATATGATCTTTGATCCACAATTATTTGGCATGTATCTGCCTATTCTACTACAGATATTACAAAGCTTAATGTAAAAAAAGAGTATGACCCATGGACTATGATGTTTCCAAATGATGTGATCTGTGGTGAAAACAGAACAGGTGGAAGAGAACTTGGAGAGGTGGAGGTATGCACTTGATAGAACAAAAGAGAATAGACTTTATTGTCCCCTAGGGGAAATTTGTCATGGACTCAGGGGTGTATTTAGCATAGTAGCAGCTGCCCAAACAGACAGTAAATACACATGCAATTCATATAAACTTCTAAAAACAAAGACTACATACACGACAGTTTAAAAAACAGCAGAGAACACCATAGTTCTTGCACACCTTCCAGGCTTTTTTGATTCAAATTTTTGATGGAGGTGGGCACAAAATATTTAAAATGATTCAATTTAGTTTTGGAGATTCTTGATCTTCTACCGAAAGGCAAGAGCTCATATTCCACATACAGGATGAGGGATGGATCTAACAATACCCTTTGTGCCAGCCTCAGTACAGACTGCTCATAGATGGACTGCAGGGAGAGCTTTTCAGTCCTACCCAATACCTTCATAGCAGGCTGTACCACGCACTGCTACTTGGATTTAGACTGAATGGAGAGCTTGACGAACCATGCTGTCATCCCATACCTGATAACACCCTCCATCACTGCCTGGTAAAATAAAAACATGATGTTCTGACTGACACTAAACATCTTCAGTCTGCGAAGAAAAAGAAAAAACAGAAGGTTTTGTAACCGGGAGCATACATGGTCAACATGGTCACTTCATTTTAAGAGATGATCCAGGTGAATACCCAGATACGTATAAGAAGTGACCTGATTTAACTCCTCCCTGTGGATGGACAGTGGGGTATAATCCCCCAATGCCTGAACCCCAAAAAAGAGGAATGAAAGTCAGCCATAGTAAGAGAGTACATGTGTGAATGAGAGGGAGGCTGGTGGAACAGTGAGGCTACAAGGACCAGAGGTCACTAAGGTGCAGGACTTCAAGTACTTGGGGTCCAATGTCCAGGAAAATGGGGAGTGTGATAAATAGATGAAAAGGAGAGTCCAGGCAGGATGGAGCGAATTGAGAAAAAAGTTTCAGGAGTGATTTGCAACAAAACATTGTCAGCAAAGGTGAAAGGAAAAGTTTACAAGACAGTGGTGAGACCAGCTGTGTTGTATGGTCTGGAGACAGTGGCATTGACAAAAAGACAGGAGAAAGAACTGGAAGATTCAGAAATGAAGATGTTGAGATTCTCCTTAGGAGTGATAAGGATGGATAATATTAGGAATGAGATCATCAGAGGTTCAGAACAGGTTGAGAGATAAAATTAGAGACCAGATTGAGATGGTTTGGACATGTCCAGAGGAGGGACAGTGGGTATATTGGTAGAAGGATGTTAGAAATGCAACGGTCAGGAAAAAGACAAAGAGGGGACATATGGATGCAGTTAGAGAGGACATGAAGATACTTTGGAGTGAGGACAGAGGATGCAGAGGACAGATTGAGATGGAGAAGGATGACTCGCTGTGGCGACCCCTGAAGAGGGAACAGCTGAAAGAAGAACAAGAATGCCAAGAAAGAATATGTAAACTGACAATTCAAGATGTGACAAGACTGTGACAAAACCATGCAAACCACTTTCTCAGAGGAATAAATATTTTATAAATGTCAAAATACCCCATGTTTTATCAATAAATAAATAAAAAAACTCACCCTGCCTGCAGAAAAGGAACTCTAAGACCCTGGGGTTAATCATATATCAAGAACACATAAAGCAGAACAGAACAACTTATTCTTACTCGTTCATTTGTCTGTCCCAAAAAAAAACAAAAAAAACCTGTCAGATTGATGTGTTGGGCTGGGCGATCCCTCTGCTGCTGCAAAGCCCTGTGGATTTGCTCAAATACAAAGCATTACACCTTCCAGCTGAGATTTCATCCATGGCTGCACAGATGACACACTGAAATATGCTCACGCTGTGGAAGATCTGTGACACGGGCATTATATAACACCATGTGGTTATGAAGGTTCTGTCAACAAAACGGCTCCACTGAGCCCATGACGATTACCGCTGCACTTCAGAGGATCTGCATGGTGGTTCAGAGACTGACAGGACCTTCAGTGACTGATCTGTGTGGCTCTGAGAATGTGGGAGTTTACCACTGATCCTAGCACAACAATCCCCTGCAGCAAGTGGAATTATCTTAACCAAGAGGCAGGAAACTTTCCTCATTTAATGAGAAATGATCCCTCAAGGCTGAATATGAAACTAAATAATACGTAAGAAGTGGTGCTTTTTAAAGCGTAGGCAGAAATGATACAAAACAACCATCGTCAGCAGGTCTGGAAAATCAGTTTGGAACTGTGATTAAGCGCTCAACAGGTCTTCTTTGCAGGTTTCATTCCCTCTGTGGTAGAAATGTAGGTTTTATTCAACCAAAAGCACATGCTGAAGGTCCAAGTGTTTCAAAGTGAACAAATTATTACAAATATATTTATATTTTCAAGGACCAGAGAACAATCTTTAGGCACACATTGTGGCAAGAAAAACCCTCAAAGATAACTTCAGCCCGACTCGAGAAAAAGTCGATGGAGGATTATAAAAAGTTTTCAAAGTCTCCAAGGTTGCAAATAAGCCATAAATGTAGCTGCAAAAAAATCTCAGGCATCTACTTTTCAAAAGAGCCATAAGGGAGTCTTGACTTTCTCTTGGTTATATAAACAATGGAGCTCTAAAGTCCAAATGCTTTAAACAGCAGAGCTACTGCCTGGCCACTGAGGCCACTTCCTCCATCTCTGCAGAAATCCACACAGTGGATAAACAGGACAAGGATAAAGGGATGACAACAAAAACTAAAATACACTATTCCAAAAGAGTTCTATTAGATGCTCTTTACAAACATTAATGTGCATGAGAGACTATAAGTCTACTACAAGTCACATCAAATATAAGTTTTTTTTTTTTTAAATAACCCATGACAGGAAACGTTCAATACAGCGTTGTGGAAAAAAAATTAATAAATAAAACTATTACAGGCAATGAAAGACAGACAGACGTCACGCTCCACTAACCATTCCCAGCAAGCTTAAAGACAACACCAGCTGCTGGTAAATTTGTTTGCATCTCTTAAGCTATTTATTGGTCTTGAACAAGACAGAATTTTAAAAGTTATGTTTTTAATCGAAGAATCAAAAGGAACCCATTTTTTTTTCCTTGTATGAGTCAGAATTATTTTCTTAAAATATTAAAAGTGATGGTGCATGTGGCCCTTTGTGTGTGGGAATGTCGTTCTTTTTCAGTGTGTGTGCATGCGTGTGTGTTTACACAGCTGGAAGTAGAGAGCAGAATCACTTCACCTGGCGGTGTTTCCTGGGCTGTCTGCAGCGATCCCATTAAACGCAGGGTTTGGCACCCTCTCCAGCAAACAAGAGGACCTCTTTTACCAAAATATCCTCACATTAGAGCTCAGAACGCTGGCCAAATCCCTACAAACCCTTCTGAATTTACTTAGAGGGCAAACGGTTCGCACTGTAAACTCCAGATAATTTCGCTGGCAGGATTCAGGTGGATCTGCTCGGTGGCATCCGGCCCAGTTTCCACTCTGCTCCAAGTTTCCACTCAGACACAGAACTGTCTCCACACCTTCTTCTCATCTCTCGTACTTTCAGTCCAGCTCATCCTTCTCACATCCTCCTGAGTCCAAACGCCGGTGACACTAATGTCAGGTTAAGTGCAGTGGCAGGTCTTTTTTACTGTTATCCATCCTTTTCTTTTTTACGTCAACATGTATCGTGCTGGTCCTGTAAATGAGTGACCCACCGATGAGGGGATATCACACTGAGCTTAGAGGTGGAAAGTGATCAAACCAAACTCAACAACCTTCCTTGTTGGTTTATCCATCTTGTTAAGTGCTCTTCAGAGTCATGGAGTTACAGGACAGAACAGTCAAACCTTATTGAATTAATCTGCATCCCACCTCAGCAGCACCACACTTTATCTGTCCCTATGCCTGCCTGGTTCCAGGAAAATGGAGTTCTTAACGCCCCCACTGTGAAATCAGGTGATGGAAGTTGACAAGCCTGCAGGGCTCACTTACTTCTTTAAAAAGAAGACTCCTACATACTACCACAGCTCTAAAGCAAGCATGAACATCTTTAGTAGCTCTATGCAAACAAGTGCAGGTCCTCACAAATACTTTCATATTTAAACTGACAAGTTTATCAGAGCACACACAGAGCAAATTTGAGTATAGTCCAGACAAATCTCCGCCCTGCTTTGTCAGAGTCAGAGAATCTTTATTGTCATTTGCACCACATGTGGTACATGTGATGAAACGAAATTATGTACACAG
>JARVLU010000002.1:18668333-18680469 GCA_031762415.1 Simpsonichthys santanae | reverse complement strand
CAGAGACCAGATCAGCATTGATCTGTCACCAAACCACAGGTTTTTCAGGTGACTTTAAGCACTATTCCAAAGAAACAATAGGAGTACCAAAAACAAAGTCTACAATACAAAATATCATTTATCTCCTAGTGTGGAGAAATAATTACATCAACAACACAAACCACTGTGTTCCAACCATTTAATGAGAGAGCCAGATGAGTGCCAGTGCTCATAAAAAAAGTCCTCTTATCTTTATTCCAAATTGTATCGTCAAATATAGCTGCTCTGCCCATGACCACCAAGAACTTCATCATTACAATAAATCTGCAGAAACAAAATGTTGCTTTATGACCACTGGTCTTCCCTCAAAGCTTGACCACCACAACAAAGAAAACCTGTGTGAGTGCAAGAATGTGAAAGTTAGTTCATATTTGAAAGACAGAAACAAACAAACAAACAAAAAAAACATCTCAAAGAAACTCTTAAAAAAAAATTAAAAAAATAAATAAATATAGTGTGCAGACTGCATGTGGACCAATCTGACTAGGCAGTAGAGGTCCACAACATCGAACTTGGACTCTACAGCATGAAGCAGTTCCTAATACTGTATATGCTAGTGGACAAAAATACAGAATGCTGACTGGCTGCTGGGAAATTAAGCATTGAGGGAAGCTGGCTGTTGTTTTTGTGATGACAGTATTGAAGCAAAAAAGGGGTATGATCCAAACACATGTGGAAACTTGAAGTTCATCTGAACTCTTCTTCGGCGTCCTTGCATATGCTTGCAGCTTAATGTACTGTAGGCTGCATAACCAGGTGGAGACACAGAGACATTCCAAGATAGCGGCTCTAAATCAACTGTCAAGACATACATATGCACAGGGTGTTAAAAGTTCATGTGAGAGAAACTTCTCTTGTACGATATGTCACAATGCTCTGCAGAAATGACTGAAACACGTCTCTCATATGGTAAAATTTTTAAAAAGCCCTTCCGCAGGGGCCACATTCTTTGGCTCCTGCACCCACTGGAAGTCTGTTTCTCTCTTCTTGATGTGGTCCTTTTGAATGAGTTGTGATAGGACTTGTTGATTTCCAATAAATTTAGTTTGATGATAAAGGCACAATATTTTTAATTAAAAAATACAATTGACCCCAACTTGGAAAAGACTTATAAATCCTGTTGTTCCATAATTCTATGTAAAACCTTGACAACACTGGGAGTTAGAGCATTGAACAGAACTGCATCTTGGCAAACCAATGGAGTTAATGATGAATGATGCATCATTTGGTGTCTTCAGCCATTATTGGAGTCCTTTGTGATGGTGGGTGGGGACAGAGTCTTGCCTCTACTGCTTCATGTAGATCTGGCTTTGTTTATCAATTTGTGATGGAGTCCAGATGGGTTTCTTGTGACTCTCCACTGCTTTATGTGCTTGCTAAGTCTGGACCACTGATTCCAGCAGTCAGAATGGGCAGACCATTTCTAAAAGGGCATTGGAGAGCACATATAGTTCTTAATTGGGAGGCAAATCATTGATCCACCATGACAAGCTGGACAGTGATTAATTTACTCAGGGGAGAAAAACCTTGAAGAACAACAAAAGTAGCACAAAGAACTGACCTTCAAAAACTGTAAAGTAGCACCATAAGGCAACATAAAATGTCTTAAATGCCAAGTTTCACACTTTTCATGGGTAACCTCAGAAGGAAACCAGTCTTTCCCCTTCACTGCAGAAAAGACACAGGGCTTTAGAGAAAAAAAATGAGCCATGGGCAAAATGTATAGTTTGTCTCCACACCCCTGTTTTCTTGATGGAAAAGCTCTCCTAAGCCCTCGAGGTAATAGCTTCCATATGCAAAGCTCCAATAATCCAAACAAAACTAGAATGACAACACTGAGAAGGATAGATGTTATAGAACAGTATGTCATATTCTTCAAAGAACAACACTTCAGCTTATCTGAGAGATGCACATCTGTTGACTGCTGGGGATTTGTTAGTGAAAGCCCATCATCGCTCTCTCACAGACACCCAACTGCTCATACGTCACTGTCTCCACGGGAAACACGTTAAATATCCAACTAATTTACTGTAATTAGAAAAGATTTGTGGGGGGGTTTGTGCCTGGCTGCCCTTCAATCTCCATTCCTTTAATTTTTTTCAAACAATATTATACCAGTAAAATAAAAGTTCCAGTTCTTATGACAATCTGTATTCCTGGTTGGTTTGGTGGTAGGATGCTATTTTCTAAGTCTTCTTTTTATTTATTTATCTATTTTTTTATTGTTTTACTTTAACCTTGTATGGTCTTCTAGTGACACGCACTTAATAATTTGTATGTTTTAAGCTACAGTGAAGTGTTGTACAAGAAAGGACTAAGTTAGTTGGTATACTCAACATTAAGATACGGAAAACTGACAGTTTTCACAAAGAAAAAGGTTTAATGGTGTGTTAGGCAAATTTTAAATACTGCTGGTTCCATAAAATTGTGCTTGAATAAAGAATTAAAAAAAATTCAAAACAAAATAAACAATTGGACTTTATTTGTTACAGAAGCCGTCTGGCTCCTCATCTGAGGAGCTTTCTCAATTCAAAGAATAGAGTGTGGGGTTCGAGTTATAAAGCTGACATAAGCTAGATACATGTGCAGATTGCCCTATCACTTCTCACGATAGGGGTTAGTTAGGGTCTTTGCAGTGGTGTACTCTACATTTTTGTAGTGGTTATAGTTTGCTTAGAAACCGAAGTGCACCGGTTAGTACAATGTAGTCATCAATAAAATGTTCCAGATGTGTTGACAATGACATGAGCTCGATGATATGTCACATCACCGGGCACTTTTAAGTGGGTGTACTGAAATTCCCAAGCTTTTCTAATGGGTATACTTTGTACGGTATTCCCGACCATCACGGACTACACCACTGGGTCTTTGTTAGTTTGACTCACAGAGGAGCCACTCTGGTGACATGGATGAAATTCCTGATAGGTGTGAAACTGACAAAAATATATATGTACGTATAATTCAGGCCTAAAGCTGAATTATAAGTTTTTGAAAGTTGAAATCTGAGACCACCTCCGTTTGTAGATGGTTTCTCTCATTTTACATACATAGCTTCGTTCACCCCCTCTCAAACAATCTGTCTTTTTGTCTCCTCTTACACATAAAGTCCAGTTGTTTTTTTGTCTTGAACCTTTTTGAATTTACCATGTCCTGGATGACTGAGAAGCTTCACCAGTGAATTAAATGAAGAAGGTTTAGTTTTTCTTTGTCACAAACTGTGACTTGTATGAAACAAAATAAAACATCAGCAGAACCCAAAAGTCACAACCACAAGGAGTATAAGAGCATTTCAAATAAAAGCAGGTAACATTTGACGTAATCAATGAGTTTAATTTAAGAGCTGATGCGAATGACATCAGTAGGAGAGAGAGAGTGAGAGAGAGCGAGAGAAAGAAAGAGAGATAGTGAATAGAGCCATTCTGCAGGAGATACCAATGTTTAAATTGTGACATATGATGGAATTGAAGAGCATCCAAATCAAGTTAAAACACACCCTGACTTTGATATAATAAATTCTCATTTTCCACCCAGGCTGGTATTTTGCCACAAGCTGTTGCTGTAGCAAATTCCAGCAAAACCAACTCATAATCTTAGAGATAATATTTGTACTCATGGTTCAAAACTTGCACAAATTGTGCACACAAAACAGCACCTGCTCAAGTACGCGACCAGAAGAAAAAACAGAGCTCACAAAGAACACACAATTTGTTTCTAAAGAGGTTTGATATTTACCAAAGTATTTTTTTTTTCTTTAAGTTGAAATCAGATTTTAGTAGCAAGTGAGCACACTTACTAGAGGCAGTGAATACCAACCCTGCTGCAGGAACACTTCACACACACATCTGTAAGAGATTCTTCGCCATGCACTACAGTTATACATGGTAGAGCAGGTTAATAAAATTCATTCACAGTTCCTGCTCACATTGTTTGTTGGTCAAGAAAAATAACATTTCAGTCAAAAAGAGTGTTTATTCATATAAAATCTCAAATATCAATGACTTGAAATATGAAATTAGTGATAATGAGGGGGAAAAAAACATCTGCACATTGGATGTGACTATGTGCTCTACTTAATGTCTCTGATTGAGCTCTTGGTTTCCTCAGTTAAAGTAATGGCACCTCTGTGGTCAGATGATTAGAAAAGTAGCCAAACATTTACAACACTGCCATAAGAGCCATGCTGACAGAAATCTATAATTCACTGACTTGAGCCAGCTTTGTTAATGGGACTGCATCATACTGACACTTGTCAGCCAGGTTCTTGACTGCTGTGCAGTTTGGTTCCTTCCCCTCAATTTCACTTAACAGCTGGAAAATTCTGTGGCACCACCAAAAGCTAAACCACTGGGTTTAACTTGGGCCACTTCAAACACATGAAAAGCAGTCTGAATCTGCATGACACAACAAAACACAGACGAGAATGATTAAACATTGCATGTGTGCCGAATATTAGCAGTAATATGTGCCAAACAGTTCTGTAGGCCATGAATCTTTAAAATGATGTGGATAGTGGAGGGATTTTTTTTTTTTTTTTGCACAACTTCTAGCTATACATTCAAGATGAATACAGAATAAATATATCTAAGCAGGTAAGATCACAGTAGTATCAATAAAAATGCTTTATTAATTGACTAGTCCATTTCAGACTATATTTGTATCAAATTATCAAACAGAAGCAGTACACAACAAAGAATAAAAACAAACTTCTGTATATATTTTCATTCAACCTTTATACAGGTTAGTCCCATTGAGCCTCGGGGACACATTTACAAGAAAGACCTGATTTTAACAAAGAGTGATGACAACAGTAGACAACAAAGACAACAGTAGACAATCAAAATAAAGCATACAACTTGAGAACAAATGGAAAAAAAAAAGGCATTAAAAAATAGCTAGGTTGTAAAGCGATGTAGAAAACTAAAAACAGGAACATGTCTGCATTGGTTTTTGCCACGAACTTAACATTTGTTTGAAGTCACTTAGAGAGGTCAAGGTTGAGAGCTTCAGATCTTTTTGCAAGATATTCCAGGAAACGGGAGCGGAGTAGGAGAAGGCCCTTTTGACAAGTTCAGTCATCTTCACTGAGGGGACACTGCATGTAATCATGTCCTGAGAGCGCACGCCATAGCCTGTACTCATGCAGTGACATGTAGGAGGATGTATGAAGGCAACAGACCAAGAAGACTGAACAAATGGATTGACCAGTGACCAATGACCACCTAACAGGGTGGGTTTGGGTTCATGGTTAGACAACTTCAATAAGTTTCTCAGGTTCTGATGTAACACACACTTCACATTTTTACTTTAATTTTTAAAGTCTTTACATATAAAATGCAAACTAATGTTTTATGTCATGTTATAGTATGTTCTAATTTCATCTTGCAATGGTTAAAAAAAAAGAATGTCTTCCATGAGCACAATCATAAGCAAACCATTTTTAATCACCAAAATAACATTAAAAAAAAAAATAATAATAAAATAAAGATTTTTGACAGCAAAGATCAGAATGTAAAATTGAGTCCACTCACTAGAAAAACACTAAGGTCAGAGATTAACTTCAGTTATTTTGTGTAATTATATTATTATTATTATTATTTTACCCCAAACACCCTGTTCCCATGCATCTGCTGCCTCCTTCACAAGTCATGCTATCAAAATGATGGACAGCCTTAGTAAAGGAAAGAACAAAATAAAAACCTTAAAGTGTAACAGCATTTCAATTTAACTGCAAACCGATGACATTTATTTGCATCAGCATTTAAGCCAACTGGAGAGAAGCAAGCAATGCTGGTTTAAATGACATTTTCCATTCCTTCATTACTTTATACCATAAGTAGAGACATTTACTCCAAACCTGCTCGCTACACTGGACTGAAGCAGAGACCTGTGAAACTGCCCGTCTTTAAACAAATGGAGAGGATTTCCACTATTAGTGCTAAACTGTAACATAATAAAACTCATATTTAAAAAAGGCAACTTTTGTTTTTACAAGTAGGGTTGAATTACTGAGGTTTTCATAAAATGTCACTGATACACTTTGGTCAAACTGAACGACATTACCAAAGCCATCTTAAATAGTCTTGTGTTTTCAAGGATTCAGAGTTTTTATTTGTCAGACACCCAACACGTGGTGCATGTGATGGAACGAAATTGTGTACACAGGGTCCCAGTTACATTCAACAAAAGTATAAAATGTAAAAGAAAAACCGTAATAAGATCTGAACTAAGAAAAACATTAATTAAAAATAGACTAAGCACTAGTAGTACAAAAATAATACGCTGAACAGCAACACGAGCGGCTATTGGAGGCTGTCCTGGGAGCATTTGGAGATGGGGTGTGCTGCTCCGAGACACCATGAGATGTGCAATGACTGGGGATCGAACCTGGGACTTTCGGGTCCTGAGTCGGCTGCCCTGCCTCTAACCCATATCGACTCCCTATGGATGTGGGCATTTTTCATAAATCATTGAAACTGGGCATGAGACAGTTTTTAATTGCAAATCCGAAACACTCAATGAGATCTTGTGTTTATTCTGCTTTTTTGAGTTTTTAGTAAAATAAAACACACAAACATAAGTCAAACACAGAGAAAAACAAAAAAAACTATCTCCCCACTGAGTACTCTAATCTCCTTTCTTTCCATTTACCTAGCTCTGCTTTATGTTAAAAAGTTAATCTGGCATGAATATACTCCAAATATTTGCCGCAGTGAAGTCTAGAATTATTCCAAATTTTGACAGATGACAAACTGCACTCACTCACCCTTTCGGCCTAAGCAGCATTATGGCATGAACATTTTGGCCCTGGCAGATATTGATCCCTTGAGGCTACCTCGACTTCTTACATAGCGTGCTGTCACAAACTCCCAGAAATATTTGTTCAAAATGCAGCAGGCCACTGGATCGCTGTGGCTGTGGAATGAGCTGATTTTCATCCAGGTGCACCCAGTCCCTCTTCTGTCTTCAAGGGCAGCCACATCTTTGTCACTCTACTAGATAAAAAATGGAATGATTGGATCTTCCTGAGCCACAAAGCTGACTCCAAATTCCATTTGCAGCAGAATAGAGAAGGTATTGTTCATTTAATGCTGTAAAACAAACAAAGTAGGTAATCTATACTGTGTGGTTGTTCCCAGATATATCTGCAGAATGTCAATAATCACCACTACAGGTCATTCCCTTTAATTGTGACCAGAGGCAGCAGGTCACTTTTCCTGCTCCTGAGTTACATTTCTCCCAGTCCAACTCTCCCTGTTGTCTTCTCCCTTACATCACTCCCTTCACTTACGCTCTCAAATAACATCAACTCCAAATGGCTCAACACACCCTGGTCAAGGTCAAACAACACCCAGCATTTACTGATGGCCTTCACAGCAGCTGAAAAGGAGAGCGCTCACTGTGAGGCGAGCTCAGTTTAAACTAGCAATGCTCAATGATGTAAAGAAGACAAGTTATCAGTGTTGATTCAGCTAAGAGGCAAATAAAAGATTTTCACAGCCAAATGAGCACGGCAAGGCTTTAACCTCTGAAAATAAACAAATCTACAACTCCTCATTTTTGACCGGTAGAAAATACTCCACGTGCAAATACAAACATAACAAAAAGGCTTGTGTTCATGCCTAACTGAGATCACGTTATAAAAGCAGCTTATAATCGGGAAAAGCTGAGTGAATGAATGACGAATGGCACAAGCCCAGGACCTCTGAAGTGCAAATGTAGTGGAGCTCGCATCTGAAAATGTAGTTCAGCAAGTTCAAACACAAATGAAGACGGATTAGCCCGACAGTGATAATGCAAACCCAGGCAAGTATAAAACGCTGCTATGCGTCTTTCATCGACCGTAATGACACTTCCTTCATGGATATGAAATCAACAAATGTAGCGACCTGGTAGCAGAAGTTCCAACGTTTGTTTTTAAAATGAGCACATGCCTCAAGTGGTCTGTAGAAAACTTGATGAAATTATGTTATGAGCTAAAGTTCAAGGCAGGTCACGTTTTATGAGCAACACCGGAGGGGAAATATAGAAACAAATACATAGAAAATATTTTTGCTCAAAACTGATGCAGGACCTTAATGGATAACATACAGCTGAGAACAGCTGTCCGTTACCGTAGGCACTCTTGGTATGAGATTAAACAGAGGATTTTAAAATAGTGAAAGAGTCCATTTGAACTCACAGTCCAGTTTACTGCCAATACAAGCTGCAATCCTGCCAGTAAAAACCATCAAATTTCCCTTGAGGGTGAAAAAAAAAAGTAAAATAGGAACGTGTGACAAGAGACAGCAAGGGGACAAAAAAATGGATTGTGGTTCAAGAAACAATGAGCCAAAAAGGGTTTTGGGGGATCATCCATAGTACAGTAATGTAACTGGGGTGGTGGAGTAACTCCAGGGAGGACAAATAGAGGAGAAGCAGCATCTGACTTTTTTTTTTGTTCAACTTTTATTTATATACCGTAAGTTAGTCTCATTAAGTCACAAGGACTCATTTACAAGAGACCTGTTTTAGACAGACAGCAAAAATTAAGACAACAATAAGCTACAGTAAAAATGGAATTAAAATCAAAGTAGTATAAAACAATAAAGCAAGGTGACATATAAAATAAAGTAAAATATTAAAAACAAGAACATTTTTGCTTTGATGTTTCTATTGACTTTATCAAATGTTTAAAATTCCCTAAAGAAATTAAGATGACAGCTTCAGTTCCTGTTGCAAGATGCAGGTTACAGGAGCAGAGTAAGAAAAGGCCTTTGTGCCAAGTTAAGTCCGCACCGGGGGAACACTGCAGGTAATGGTCTGAGAGTGCATGCTGTAACTGCACTAACGATGTGACAAGTGGGAGGAGATATAAGAAGGTAGCAGACCAATTTATAGATGAAAATGACCCAGTGTGAGAACCTACGTAGAGATAATGATGACCGATCAACCAGTGACTACATAGTGCAGTGATGGGTATGGTAGATACAACCAGTTATGAATCTTAGTGCACCGTGATAGACAGCATCCAACATCTGAAAGCAGCTGGCAGGAGCATTCATGTAAATAATGTCACCGTAGTCAATGGCCGGTAGGAAGGTAGTGGTTACAAGGTGCTTTCTGACATTCAGAGTTAAGCAAGAACTTTTTCTGAAAAAGAAACTCAGTTTTAATTTCACAGTTTCCTTATGAAATTTTTGATATGCGATTTAAAAGAGAGATGTGCATCGACCAAAATTCCGAAGTATTTGTAAAAATCCACAAACTCAATGGAACATGAATGGTTGAGATAGGAGGAAGAACTGTTGGCACCAACTCTCTGTCTGAAAACAACATCCCTTTGGTTTTATTCAAATTTAGCACAAGTTTGAGATGGAACAAGTCTGACTGACTGATGTTGACGTGCAGAGGCTGGAAAACCTTGGCAACTGTGTTAGCTCAACAATAAGCAATTGTATCATCAACACAGAGATGCAAGGATGTGTCAGGAATGTTTTGACCTACATTTCTTATATAAATTGTAAAAAAAAAATAAAATAAAAAAAACGAGTGGGTCCTAATACTGAGCTTTGTGGCACACCATTAGTGACTGTTGGGTAGCTAGATGAAGTTCCGTTATGTTGAACACATTGCCTCAGACCTGAGTGATAATCTGAGAACCAACCAACAGTGTGATCTGAGAAGCCAATATTGAAGAGGCAATAAAATATATGAAAATACTAAATGAGAGAGAATGTTAGAAAAAATGTAGGGTACAGCATATCAAGAAAAGTGAAGTAAATTCTTGTTCTCAGACATTTGACATGAAGCTAGCTTTACCTGCAGAAGATTGCTCAACTTTCAGAAATTAAAAGTCTAGCACTCCTTGAATCAATGCATATTGTGACACTTTTATATACCAGAATTCAAACCAAGATCTTATGTTGAGAAACAATATTGTTATAGTTTATTTTTTCTTTTCAATTTTTGAATTTAACATTGTTTTGTGAGATTTTGAATGGCCTATTAGTGCTCTGAATGTGTGTTAGAAATCATTCCCAGCTACTACCACATGACAATTTATCTCAATATTTGTAAAACTAACTGAGTTATAGTCCTTTTGTGTTTCCTAAGGTCAGTGGACTGGGGTAGCCTTCTTGCATTGGGTTGATTCCAAAAGTTAATCAGCAATAGAGATACAAAGATTACCTTCTGACAATTTCACTCAAATTATTTTTCCTAAAATGATACATAAACAGCTTTTAGCGGTGTGCAAAAAATACACCAAAATTTAATGTGTTTCTTTTTGTATCATCAATGTGAAAACGAGACAAGTATGGAATAAATGACCCCAGGTTCTTTTCACATCATGCACAAAAATATTCATTTCCAAAAACCCAATACAACATCTTTTATTAAAACTTGTACAAGTGCATGTTACTGTGGCTCCAACTAGTAAGATTATTAAACACAAACTGATTAGAAACTTTACAATGTTCATAATTTGTAGCTATAAATATTACCCTTTTTTATTACTCTCCCTAAAAAGCACATCAACCTACAACTTTTCTACCTTTTTGGATCTTTTTTTTTTTGTTTTGTTTTGTTTTTTATGGTATAACTAATGTAGAAACATTTAAAAATTGCATTAAGAAAATAATAATGTAAACATTTTACCTCTCCTGCCATCATCATGATTGTTATAATGATAATAAGATTATGCTTAATCAACAAAATCAGAAAAGTTTAGGAATAAATAAGAGATTCTAGACTCGTAATGTGAGCAACATGACAGAAACTCATTTCCTTTTTGCTTTCATGCAGAATAGATGCATGAAGGAAGCATCAACCTTCTGTTAATTGATCTCCTTTCCACAGTGATTTATTTTCTAATCTGTCTTAAGACATTCCTCTCATCTTTTTCATGAATACATAATCAGCTGCACAGTCTGCTTCCTAATGAATTAAAACTGAAACTACTGATGAGGAAGATAACCAGTTTCTTTCAGGTAATAGCTGATCCTCTTCCATTATAAATCCTCTCTATCACTGGGTTTAGAGCTGAAGAACAGGTCAGAGTAGTGGTACAAATGCAATGTATGCACATCTGTATTCAACATATTATATGTTGGATTTTATGCTAAAGCCAAATCAAAACGTCAAATTCACAGCCAGCTAAAACACATTCAGTCTGTCCCCATTCACCTGGAGAAGCTGATCCAAAAACTGACAGTGAAAACACAATAAGTGCCGAATGTCTACCCCCTTGTGGACAAAAGACACATTACTCCTTGCCCCAAAATGCTAGAGAGCAAATGACAGGATTGGTTTCATGCAACACAAAAAACAAAATACCAACAACTATGTGGAAAGGTAGAAAGTATATTTTCTACGGAGTACAACACTTCAAAGATGCAGTGTGAAGGTATGCACCAAACATTTTATGCCCTTAGTCTTGGTCTGAAGACAACTGTCAAGAAAATTTCCATTAACATCAGACAAACATGTGGTTTGGCTCTTTATGCCAAGCAGCAGTGAAAAGCTGCAGAAACTCCAAGTCCTGCAGGCACTGTGGGCAAAGAAGCAATGTGCAATTAACCTGCCACACCTCACCTGCAGAATACAAAACACACACTGATACCTCTGTCACTTTGATGCACAAAATGTATCAATACAGACATAAAAGATAATTTAAAATCCACTAAAGAGGCTGAAATCTGAAATAAATAATTAAAAGGCTGAAAAGGAGACATGTTGCATTTGATTCTACAAAACCGGATTCCAAAAAAGTTGGGACACTAAAATTGTGAATAAAAACTGAATGCTATGATGTGGAGATGGCAAATGTCAATATTTTATTTGTAATAGAACATAGATGACAGATTAAAAGTTTAATTTGAGTAAATGTAACATTTTAAAGGAAAATATGTTGATTCAAAATTTCACAGTGTCAACAAATCCCAAAAAAGTTGGAACAAGTAGCAATAAGTGACTGGAAAAAGGAAATTGAGCATATAATGAACATCTGGAAGACCAATTAACACTAATTAGGTCAATTGACGACATGATTGGGTATAAAAAGAGCTTCTCAGAGTGTCAGTGTCTCTCAGAAGCCAAGATGGTAAGAGGATCACCAATT